>JAOXXN010000395.1:38426754-38441697 GCA_026770055.1 Myrmophylax atrothorax
TAAATTAGCAGCACTTTGCAGTACCATCATTTTGACAACAGCAAATAAGTAAAAAAGTATAGAATGTCAAAAGCAACAGTAATGCTTACTTGAGTGATGAAGATAATTTTGTGGAGCTGAATAAGAATCTGCTGAACAGGGTCACTGATCTGACGCACCTTCCTCTGTGATACAGCAATTGCTGCCGATGCTGGAGATGACAAGAGTAAAATCAGGAGAGCAGCTCATTTTGTTGCCCTGGTACAGTAATAGCATACACCATTTAAAACCTGCAGATAGAAAGGCTAAGTTTAAATGCATGACTTGTTTTTCCATGACTTGTTTTGGTTAGGAAAAAAAAAGGGTAATGTAAAATCTTAAAAATTTAGACAATGTCATTGAAAATGTGTTTCAAAAGAAAATTCCTTTCTCTGAATCATTAAATTATTCTATGAGAAAAGCAGTATTAATATACCTTACCAATCATTAAAGTTTTCTCACATTTATTCAAACAAAATTTGAATATACGATAAACAGAATTGTTTTAACTGATTTTTTTTTACATTGACTAAACAAATATTTATTTTTTGTGTATTTTGATATTACAAAATTTGTTTTCTATCTACTCAAAAAATTACAATAACATATCTGACATGGACCATATTCAGGTGGTAAATCAATTGTTGGTTTTGATTTTTAATCTTGTGAATTTAAATCATACACACTGTCAGACACAAACATGAAATAAAAGCTCATCAGCAGGCTGCCACTATAAAACACTTGGTGTACCACTAAAGAATATTAGTTCACAAAATTATTTTCCAAGTTGAGTATAAGACCTGGAAGCTAACCAAAGAGCTTTGGCCCAAGTATTGAACTTCAGCCAGCAGCCCTGTATCTCTCTCAAATACAATTCTCTAAACGACACTTCAGAGGCTAATTTAGATCCATATTCTAACATTCTCTCACACAGCAACAACCTGAGGATCATAAAGTCTTATGTGCAAATTTACATCCACAGAAACTGTTTTTTTGCAAAGTGATCTTGTATCAAGAATAAAAATTATACTGAGCAGGAGGTTAAATCCAAGTACCAGCATTAACTAGTCCACAACAGTACAATTACCACATTTTTTGCTGTTGAATTTCTGTGCTTGCTACTTTAACAAGAAGTAGAAGACAGGCATTCACAAATTGAAGTGTCTAGGGACCATTCAGTTCTGAGCTGTGCTCTCACAGAAATAGAGAAATACAGCAAATGTCCTTCGCTATCACAGAGAGACACATTTCAAGTAGGATCAGGAAGATGATGACATTGCTGTTGCTGGGGGGGTTTGTGGCACTGCCTTTTGGCAGATGCGTTGAGAGAGTCAAGTGAAATTCAGTTCGACAATTTTTTCCTTAAGTCTTCTCTTAATAATCAGTAAGAGGAAAAGAAGCCTTGCATTTCCCCTGAGTCACTTAGAGCAGAATTTACGTTGGTTTTCCTGCTCAAAGTGACAGGGGAAGCCATGGTGTAATAATCTAAAATATATACCACCAGAAGAACAATTTTGACTTAGCTCTTTCTGCCTCATTTTCACCTCTCTACCAACTGTTTCAACACTACTATATCTGATCCCCAGTCTTGCTGTCACAACGTACAAATCTTCAGCTTTTGTTAGGACACTCAGAAAACCTTTACTTCCTTGACAAGTTACCTTTTTCCCTGCTCCCTGTTCTATGGTATTTTTCCTTTCTTTCCCAATGACTTGTATTACAAAACAAAAGCAATAAATCAGTGCCCTTTCTTTTGTGTGTCCTCAGATTTTTTTTCCTGAATAAACATACATTTAGATTGATAACAGCAAACAGAAATGACCAAGTAGGGCATAATATGGATTCTGCTGTTATTCAGTGTGCAGAACTTTCTCTCTTTTCTAGTATGACAGGTACAATATTATCTAAAAGTCCAGCAGGACCAGATGTAATGTCTACTTATAGTGTTTAGGTGCTTCAAAGACAACTAGGAACTTCAGGAGTTCCCACAAAGTTCATACACTCTGGACCACTCCAAGTTTCTTTTTCTGTTTTTTTTTTCCTTTTTTTTTTCTTTTAATACAGAACTATAGAGTTATTTGGAGGATGAGGGCACACACACGTGACCAGGATGCTGAAGACTTGATCAAAGCTTTTAACACTTTTTTCCGAAAGGAAGTCATTACCAAAAAAAACATATTGGATTTCACCCAAATTACCCACAGAACTGAAAATTTTAAGAAAGGCTAAAGTATTTGTAGATAATTATAGCTCTGATACATTGTGGTTGGATAGTGGGGTTTAACTGTGTTGTTATTATAATGGCACTATTTAGTAAACAGCACTGAAACTGCAGGAGCTTGACATGAAATTTTGATTTGTACTGATTAATTAAAATTTTAATTCAATTTTATATTAAAATTGTATAACAGAACTTAGGACAGACAAAAATCACTTTTTTGTGAAGCTCAATATCTCAACTGCTCAAAAGAATTTTTTTTCAATTATTATTTAATTCAGACAATATGCATTCTGAAATCACAGCTTAGCAGCTTACAGTATGTGAAGATTCCAAAAAGAAAAGTACCTCAAACGGAAAACTTGTTTCATCGTTCATGATGTATAAATACATGGTAATTTACAAGGGCTTTATGAAATATTCATTTCTCAGGAGAAATACTCATTGTATTCAGCAAAAGTTTAGCCAGCATAATGACCACTAAAATGAGATCTTACTGATTTACTATTGGAATTCTTATTTTTAAGAAGTATTTTAATGATATTTCAGCCAACATATTTGTATGTGAAATGTAATGTTCTCATTTTCTAACACTTTAAAATATAATTATTAGATAAAGCCGTGATATTTCATATTGCAAAGAGCTACAGCCAGTAGACTGTAAGACTGCCACCTCATCACAAACAAATCCTGTGTTTTCTTAGTGTGAACCCTATGGGTGACTGAAGGTACTCTCAAGAGCAGATAAATAGGTGGTAAAACTGAAGAAATGAAAGAGGAAACACTCTGTATACAACAGGAGAATAATGTAATAATGTTTAAAAACTTGGAAATTGTTAGGTTTAATTTAAGTTTGAATTTCTTACAAGTACAAAATTACCTGGTCGCAATCTTGATCCAGGACCGTCAACATGATCTCTATCAGTATTAAAAAAAAAAAAATAATAAAACAATTAATTAATTAATTGTGTTTGGCATTAATTACTGTAAAGAAAATAAAGTATTCCCTGACTATTTCTCATGTTTTCTCTAAAGGAAATCTGTACAAATTCCCCAGGTTACACTTGTGAATTTTTAAGTCACATAAGGGCTGGCTTACTCTGTGTGTCCAAAATAGCATCACTTCTACTAAATAAAAGTTTCTTTCCCTGCTCAGTTTTCAGTCTGGAACATGCAAAGCCTGTAGAGAAGATTTTAATACTGAAAACTCAATAATCCACTAGACTATGCATTTGTACATGCTTAAGGATCTTTCAGTTAACCCTTTTTGTGGATGGGAAACATAAAGCATATTTATTATCTAGAGGAGGAAAACATGAGTAATAATGCATACAATGCTAGTAAAATGGGGGAAAAAATAATGTTACATCACCAGGACAGCAATACCTCAATGTCAGAAATATATGTTTCAGTGTTAGATCCTGCTCTATGCTCTACACAAACACTTTCCCAGGCTGCAGATGTCAGAAGCTGAAATAAGCAGTAACAAATGGACACAGACAGACATGGAACTGAGAGAACCACCAGGATGTCCTGCTGGGTGGCAGCTGTGATAGCCCCAGGATGGCAAGAGTTGGTATCTACTTTTGTGGCATTAGGGAAAACCACAGTTTCAAGGAGTAGTTATGAAGAAAGAAAGAGATAGTTTTTCTAATGATTATGAGGGGCAGAGATTGGTGTACTAGTGAATTTATACAGAGAGAAAAAAATGTGCTTGCTTCAACACTCAGGCATGAAGAGGCTGCCATTACTGAGTCCAACAGGACTAACACTGCAAAGCTGGTGAGGGATAAGTGACAGACCGGACAGTGATATGCTAAGAACTGCTCTGAAAGCAAAAATAAAATATATTGCCTTTGGATCAAACAGGGTCTGTGGACAGGAAAAGAATCAATGCCATCATTATAAATACTTACCTAGCTAAATTAAAGGTAAAAAGAAAAAATTGTTCAGGAGGCAGGTGCAGGCAAGAGTGATTTTGAAGGAGTTTTTTCGGACATGAAAGAAAATCAGAAACAAAGAACAGAGTCTGTGAGTAAGAGTGGTACCAAGGAGATCAGAAAAAATGATGGTTCATCAAGAATGTGTTTGATACCTTACTGAGCAAACAACGGAAGGAAAAGGAAGACCTCTAGAAGGAGAAGAGGAATGGCGTGACATATTCTGCTTCTGTCTGTTTCCTTTTTTGAAAGAAATGAGGCCCCCACAACACAACAAATGGGTGTCTATGTGTATATGGAAGGTCTAGAGAAGTTCAAAGCAAAAGAATATTACTGTACAGTACTACTCTATATTCTACGCTATCAAATAAATACACAAGTACATTTTGCTGTGGAAAACACAAAACCAGAATTTGGCTAACCAATTTAATATCAGTTTAAGCTGATGAAGCAAAGTCCATTTGCAAAACTATTTATCATGTGAAGCTTTCATGTGCAAAGACCCTCGAACAATATCCTCAAGCAGACTGTCACAGGCTGAGATAACATGAAGCTGTAATGGTAAGTAAAGAAATGTTTCATGAAGGAAATTGCAGAACTGTTCCACTGCAAAACAAAAACCTGGGGAATTTATCATAACAGTGATCAATTATATAATTTGTATTAAATCACACCTACCTTATCTGAGGTTGTCTTTCAGAAGCTCTAAAACTTTGTTTAATTATACCTGAAACAAATGGATAAATATTATCTTCTGCTTAAAAAATACAAACAAACAAACCCCAAAAACTGAAACATGCATGTTAATATCTCCTATTTCCCAGACATGGTGTCAAAAGAACTTTTAAAAACCACTATTAAGCCAACTCCAAACTCCATTTGACTATCAAGTTGCTGTTTAATGTATCAAAGATTTGCTTGCATCATAACTAAAATCTCAGCTCCACATAGTATTCTAATAAATACTTTCAGGATTTCATGGAAACTAAGTAACAGATGTCCACAGAAGATTTGCATTCAATTATTACAGTTACTGCTACAGTTGTAGCCACAACAGTGTCTCTAGTCTGGATAAAGTGCCCGCTTTCTCAGAGAACCCTTGAGGGGTTGTCTCAACCTTGTTCCACTAGAGTTTTATTCCCACCATTCTATAAGCTAACTATTCATATGCAATAACATGCAATAACTTACTTCTTACACAATGCTACTGAAGTTAAGACTTTGAAGACTGGGATATGACCACTTATTGGTCCAACATCTGATCAGCAATAAAACTGAACATAGACTTTGACATAATTTATTGCACAGCGCCAAAAATGTCTAAAAGGAAAGATAATGTTTGATGATATTTATTATTTATGCACTTGGAAAGCATTGCCTCAGATCAAATATTAGTCTTAAGCAAAATATTAACTAATCAAATATTAGTCTTAAAACATTCCTATAAAACCACTCCTCTGAGGGTAATTTGGACGTATGAGACTACTCTGTCCTACAAATGGTATCTCATTTTGAATGAGGAATATGTTTAATGAAAAGATAATTTTGCTAAGTGAAAGTCTGAGTAGTAAGATTAAGAGATTCTACAATAATTTACCCACACAATTAATGGATTTTAATATAATGTCCTGCATCTTTATCTACATGAGATTTTTTCCACACTAGTAACATCGTAAGCATTATCATTAAACAAGAACAGAAATATCTAATCACTGAAACAGAAGAAAAAGAAAAGATTTTATGTCAAATTTATACTAGTTTTCCCATTGCTGTACTTGTTACAGTAGTTATATTAGTTCTAGAGCAAAAGTAGAACAACCAGTAGAGCAAACACATTTCTGAGTGTCTCAAAGCTTTTTGTGTTCAAACAGACTTTGTGCTGTACTCTGAAATAAAGTGCCTCTATTTTTCTTACTTTTCTGAGATCTTCTGAATTTAAAAAAAAAGAAATCCTGAAGGAGGCTTGCATCTGTCACACCAAATTCACTTTAAAACCAAAAGAAATGATACATCTTTAGGCCAAATCTGTCTCCCTAAAAGGGAGACACAGAGAGAGAGAGAGAGTGAAGGAAAAAGAAACCAATATTTTATTCCTTGGTAATGTTTTGCTTAGCAAAACAGATATTAAAATTCTGTAGTAGTTAGCACAAAAAATTGCTTGATAAGAACAGCTGATTTGTGTAATAGCAAATAAGCTAGACCCTCATGGAATCAAAAGTACTTCAATTAACCTTGTCACTGAAACAGAAAAATAGACAGAAAAAGACAGTGTCCACTGTCTAGAAAGTAAAGAATTAAATGAAAATTATGATTGTGCCTATTCAAGGCCTGCCTAAGATGCAGACACAATAATGCAAATACAAAAGCAGAAGCTTTGACTGAACTGAGTCATGTTGCTTGAGGTAAGGAGTTTGAGTTCCAGCCTCAGACACAACAAACACCATAAGATATCATGTGAATATATGCATGACAATTTGTAACAGAAGCCACTTGGCTTGAAAACTAAGACTGAACACAGCTGTTTGCTAGAATTTGCTAAAAAACACATCCCCCTTTTTCCAAGTATTCCTATACAAAATTGGGTTTGAAATACTATAATCTTTGGCTGTTTCTAATAAATGGTCTTTCAATGAGTAAAGGGATTATATCCAAATTTGCTAGATCAGTTTGATGACTCACCACATTTGACTTGCTAATTTGTCAGTTTATGAGCGTATCTACGAGTGCATGATATTTCACACCAGAATCTGTCTCACCACTCACTGTACGTGGCAGAAATGTAGTATTTTCTGATTCATATACTAAAGTTTGGAAAATACTCATTAACATTAAAAAACAAAACCAGAAAACCACAGAAATCATGATGCAGAACTTCAATAAACCATAGCAAACACCCTTCAGCCTTATTTTTATTGCTTGTTATTGTGTTAAAGATCCACTGAGCAGCTACATCTGAGAAAGGACTCTCATTATGTCAGTCACTATGAAAACACAGCAAAATAATTTATTCAATAATAAACCACAAGGAGACTCAAACATGTAAAAGTCATTGTAGCAAACATACACATGTTTATATACACACATAACACTAACGACTTCATAATCCTTTGTCTTCTGTGTGTGATTTATGCTAATCATACAAAGCCAGGTAGAGTAAGAAACAACATGAACATGTGGGCAAGTTAACTAATAAGGCATGGAGAACATAGTGCATCCTGATGTTCAGCCCAGGGTTACCTGGATATTTCCTTGCACCATGGCTACTCCTTTGACAGGGATAGGAAGAGCAAGGCAATATATGTTTTGTTGAATTGCCTTGCAAGAGGCTATTTCTCAGTTGAAGGTGACCTCAAGGAAAACAAAATAGAAATCTTCCATCTCTTTCCTGTTTTGTGCCCACTCATGTGAAAGACACACAAAACTCAAAGCTTTTAATTCTCTCACAGCCTACCTATTCTGAATAGCTCTATGAAGATTCCTTAAGAACATTTAAAAAAAAATTCAAATCAGGCATAAAGAACTCTGATTGCTACTTTGGTCTTTAATAGCTGATGTAATTAAAGCAACTTCTAAGGCTTTAACTTCTTAAAATACATTGACATCAGAGCAAATCATACAAATATATTTTAATAGGCAGTTTAGTGTTTACTCTTTCAGGCACCTAACCACCTAATTTCAAGAAATGAGCTCATAACGTGATACAAGACCAGAAAACCTGAGGAGACAGTAACTTTGGCTTTGGCTTTAACTTTAACTTCAATGGTATCTAAAAAAAATCTCTGAAAACTCGTCCAAGTCTGATCAGACTGGTAGAAAAACTGAACCACGATTTCGTATTAGCAGAAAACTTCAATGTATCTCCTTGAACGAAATGGAAGCAAAGGAAGTGTTTTATGAATGACAGCTTAATGACATTTACAGGAGAAAGGTCAAATTACCTTTATTTATTCAGAATATTCTTACTCAGCTGTTCTTTAAATTAACTAAGTTCTTTTCTCACCAGCAGTGACTCCATGCACAGCAACAGAAGTTAACATAAACATCCTTTGAACTTAATTCCAGCATCATACAGGAAAACCAGGTCTCAGCAGAGCTTGTTCTAGCTGATGTTTTCAACAAAGTCCCATTAGCCCAAGGTCTCAGAGAAAAGTGAATGGAAAAGCAAGCCTACAAAACACTAAAATCTCCAAAGTTCTTCACAAACAGCCCACTGTGCAAATGATAGATTTCTTGATGCAATAATAATTTTCCTAGAATTTACTAAGCTTGCTCATCACAATCTAAACAACCATATATAGCACGTCAGATGCCATTATACTGAAGACTTTAAAAACTACCCAATCATCTTATTGAAAGAATATCCTCCCAAATCATTAAACCAATCAAATACAACTAGTCTGAGTTAAAATAAATAAATAAATAAAACCTCAGCTCTGTGATCACAGGACTTGAAAGATAAAAGCTAGCTGCCTGCAATGCAGCCCACATTACTGGCTCCAGACAGTAATGCCAGGAATGGCAACATTACTGAATAGGGTTTTATGTCATACAGTGTCCATTGTTATCCTCAAGAGCAACTAAATGCAGAGCTAAGTGATGACTTAAACTCAGAGCCCAATCACTTGCTCCATACAACATGCATATATTGAAAGTATCCTAGTTCTAGAAATCCTCAATTATTCAACTGGATATGAACACCACCTGCACAAAACTCAAGTCCTGGCACTGTGTAAAGAAGTCATATTTCTAAAAGCTCAAAGAAAGATATGGGGGACCCCTCTAGAGTTACATCACTAGAATGTTCTTCAGGTAGATCTGTGGTGTCTTCATTACATGGTAACTCTGAATACTATTTGATTGCAGAAATTTAGGAAAGGAATCTTGAATATCAATGTCTTTGCTTATTGGTCACAAGTTAGACCAGAGATGCCTCAAAACACTGGAAACATAAGTTAAATTATGAGGTATCAGAAAAACTTCTAAGCAAGATACAGCAGCACAACAGGACTGTGCATTGAGGCTTCTTAGCCTCATGAAAAGCTAGTGGCTGAGCAATTCTGTAAGGAGTCTATTGCATGCTTAATTTCTATTGTAAGGAAGCTCAGAGGATTTCTATTAGCATGTTTTACACAGAAGTGTCTTTCAATGTATTTAGGATGCTGTCCCAACTGCAGTGTAAATGAACATGGTTAAGGGAAACAAAAACTACTTTCCAAATAAAAGCATTCCCAAACATAGAGTAAACTTTCAAATTCTCACTCAACTGACACACTAGCTGTACTGGACTACTAAGCATTAAGACATATCACGTACTTTCCTGCTATGTTGTTTTACCAGCAGAAATGAAGGTACAGTTAACTGTAAACCAAAACCAAGTAAAAACCCCTTAAATGTGTCTAAGCTAAGGTAAAGTTAGGAATAAGAATATGTGAATAAGAAGAATAATAGGAATAAGAAAAAACCTGAAGCTAATAGACTGTTATCATCCCATCACTCTTCATTGTGTTTTGACTTAGTATGGCCCTACCCTCTGTCAATCTTTATCTTTTCAACTAGTAAGGACTTCAGGGGAAAAAAAACTGCATCTGTCACTCCTGCTCCTATGTTTCTGAAAGGTACAGAATCTTGCTTCAGGAGGATTAATCATTTCCAGGACCAGGAACAACTATTCCAGAATCTACATACCCTGCATTTGGCCATCTTAGGAGTATTCAAAGGAGCTGGTCTTGTAGAAATACATTGTCTAGACTAAGAAGAATATTTTTTTCTTAAAGGATAATTGAAAAGCAGAGTATTGCAAATATTATTGAAAATATTATGACAATAATGGACGATACAAAAAGCTTACCCCTATTACACTGTTAAATGCATGTCAGCTTCTGTGTCACTGAACAACTCAATATATCACACCTTTTTACAAGATACCACCCTAGTTTTAAATTAGAGTAATATTTTTCTACATTGCAGATCACGTTTACTCAGACAATGATGTGATGACAGTATGATGAGATAAATCTTTTCAAGATCTTCACCAATATCACTGTTACTAAAACTCACATCTTCATGTTAGCAGTTTCCAAGCTAGCTAGATGAAAGTTGGTCACATTTTCCCCTGCTATGCTGACATGCTTGAAAAAACCATGGCTGATAATTCAAACTCTGTTAGCCACTCATTAGTAATGAATGGAGCAGAACCCAAGCAATATCCACTTATCCTGAAGCTATAATTATTTTTTAAAGCTATCTTTTCTTTATCCCTGAAAAGAAGAAGCATTTGCCAGCATTAATTACAACTAATCTACAACACTGACTTCAACATTAAGTAGAAACTACAGGTGATCGAAGAACTTAAGATTGCTGAGTTACTTTTCAGAAAAAGCAATCCTGAAGTATCTATATAATAATTAAATTCTATTCTGGGAGAAAAATGAATCATGATATCTAGAAATGCTGAATAAAGTTACTGGGATTGATAGGAACTGATCGTATCTTTCCACTGAAAATATTTAATTAAAATTATGGAAACCTGGTACCGTAATATTCAAATATTAGCAAGGCTGATGTTTTGGTAATGTCCAAATCTTAACCAAGCAAAACAGATTACAAGGAAATCAGTATTAGTAGTGCTTTGGGTATGGCAAGTTACAAAGATTTCAAATGTCTGTGTACTGTGCTGAACTAGCCCACAAAGAACTACACTTCAGTGAGACACACAATGTGTTATTCTTCAGTATAAACACAAAATACAACATTTGTCTCTGTAAGCTGCTTTTCCTCAAGGGGTTCCTTCTATGCAGCCATTTCCCACAGTTAGTTTAGGCTTCGCTGTATCCTGTAGCCTTCTACTGTTACTCTCCTACACAAGAAAGCAACAAAGTGATTTTTAAAATTAATTTTTGGAGAAAAAATTGATAATACTCTCAGGGCTGGCTGGCCTCAGTTTCTCCAGCTATTAGAATGGCAGGCTATCCAGCTACAATTAGCAAATCATATTACTGGATTTTAAGTAGAATTATCAAATCATTTATTTGCCCTGTGCTAATGGCTACCCATTTCAATAAAAAGTAGTCATATTTCTTCAGTACCTGGGCCAAAATCTAAAGGAAATTCATCTAGCAAATAGAATTACAAAAAGATAACGTAATGTTATTCTATTTTTTTTTGAAGTCTAGGACCTTGCAGGAATAACATTTGTTAATCTTCAGACAATAACATTCTCTTTACCCTTTAAAAGTACATTTTAAATCATCCACAGATATTCTTTCAGAACTCAATGGGATGAATTGAAATATTAAATTTTGCTCAACTCTAATATCAATCTCTTTTTTAATAGTATAAAATGCTCTTTGATTTTCTCTAATCAGAATCCCATCCCACTTAATAGGCAGATCATGGTAGCCCAAAATTTAGCCAGTAACTCAAAGCAGTTAGAGCTGTTTCTTTTTTTTTTTCCTTTTTTTCAATTTTCATACTTGGAATATAATCCGAAAAAATTGCTATTTAAGATAACACCCAACATAGCTGCTGCTTTCCTATTTGATTACCATAAACAACTACAGGCAGAATGAATGCTGTGGTTTGTCACACAATCCTGTCCTAATTCAAATCTAATCATTAAGCATTCCTTCAATTCCATTCAGTCAATTCATTTAGACAGCTAAAGCTTGCCTCTTCAAACTTTCTTTTTCACACTCTTCCATCTGTTTCTTATCAATACTAGTCATCCTTGGGCTTCAAATTTAAAACTACCTTCTTTGTCAAGTTGCCCAATAATAGTCCACCTTTCACAGCTGTTACTACAAAATATGAGGACAAGCTACACAAAGACTATGTGATGCAAAATGTATTAAAATGGAAAGGGTTGCCATAGAGGCACAGTTATTTTCTTTACTTAGGCAACACAACAGATAATGAACTTGCAACAAATAATGAATTCTTGAACAAACAACTGCTTCGCTGTTAGAAAGTGTACATGTAATTCTTAAAAAATCTTACCAATAGCAGACTCTTTCAAGTTGCTTGAACTGGAGCTGCTTGAGTTGTCCAGCATGTCCAGCTTATCATCTAATTCAAAGCACATACCTGCACATAAAAATGAAAACAAAGAAGGTTTTAACCCATCTCTGACCAGCATAATAGCACCCCGATGCTACTTTTGCTAAAGTCTACCTTTCTCTATAGTCCTGTGGTCCTCTACCAGGATTTCTTCATACGTTCCTTCCTTATCTTTTCTACATGCAGACTGACAACTGTCAACTGGAAGGTCAGTATTTTTGCAACTGGCTGCTCCACTGATGCTATTATGAAGACTCAACTTCTTATTTTTTTTCTGACAACAAAGAACAAAAAAGAAATATTACATATTGTGCTTTCCCAGCACTCATTAGAAAATCTGAAAATGAAAGTGTCACTTCTGTATACACACATAAAAATGCTTTTTGCTCCCACTTAGCTGCTAGTCCAGTACTTCACAGTACCTGGTTCAGTCACTGATTCTAAATTTAGAACAAAACTTTCAAGCTTTTAACCTAAACAAATTATTTCTAGTCTTTACATAAAAGACATCTCTACTCTTCATGACAGTCTTTTCACAACAAGCATTGAAAGTGAGCAAAATGAAACAAATGCCAGACCAGAAGCAAATACTGAACAAAAGAAAACTAAAAGACTAGACAAAGATAGGTTCCTAGGTACAAGCAGAGGTAGATTTACTCTCTTCCAGTTTAGATAGTAAACAGCAGTCCAGTTCTGGACAATGCAAAACCTGCATAACAGTCAAGACAGTAGCAAAATATGAAATGATATTGTGTGATGCCAGAGAGACCCCAAGGCTGAACTGACCAAACACTGACTGGCATTACTAAAGCAGAGCTAAGAAAATAAAACACGCAATATAAATTATTTGCCTGTAACACTGAAGTGCTGCATCTTGTTTGCAGCACAGGGTTCTTTAATAAGTATAAAATTCTGCCTCTGCTGCTGTCAGTGTTTATAGTTTTTCTGGAAAGAACAGAAATCCCTGATCCCTGTTATTGCTTCTATTTTAATGCAACATATTTTGAAAGAAGATGCTTTATGATCTCTTTATATATTGTCCCAAGCCTTCACATATTATTTCTGTTGCGTGTAAATAAATCCATGTTTCATTTTACTCTATCTTGTCAGAGCAAAGTGTGATAAAAGAAGACAGGAGATAAAGTATACAAATATATCAGATTCAACAAATGAGTATCTTTAATATTAAAGTAATTTCAGGAGATAATACATTCCCAAATATCTATATTCCTACTAAGTCTGTTTAAGATAATTTGTTTTGTATCTAAGGCAACATACTTTCAAAGTTTTTCCCATGAAGTAATTTGACCTTATTAGGACAGAGCAGAGTGTGCACTAGAAAATTTTTCTCCTCAGAAACCAAACTGCACCCCTGAGCACTGTCTATATCACTGCCTGCTTCAATTACTTCCCCATCTTCTGTTCTATTCTCAAATTTATAACTTGTCTTGTAAGAGATGACTTGCTGAGCCTTTCTTGTTAAATTCAGGTAGGAAAAGATCATTTCTTACCTAAGTACTGGACTGAGCTTATGTCCAAGATGCCACAATAGCGGTGACCGCAGTGTAGCACAGCATGAAAACTCTCATACTCCCTTGAAGAGAGCAGACTAGTCCTGGCATGGGAGCACACATTGTACCCTGAGCAGCCAGTGCACAACTACTGCAAAGAACCAACTCACCTGTTCTACATCAAAGAAAACAAAGTAAAGAAAGAGAAGGGTCAAACTGCATGGACATTTCAAACTTAAATCTCCTTTCAACACTTTCAACATTGAACCTCATACACAAAAGATTAATTGCTAACAACAACTTGTAAATCAGGTGGAGCTGAGGAGAAACAAAAAAGTTCAAAAAGGCAGCTGTTACCAACAGGTGCCAGATCTAACTGCCCAGGAAGAAAGGAAAACTGTTTGAAATGTGTGAACTGATTTCCACAGTCCCCATGATAAAAATAGTCGTCAGACTTACTATAGAAACTGTTCTGGGATCAGTGAAACATATCATAAAGCCTCAAAGCAGGTATATAAACTGTAAAGCTATAACCTCTCCACACATAAAATCTGGCCCATTTACATAATAGCTGAACAGAGAAAACTATAATACTTCATTACTAATCTGAGAGTAATAAACAAATTTGCTGTAATATATTTTGTTCCACCCAGAAAATAGCTAATAATTTTTTAAAATGAGGTTATATAATGCTTTTTCTTTTCCAAGTAGGACAATAGGCTAATTTAGAGGGACAAAAGTACCCTGACTAGAGGAGGGTGGAATGCAAGTCCAATATTGCTTTTGCTCACCACTGGAGGGGGGCCATAAGTATCTGCATAAGAACCTAAGGATATAAAAAACATAATTTTGTGAGAAGAGGATGGAGTAGCTGTCTTCCTACACATTGAATCAACTATTTTCATACATCTTGAAGTCTCAGAGATACTTCTTTCAGATAAGCAGAAAGACAGATACTTATTTTTTGAAGAAATCTATGAAACAGTGGGATATTCAAAACATCCCAAACATTCAAATAGGAGGTAGGTTGATATATCTTTATTTGAACTATGCTCATACCTACACTTGTATTTTATAAATCTTTCCGGAGGTTCTATCAGTCGACCCAGTTTATTTTCACATTTTCATAATAAAACAGTTCCTCAGTTTCCTCGTTCATGAGACTGATTGCCACCTTTGTTGAGAAAAAATCTGCTTTCTA
>JAOXXN010000395.1:38441707-38467958 GCA_026770055.1 Myrmophylax atrothorax
AATATAAACAAACTCAGCTGAAAACAAAAGTGAAGGGTAAAAAAGTCCCCCTGCAAAAAAAGTTCAAATAATGAACCAATTAATTTTTTTCCAGCATTCATCTATCTTTATTCCTAAGCAAAAGCATCTCTGGAAACTTGTGACCCAGCCATGAAGAAAAAATTCTCTCTTCATCCATATACTGTCTGTCTCTTCATTGGTCACCATTATTACTGTAAAATCAAGATACACTTTATTTTTGGATAAGTGAAACCTAAATTTCTCCTTTTTACCTCTAACAGGAATCTCAAAACATCTAAAAGAAAAAAATCCAGTAGGTTTAACTAAAATAAAGATATTGATCTTTTGTTTAGCTCTGTTTTCTCATATTGTTGTCCAGAAGAATTAACTTCTCTGTCTTCAAGAAATATAGAGCTCTCTAGTGGCATTTGCAAACAGTGTGTAATTAATCTTCTTTATTTGAGACATTTACAATTACACCATTATGCTAGACAATTGAATCTCTATTTCAATTAAAAAAAAAACTATTTCCACTATTAAACCGTTTGTAAAAACCTAGAACTTAGCAATAAAATGAACATGAAATTGTCAAGGAAAAATAAAAAACAATCTAAAACAGTGTATTCCTTTCAGTAAGACGGTAACAGCTCTTGTGCATTAGGAAAAAGAAGTAGATGTTATATATAAGTGTTTAAGCAAGGCTTTTGACCATGTTTCTCATGATACCTTACAAGAAAGCTAGGAAAGTGTCACCTAGACAAAATCATGATCAGTTGGCTGTATAATTGATCATAAAATCTGTTAACTGCTTCGAGTGTTTGTTAAACTGAAAATGGGTAGTGAGCACAATTTTTCAGGGTCCTTTTTGACCTTGTTCCAAAACCACTCAATGTTGTCACTGAATTACGGTGATAATCTGCATAATGGATAGCCAGAGTGCCTGTTAAAGTGCGATAGATTCACATCATATATCATATTGCAGCATATACATCATACCCAGAGTTGTGTCAATGAACCTGACAATAGGTGTCAAACAAAGTTTTGAGAAACTGGAGAAACTAAAAGAACTGATGAAGTTTAAATAGAGAGAAAACAAAGTTCTCTGAGCAAGGGGAAACAACTGTACAAACGTACAGACTGGGGAAGGATTGGTCAGACAGAAGCTCTGAAGGGAAAGGTATGAGGATTTTGGTGGATCAGAAACAGAATATGACTCAACAATACCACGCTGTTACGAAAAGGGGATGGTGAAAAGAGGATTATTTTCTTCTTTATACTGAGATGTATAAAGAACAGAATAATTCCAAAGAATTGTGTATTCTTTCTCCATGATACCAGTAAGATCCTCAGTTGGAGTCATTAGGTACAGTTTCAAACACTACATTGAAAATCATGACAATATTTTAAAGTCATGTTTTGTAGACCTCTGATTATTCTCACGTCTTTCTTTTCCTGCCTCTCCACACTTTTTATTATTCAGTCCAAATTTTAAAAAAAATGAAAAAAAAAACCAAAAAACAAAAAAAAACCCCAAACACTAAGGCAGGATGCAACATATAAAAAAAGACATAACTTTTACACATTTCCACTGTCAGAAGGACAATTTCAGTAATTAAGTGTTCAATTATTGCACCTATCTAGGACTCTGCAGAGAGAGAAGTGTGTTCATACATGATCTAAGTGGTTTGAATGTGCTCAGCAATCACGGTATGGCGGCCGCTGGATGGGCAATCCCGGCCCCCACTCCCAGCATCACTCCCGGACAGATGACAGGACTCCCAGAGCAGTGGAACAGAAGCACTTTACTAAGGCGAAACACCTTCTTTTATAGGGTTAGGATGGAACTCTCTGGAAATATGGGTGGGACCGGGATGCCCATTGGTGGAGAACAGGATTGAAAAATGCACCAATAACAGGTGCAGGGAGTCAACAACTGACCAATAGGGGATCGCGTCCAACAGGCAATCAGAGTTCGAGGCTCTGACAGAGGTGGGAAGGCAGCTCTGAGGGATTAGGGGAACAAAACCCTGGGTAGGATCTCTAAAGCAAAAACGAACAACTAGGACTCTGTTTGAAAAACCATTACCGAACAGGAGAAAACAGACATAACACAGAAAACATTCGTTAAATGTCCATTAGAATCCCTTAAACAGTCACAGTGCATTGATCTTCTTCCGGGGCAGGTGGTTCAAAGAGGTCCTCGTCACTATAAATCCACTGCCAGTAAAACCTCTTCCACTGATTGCAGGATTGCCCTTCTACTACAATGGTATTCTGGGGATATTCTGGACCTAGTGGTCTGAGAGTCCCTTCATGACACTTAAGATTGGGTCTGAAAACTTGAAGTATCATATATATCCTGTACATGCACATGCATATGTCCATCTCATATCTCCTGGAAACAAGACATGCATATGATATCTACTCTGCCAAGCACACCAAATAAGACCAAATTTTCTGCAAGCTAATGTTAGATACTGTACATAGCACAGTGTATATGTGCTATAGGTATGATCAGGATGCTTCAGGCATCCTCGTGGTTTTCCAGATGTTGATTCAAACGGAAAAAAAGACCTAATGAGAAGTGATTGCTGACTGTAAAGACAATTTTTACATCTCTGCTGTTTCTATTACATGACACTTTTATGACAGTCAAATACCTATCAAGAAAGACACAGAGTTATAAAGCTTGGAGATGAACAAGATAATCTCTGACAACTCTTCCTGCTTTATATTCTATTATAGTATTTTGATGCATTAACAAATTGAGGCTGAATTAAGCATATTATGGGTTTGTCCTTGAGAGTTTGGTCATACATTTACAGAGGCAGCAATTTGGCTGTGATGACTATTTTCTACATTCAGCAATTCTTAAAAAAATTATACCTACAAAATAGGGGTTTTTATCATTATTTTATTCTCCAAACATACCTAGTATAAATCTAAAAAGGTTACTTTCTTTCTATCACACCAACATTTCTAACATTTAAACTTTAAATCTAGTACCTGCTACATAAATGTCAAAATGGAACAGTATCAACGGACGGAAAGGTGGAAGAAGAAAACAATTTGTGGAATGTTGTCTTCATGAAATTCCTGAGTCCTCACTCATTTCCAAAGGGAATTGTATGCAGCAATGCACAGTCAGTAAGATTAATTTTTAAAAAATATATTTTAATAAAAATATTTTAATATTCTAATCTGACATAACTACAGAACTATATTTTTGCAATAATAGTAGCCTGTTGCCTTCTAAGTGTTTTAAAACCAAGTATACTTGTTGCTTCAACTGATACAGAAACAGTTGCTCCATACATACACAGTTGCTTTAAGAAAAAAAATCTTTTATGCACTGAAAGGCTGAATTGTACACAATCTATTTCCAAACACAAAGAAAACCAAAATTAAAATGAGCATTAATCCAATCTTTATGTCTTTTTCTGAGTTAACAAAAAGCTTGATTAATTCAGATTGAATTGCTAATTAACTACTACTTTGTAATGCATGTGATGATGCTTAGAAACTAACATGATTATTAGCACAACAATTGCCAATAAAACAGAACTGAATTTGGGTATGATGGGAAATGACTTGGTGAAAAAGCAGTTAAATAATTTTGTGTTTCTTTGTCTTTCAGATAGCTGCAATCCTGTCCTTTTTCTTCGAGAAATTTGAAGAAATCAATGGCTGCTTTGAATTACAAGAGTTGCCAGTAGCCTGCAGGGTGGTTACAAAAGTGCAGATTCTTAAACCATGATCTTTAACCCTTGCCCCTTTGGCCACAGATCACTGTGGATGAAGAAAAAGACAAATCCATTCCTGTGGATGAAGAAGAATGGTAACAGTAGCATGCGTTCTATTTACAGGTGTTAGTAAACGATGCTTCACATTTGGGTCTTTGTGATAGAAGGGACATAGAAAGAAATCCCAGCATTTCTCATGACAGTCACATTTCTAAACCAATCTAGAAAAGAAATAATACAATCAACTTGCAATTGTCTAGAGGAAGATTATGAAGGTTTATGTCACAGATAGAAGCCCGAAAACTGCATCAGCCATTTCAGGTCTGGTCACGTTTATTAGTTTACATCATTTAGATACAGTCCTGTTTGAAAAGAGCTGTACTGCCTTTGTCACTATTTCCAACCAATAAATAGTTAAACAGCTTCTGTAGGAGAGAGAGAGGCTAATTAGCACAGGCTGCAGCCAAGCTACCTGCAAGCAGAAAAATCAGAATGTGTTTTCAAGCAGCAGCATCCACGTCCACCAGAAGCACAGTACCTTACCTTGACAGCCACAGATCTGGCCTGGGAGGGCCAGTGTTGACCTGCAGCTAAAAGTCTCATCTAGATGGACAGTGACTCATCGTGGTCTATATACCACAGCCCCAGCAAGCTGGGTTAGGAAAGGCTTGCCCATTCAAGTGTGAAAACAAAAAAATGCAGAGAGCAGATTGCTAATAGGCATTCTTGTGCACTGGACAAAGCACTCAGCTAAGAGCTACCTAAATGGACCAGCTCAGACCAAGCACTGTTAATGACTTCTGACACTCTGCCCTGACTAACCCAGAATCTGAAGCCACTTCATAGATCAGACTACACTCGAAAAAGAAGTTGAACTTACTTTTCCCATTACCTAAGCATCTTAGTTTCCCATTATTCTGAGTAACTGGGAGTTTGATTTGAATACATGGATGTACATATATGAATTTAGAAATTAAATGAGTACTCTAGTGACATTATTAATACCAAAAATTAAAAATAAACTTAAATTCCCAAAGAACACACTATTACCTGGTATAGAGAAAAAATGTGATAGAATATGCATGCCACATGCACAACTACAGAAACTGAGAAAAGGAAGTTGCTCTGATCAGACAGGTCGTCTATCATGTCTACCCATTTTTAATATATTCTCTGGGAGTAGCAGAAGGTACAAATGGCTCATATTTTGTTATATATTTTTAGCTGACAGACTCCAATTATAAAACTTACATTTTTCTCTACCACATTCAAAAGACAGGACAGATCTGAGTATTCCTCATTCCATATTGTTTTAGGTATATTTATATTTTACATTATAAATGTGGCAATGAGAAAAGAGTTAAAAAAAACCTCAGGATATATGGAGTAAATGAAACAATCATGAATGAGGTCGATGTAATGAAACACATATTTCCAAAGTCACAAAAGTGACTTATTTTCACCTTTTTCTAAAAAGAAATTAAATAAATTTTTCAAATCTATATACTTCAAAAAAGAAATCAAATTATTATTTGGCTACACATTCACCTCTTTAAAGGAAAACATAAGAAAGATAATTTATTAGTTAGATCAACTACTGTTTGGAGAGTCATATTTGCTTTGCAATGCAGAAAACTCAGTTTTGCCACTGGTCTGTTTAGTCACCTTACACAAACTACCTTTTTCCTCTCCACCTCTTCCTACCCAGAGCATGAAAATATAGTACTGATCACCTTGAAATGAGATGTACAGTGTGAGAGAGAATTATTATCATTATTACTACTTGTGTGGGTCCTTTGTACCCTGTGTAATGTCAGCAACCTTAACCTTTCTGAATTGAACAGGCTAACTCTATTAAATACCTGTCACCGCTACATCTGCTTCTGTTCTGACAGAAACAACAATTTCTGTGGAAAACAAGGAAAAATAAGAACTTATGTGGGAAGCCAATTATGATTCTTTTCATTAGGATTATTTTCAAACATGAATTTTATGCTATACATGTCACACAATATAACTACACTTCAACATCATCTGCTGACCTGCCTTCCAATTGCCTCCTTACCAGCTTCCAAACTAGTCATGAGCTACCTATAAAACAGATTCCACTCTGGCTCCAAAAGATCTCTGTTGCTTAGTTCCATAAACCAGGACAGAGAGTACAGTCCTTATTTCAGCAACATTCACAACATGACACCACTGGGATGAAAAAGGAGGCCATAAGTACATTTTAGTAGAGAAAACAAAGTATAAGATAGCTGGCTTCAAGAAAACAGTGAACTACATGGCAGAAACACCGAATTTTCTGACACCATGGAAAAATGACAAATTACTTGGCTGGGGAATAGCTGGAGCCTTGACTAAGATGAATTAGGCTGTCTATACCTCACAGAGTTTTTATTTTAGGAGCAGCTGCTTGAAATTCTTCCTAGCACTTTTAGTCAGAAGATTACCTTTTTTTTCAGAAGTCAAACTTTTCAGGAATAATTATTCTCTTTGTTAGCAATCCTCCAACTTTACAAAATTTTCCTAAATACTGGGAAGAAAGAAACTACATGGCTCCTGTTACAAAGCCCTGTTGCACTCCCCTGAAATTTGAAAGATCCTAGCCTATTTATTCTATCTTATTTACAGCAAGGACATACAATTAGCATGTCTCCCAGTTCTCAGTACTAAGCCACGTTCTCCTCAGGTTCTTCAGTGCTCTGGATCTTTCAGAACCTCATGTTCTTTTAATATACACATTAAAATACCTATTGGAGTGGAACTAGAAGTACAGTATTTCTTCCTCAAGAAGACTAGCCATTATCCCCCCCCAAAACAGAGGCATTTTCCTTCTCCTTTTGTACATGGGTGTATTTCTCAAGTATTTATACAAAACAGAAATACTCTAACTTCTGTGTAAAACTGTCAGTTCTATCATATCTGACAAATGCCTGGATAGGGCACTCCTCTTTCAAAGACAGGATAACTGCATCTAAATCCCAAATGTAGCATCTTTTTATCTATAGCACTTTTTTTTTTTTTTGCAAAGTGCATCACAATTATGCAAGACAATGACTATATCAAGATATGAAAAAATAATGAAACACAACAAGCTTCCAAAAGTGTAGGGTAAGAAAATAAAATAAATAAATAAATAAATAAATAAATAAGAAAATAACCATGGAAAATTTTGGTTCCAATGTAGAAATCCTATTCTGCATCTTTCTTGCATCCCAATATCTCTTACATTTCAAAAGATAGTGACTTGTTAAAGTTTTCTGGAAGTTTTTGGCATTCTTTTCATTGAAAAAGAGTATAATAAAAACAATGATCTTACTCTGACAGGTCAAAAAACTATCAAAAAAACATTATTAACAATTTCTACAAGTGCTACATTTGCCCAAGAAGGTGAAGACCATGGAGTTTGGGACCAAACGGTGTTCCTGAAAACCTTTCTCCTACAGAGACGTTCCTCAGTGCAAAGTACTGAGCCCTGATAAAAGGAATCTAAGAGACAAAATATATGAACAGACAAGAGTGGGTCTGTAAATTACAACTTTGCTTTGCAATTACCATAACAATAATTTGCACTGTGCACTTTAGCTACACAAAAACATTATCCTTGTACTTTCTAAATAAATTCTCTGAGATCATATACAAGTTTGTTTCATTATGTAAAATACTGATGTCCTTCATGAAGGGTACTTAAAACACAGCCTGAAGCAAATGGAAGAACTGTAGGAAGTATTTCTGCAGAACTTATCAGAGAGTTAGAAAACATGAGTGAATACCTTACAAGCATCACTGGTCTGTATTTGGCAATCTGTAATTAAAAATTGTATTTGCACAGGTTCCATTTTCTAGTTGTCATTGTTTATGAATCATACACAAGATTATCAATTTGTTCCACCCTAACCAAGTGTATATTCTTCTATTCACAAATCATTCACAATTGTGCAGTAATAATTAAATGTTATCAGATATTATCAAAATGCCAAGAACCTCCATAACAATGCCATTTTCCAACATGGAATGATACCGGGTTTTAAGATACTGTCATGTTTCCTGCATAAGCATGTCAAAAAAAAATTAATGAATACCTTGTTAAAAATTAAAGAGCCTACACAGAAAAATGTTACAAAAGCATGGGTCTTGAAATTTTGATTTATTTTCAGCTTCGTTATTGTCTCAGATACAGCAAACAATGATAAGAAAAAATAAACCCTAATACATGTACTTACTTGCGATAAAATGGAAAGCTGATGGTTACAGGTTACTGCATTTTGATTAGCCTCCAGGAAATACCGCTGGGCTCGTCTCCTCTCCCGATCCACTTTCTTCTCCAACATGAGATGAGAGGTGGATAGAACATCCAGGTATTTCATCATAACATCAGACAGCAGTGAGCTGACCTCCACTATGTCTGGACGTGCCTCTGCATCAGGAGTCAAACAGCTACAAAAGAATATTCTCTATTTACTTGTTTGTAAAAAAAATTTTCCACCATTCCATTTCTCCACTGGTATTCATGGAGTCACACTGGCCAGCACCCTGCTCACGCTGCGTGGGACAGTTGGATGCCATGCAGCCTTGTTGGTGACACACCACAGCACAGTCTCAGCATCAGTTGGAACAATTATCATTGACAACAATCCAGACAGAACTGCAACTGGGGGCTGCAGCTGTGCACCCCCAGATACACTAGAAGTCCCCAGGGCCTCTTCCTGGGACTGGAGGACACATTGCCTCCCTTGTGGCAACTGGGCTCTGGTCAAGGTGCTGCAACATTGAACAAAGCAGCTGTGAAGGAGAGGAGTGTGCTGTCAGGAGAATGTCAGAATCTCCACAGAGACTTTGCAGAGACAAACAACAGTCCCAAAATAATGCAAAGAAGGAGGAAAATCTGGAGCTCACCCTCGAAGAATCATTGGATGGAGGGTCCCAAGAGGAGGCAGGTTGGAGACTTGTGGCTTCTGCCAAGAGAAGGAAGGCTTTTCCTCTGACTACAGATATATATTTACAGAACAGGTATACTGAACTAGGAACAGGTGAGGAAGAACAAGACCTAATGGAGAACACATCAGAGCCAGGTGAGTCTGAATCGACCCTTGGGCTATTACTTATTGCTGCTCATTCATATGGGTACAAATAACTCTGAACACACTGAAAGTGACTGCAGTGGACTGGGATCAAGGACGTGAACATCAGTGGCAGCCTTGGCTACAGCAATCATCAAACTGTGGAGTTCAAAATCCCGAGAAGTGAGAAAGCAAGATAGTATTGTTACAATCCACAAGTTCAGGAGAGCAGAATTCAGCCTGTTCAGGAATCTTCCTGGTACAACCTCATAGAAGACTGCCCTGAAAACTACAGGAAAAGGTTGGGAGAGTAAGCTAATCTTCAGGGACATCTCAAAGCACTAGAACAGCCCAATCCTGCATGCAGGAAGCAGGGGTGGGCTACACAGGAAGAATACAGGTATTGCCCAAAAGGTTGAGCTACGAAAGTCAAAGCTCAGCTGAAGTTGAAACTAGGAATGGATGTGGAAGGCAGAAGAAAGGCCAACAAAAGAAAGGCTAAGGAAAATGTGAACCCATTATACAACCTAGTGAGAAAAGCTCTGGAAAACCATGGGTCCCTTTTTTGCTTCCACTCCCATTGAGAAACTTCGGCCATAAGTGTTCCAGATTGCTGAGCCTACCTGTAGAATCCATGAGCACGAAGCATTTCCACACAGCAGAAAATGCAGTGAGAAAGCATTTAAGCCAACTGGACAGAGCCCATGGAAGCAGATGAGAAGGGTTTGAGGGTGCTGATGCAATTGGTCAATGTCAGTTTCCATCCTGTCTAAAAGCATCAAAATGAGGTTCCTGTAGATTGGTAAAAGCTGAATATCACACACATATCCAAGAAGAGCAAGAGGGAGCATCCAGGAAGCTGATAGCCATTCAAGTTTCACCTCAGTCTCTGGGAAAGTAATAGAGCAATTTCCTCTGGAAGTAATTTTCAAGCACAAGGACAAGAAGGTGTCTGGGAACAGTGAGGATGGATTAACCAAACAACTGTTATACCTGCCTCGGCTGATTGGTGTCTACAATGACAGTACTGGTTCTGTGGACAAGGAGAGAGCAGTATATGCTCTGGGTATCTTTATTTTAGCAAGGCTTTTGACACAATATCCCACAGTATCCAAAGGGCTATATGGTAGGTAGGTAATTGGCTGAACCTCCTGGCTCAAAGGGACGTCATCAGTAGTGCAAAGTCCAGTTGGTGGCTGGAAGTAGCATCTTCCAAGGACTGATACTGGGTCAGTACTGTTTAATGTCTTTTTTATAAACAACCTAGATAATGGGATGGAGTGCATTCTCTAAAGGTTTGTGAACACTGAATTACAGGGATCAGTTA
Organism: Myrmophylax atrothorax; assembly: GCA_026770055.1. Taxonomy (NCBI): domain Eukaryota; kingdom Metazoa; phylum Chordata; class Aves; order Passeriformes; family Thamnophilidae; genus Myrmophylax; species Myrmophylax atrothorax. The sequence continues at coordinate 38,451,841 of JAOXXN010000395.1, forward strand.
ATACATGGACAGGGCTGTTTCCAGAGGGACCTGCCTGGGGCATCTATACAAAGGTCTGATTGCTACTTGCGTAATGGGAGGGCATGGAGAAGATGAAGCCAGACCCTTCTCAGAGGTGCACAGTGGTAGAGTAAGAGGCAATAGACATTAAGTTAGAACACAAGGAAGTCTAGTTAGATATAGTGATGATGATTATTATTATTACTACTACTACCACTTTTAATCAAAAAGGCAGACAAGCACTGAAGAGGGTCCAGAGAACTTGTGGGATCTCCGTCCTTCAATATTCCAAACGCAGACAACACCCTGAGCAGTGAGCAACCACATCTAATTGTGTCTGCATTAAGCAAATGGACTCGATGACTTCCAGGGGTCCCTTCCAACCTAAATTACTTCACAGTTCTATGGTTCTTGTTTCAGGCACCCTAGGTAGCTGTTTAGTAACAGTAATAATATACTATTAGTTCTATTTTTAAATCCCCAGAATATTTTGTATGCAGTGTGGGACAGGAAAGCTGGTAGGGACAGTTCTGCATGCCATACAAACTCCTAAATCTTAACTCCAGTGAATCTGGCAATTTACTACAATTTCTCTGCAGGGTATCATTGACCTGCTAGCACACATAACCCAACACTCTTCTTCAAAGAAAGTCACAGAATGGTGTAGTATTTCTAAACCAGTTCTTTCTAAGTAAAACAGAACTGCCAGGTAAAATAGCGGTTTTGAAAATGTTTTACAATACTTGAACTTCTTGGTTTTAATCCTTTTTGTTTCAACTTGCTTAAATGCATTGATTAATTTCAATAATTTTCATGACTTTTAAAATCGGTTTTATTGAAAGTTTGTATTTCTTTTAAAGAGGTGCAAGTTTATCACCCTTAAGAAATATTCCAGTTTGGTGTTTTTTAATTTTTTATTTTAATACACTGAAATTGGTCAAAATTTCCAAGAACAATATGAGCTATAAAAGATTTCTTGTAAGTCCTATTTTCATTTCCCATGCATCTAAAAATGATTTATTTATGACTGAACACCAAGTAGATTGTTGTTCAGCTCTGAAAGACTTTGGTGATTAGGATTTCAGAACTTTCTTTAGTAGTTTAATCCAACAAAGCTGTATTTTAATAAAAATACTGAAGAATAATAAAAACAACACTAAATGCAAATTTACAGTTGCAACATTAAGCTTTCAATGTTTTTTCTAATCATGATCAATAAATTATTTTTCTATTTATGATATTCATCTTTGAATATGTGTTGTGCTTCAGCCATTAAAAAATAACTCCTTTTCTGTTAAGGTGTGCTCATCTATATTATAACTAAAATCTCATTATTACTACTTTTCTTTAATGTTCTTTAGTCTTTCTAAATATCTCACAAAGCATAAGCAAAAAATATAAACATAGTATATCATTTAAAGATTAATCCATAGTAACAGATAACATTAAAAACAAAATAAAAAAAAAAACAAAAAAACCACTTTATGCTTCTCACTGCTATTAAAATATGTAGAAAAAATACTATGCTATGTAAAAATTTTAGTATTTTCATTAAAATTAATTTCAGAATCTCTTAAATTTAAATTATAGTTCTGTTAGCTCCTATTAGTCTCCATTGTTGTCCTGTTCAAACAGAAATCTTTTTTGTACAATAAAACATAGTATAAAAACCTTAGTCTTTGTACAGTAGAGCACTTTTTAGAGATGAAATTGAATATCTGAGGGAGAAAGTACAAGCATTTTTGTGCTAAGTCAGGTTTTTTCTAAGATGGAAAAATCAAGGGAGCTAAATCTCCACTTTACCCTATGCTTTGCTTACACATTGTATTATCACCAGGAAGATGTAAACATAGCTAAGAGAAATATGTAATGAGTGAGTGGAACAAATACAGGCTCATCTTTTCCTCCATTACTGCCTTCTCTCTTCTTTGTTGTCTCTACTATCGTGCTAACAGGATTAAAAGGTAGTGGAAAAAAATTCCATCGGTCAAGTAAACAGAAAAAGTACAAATGTGATCATACAGTGATCTAGAAATAACATATTGTAATAGGGTTACTTCCTTGACAATAATCTGCATTTGAATAGTACTCAAAATGCTGTATTTTCATGGGGAAGTGTGTGGGGGAATGATGTGTAGGGAATTACCTAGAGCACTGATACTGCTAAATTTAAAAATTTAAGTGTATACTGGCTAAATGAATGCACTGGCTATGCTGGTATGTATTGCCCTTTTGCAGGTGTGCAGCTATACTGTACATGTTATTATCAGGGTAAGGAGATGGCTCCATTTTTCTTTAAATCCAAAGATATTTCCTATTCAGAGACAAATACTGGCAGTTGTTTAAGCCTGCAAACTGTCACATTATCTCTGCTGGAAACATACAAAACAAAAACATCTTTTCAGCAGGATGTCGAAATGAAATGAGATGAATAATTACCTCTTAATGGTAAATGACACTTTTTCAGAGTACAGTCCTTCTGGCACAGGTTCATATACAGCCCCTACTATCTGAAAAATAAATAATCTACAGTTTGTTGAAGAAAATATTCCATTATTTATTTGAAGATCCCATATGATAAATATTGTTCCTTGAAACAACCTGATGGGCATCAGGAGCTCTGACTTGCAAAACAACTTAGGAAACATCTTCTGACACAAAGTATCATTTCCAGTGAGGTAGTCACATCAATGTATATAATCACTGTAGGTTAAAGTGCTACAATATCCAAATCAATAAAACAAAACCACAACCCCTCCAATAATTTACTTTAATTTATGAAATTTTCCTAAAATTTAATACACAACACTGCTGAAAATCCAGTATTATAGTACATCAAGAAATTTTATATATCTACAGCTCCTATCACCAATAGTCTGAGGGGTTATAATATATTAACATTTACAAGCAATTTTTGCAATTAGGATGGCAAGATAGCAATTCACACAATGACAAGCACTTGTGCTATTCACACATTAGAACCAAGAGCAGTTTATGCTTGTGTAGCCTTAAACACAAATTCTCACAGACCTTGGGAACACATATAGAAATAATTGGGATGTTGATCCGGCAAATCTGAATACCTTAGTTGCCAAGGAGAGCATATTGGTGCTGTAAAACGGTGGGTTCAGAGTTGCCATCTGATAAAGGATGCATCCTGCAGCCCAGACATCAGCCTTCTCTCCATATGGCTCATTCTTTACAACTTCAGGACTAAGTAGAAAGCAACACAAACCACAAGCCTTGAATTAATTCACCTAGAAACAGGCTTATTTTCCAAAAAGCCCCATCCAACATTTAGTTAGTCCCTACAAGAGAATTTCAGAGGACAAACAATTACATTCAAAAGGTTGTATTTATTTCCTTTATCAGCCACATCCTTTAAGAGGAAGTGCAATTAATAGCTTTTCAACTTCTCCTGCAGTTGTGCTTACAACACTAGTGGTTTCCACTCACTTCATGTCTTTGAACTTAATGGATACAAATGAGCTACAGCATTTAGAACTTGTTTGTGGTGATGACATATCAATAAAACAGAATAGAGAATAGATATTTATATCATATCCTCTTGTAATTCAGAAAGATTTGAATTCAACTCCCATATTTAGAATGCTAATGGATATAGTTTTGCTATTAATGTCAGTAAAGAAACTATACTCATTGTATCATTTTCACCCTCTTAAAATTACTGTAATGCATTCCATGTGAGGATGCAGCATGGACACTGAGTAGATGACAATACAAAAAACAAACGTAAAGATCCATTTAAAGCAAATGGAAGAAGGCAGCAATTTCAGATTTGATTCAGTACACAGCAGACTCCATTTCCTTCTTTTAATTTCCTCAGTGCTCTCTATGAACCTGGATGATAATAATTTACATTAGTAGGTGTATTCTGAAGTTGGAGGTCAAGTCTTGGCAGTAAGGGTCATATTGCAGGATGTGGGGGCTTTTTTCACTTAGTATCTTCTCTCTGTAATCATTCAGAGCTATAAAAAATACTTCTTTCATCTATAAAATCAACTTGAAAACCTACTTGTATAACTACAATTAATGCTAGAAGATGTCCTGCTGCTATGTACAAAATGCAGAAAACAGATTTTTAAATAAATGGGATGAGGTCCCCTAGATAAACTATGATAAGATAAATTAAGTGAATTTCACAGGATACCAAGTCAGAACAGAGGTCACAGTGCATGGAAGTAAGAGAGACTTAGAGGTCACACACTTCTGATAAAACTGATCAAGCAAGATACAAGTTCCTGGGTGAAACCCAATTAGCAATTTCCCTTGAATCTTGGTGCTGCTGCAATGTAACCATAGAGCGTAATACGGGATATTGACTACGGTGTTAGAGCATAATAGCACTTCTGTAACCACACTGCCTGTGACAGTCTGTGACACTGAGTCATTAGACAACTTTGGGAAACTTCAGTTTTATGTATCAAAATTGTCTATTAGAGCAAACATCAGTATTGCAACTTACCATATAGATGGTGAGCTCAATAAGGCAAAGTCCCTGTCAGCAAAGTTCTAAGCATGCTCCTAGTTAGAAAAATAAATCTGACTTGGATTTTAGTCTTTTATTCTAGTGATAATTTTCATGCATAGAGATGAATTTAAAAATTACTATTTTTAAATTACTAAATTATATTAAAATACCAAACTCAGATTATTCAAGCCAAACCTATGTAACTAATGCAAAAAGCCACATAGCAGTCACAGAAAGAATAAGCTGAATACAATCAAGAAAGAAACAAGCACCCACTACCTGGCCTACAGAATCTTCTATTTATGAACAATAGGGAAGAATCTTACTTGATGTCCAGAGTAAACAGACCTGGAAGAATACTATGATTTGGAAAGCACAGGAAGAATACAGTGCTGACAGAGTTGTAGTTTTAGTATAGTTTCACACAAGTGCATAATAGGTGGAAGTTAATGAAATAATTTGTTCTGTTTATTCATGCTGAAAGATTTCTTGTTCTAAATGCATATCTAATTCCTTTTTCTTTTCCCTTGTTTTTTAATCAGAAGGAGGACTTGCAGCAGAGTACCATTTGATCTTTTCTTCTGGAACAAATGTCTCAGTCAGAAGCCCCTGATATCTAGAGCAATATAAAGAACAACACCTTAACACTATTGTCTCATGCTTAAGAAATACTTTAAATTACCAAAGTAATATTTACTTCAAGTGACCATGAAAGTTTTATAGTGAATATGAAATCCCATACTTACATGATGCTAGACTGTAATTTAGATTTTTAATAGGACTTTCAAATATTATTTATTTACTTTTAAGAGATGAAGTGAAATCCCTCAGCATGCTCTACAGGCTTGCCTCACCATCTGCTAGTAAGAAATGTGGGTGGCGTACAGTACTTGTTGACAAGCAAAACAGTTCTGCAGTCAGTTGCATCTTTTGGATCCACACTACTGAGGGATGCCAAGCAGAGAAAGTACCCAGTTGTGTTCCTATGCACTGACACCCACAAACAGGAGGGTGGTGGGAGTGCATATGGTTTGCCTAATTCAGTTGTCAGCTGTGTATAAACTGTCACTGTCTGGTCAAGACCAGAAAGAATGATTAGAACCAGTCTTACTCACAAACACGGAAAATTTAAGGGCATAGTGTCGGTATGACCTTTTTCTGGTTTATCTGTAAAGGCAGATTCTTAGATTAAGATATGTCAGTTGGCTGAAATAGGACAGCAGTACTAATTAAATTTTTAGCAAACAGATGTCTGCATCAGTTTCAAATGCATTCAGTGTCCAAACAGAATACAAAAAGGGGGAAACTCTAAGAGCTGATAAAGAATCAAATTTCCATTGCTCGAAGGGCTGGTTTTACTGCCACAAAGCAGCAGTACTTGATGTTATGCTCTATGATATTCAAAGTTATTAAAAGAGGCAGCAGATACTTATGTAATTAGTCATTTAATTCTTGAAGCTAACACATTCAAGATAATCACTATAGATTTCATCTAAGTTTACAAATCACTGGTCATTTCCAAAGTACATATTCAAGATGAAAAAGCTTACTCCAGCAGCCTTATGCTAACTTTAGGGCAGTCCTTCACAAAACAAATGTCCATTGCAAAAGCAAGACTAAATTCTTCTAAATGAAAGACACAAAATTATATCCACAGATTAACTGTCCAAGTTCTCAGCATTTTCTAACAAACAATTTTATAATTGTTTCTCAGAAATTTCACTCTTGCTCAATGTATCAGCATTGTTTTTATTCTTAATAGCAAAGTCTTCTATGCCAAGGGCCTTAAAACAAGCCATTGCTTAATCCAAAGAATTACTTGTTTTTTCATCTGAACTACTTCTGCAAAAGTAGCAGCTATTTGAAATACAGAAGATAGCTTTCCATACTACCCCACAGTTTTAATAAAATAATAATAACCAAATCTTTTCACTAGTTGTGCTACTTGTAAAATACCAAACACATTTAATTAAATCATCTCTGCCTTGGAGATGTTTTTGCAATGAAGCTTCCATTTATAATTTTGCTCTCTGATGTTATTTTATCATGGTTTTTCTTTAAGAATACTTTCAGCAGAGATTTAAAGAGATTGTCCCAATCTTAATCTGCTACATTTGCACTAGCACTAGCTACATGAAAGATGACTATCATCACTTGATTAGCTCATGTTCACATTAGTTGTTAGTGAACAGAAGTTCCAAAATCAAGAAAGTCCTGTATTTGGAGAGGGAGGGAAAGAGGAGATGAAAGAATGATGCATTAACTTCCTAAAGCTTCTAAAGCTTCTTAAAAAAGTTGTCAGTACTATCAGACTGACTTTATGTGGGTCAAACCAGTACAGATTTCTCAAGCTGCACAGGACTTTAATAAGCCACTTGTGACTATCTTAGTACAGTGTTCACTGGTGCTTCCAACAGGTGTAAAACATGTTGATATATGGCATCCTATAGAGTATGAGGAGTATTTCCAAATGAGATGTGGTTTCAACTACACAGTTATAAAACCAGTGTGAAAAAACCCTATATTTACTCTATAATGAGTTCTCTGAGTCACAGAAAGAGGGAGAAAAATATAAGAAAAAAAAAGAAGCTGTTCACCATCAGCATCACTCCAAAAGAGGGAAAAAATAATAGAAAAGCAGTTGCTGCTTGTCAAAATTTTGCTCTGGATAGTTTGCTGTAAGCTACAGAGACACATTCAGTATTAGAGCTTCATAATTACAACTAAAACCAATGGAAGTAGAAACAGGAGCCACAAACCCGACAGTTTGAATAAGAGCCCCTGTGAACATTGCTGTAAGCTATTTGCATTTCTAACCTACATGAAGAATTCAAAACAAGCCTTTTGGGGATATTCTGTCTATCCCATGAGTGATGAAGCAGGAACAGGATTTTCAATCACTAGCTAAAAATTCTACCTTCACAGTTTTCTGTTTTGAAATGTAAGGCCAAGTAAGTCTATGACAATTTCTTATGTTGTCTTCTGACTTGCTACCATTTTCTCATTACAAATTATGTTAAATTTTTTTGAAAAAAAAATATATACATATATATATAATTTTTTCTTCTCAAAAGACACCTTTTCATGCATTCTAAACATCTACTGACACTTCAAGAAAAATCCATCATTTCCTAAATTTTTTAAAATGCACAGGGGTAGGGAAGAAATTTACTACCTGCAGATGGCAATTTTACAGTGTGATAAATCCTCTTGCCATCAGGTGAGGAATGTAGTTTTAAAATGGGTAAAGTCAGCTAGGAGGACACTTTCATGTGTATAATTGGTCTCTCATCAGTGCAATCTCAACATTTTCATTTTCTAGTCCAAGCATTGCCTGTCTTGGCCCAGAAATTTCCTCCATATCCATATAATTTTGGCCTATTGAGGGTCAGAACCAATCCACATTCAGTGACAATCCAATAATAACTGTAGGATACAGCAGGCTATATAATACCTGCCTTATGTTTTTACTGATGTCTTCCAAAAAAACCCAAACCAAAACTGGTTTTGATGTGGAAAGATACTGTATGTCACACTGGATGTGGTATTAAATACATTTCAAATGTGAGGTGACAGCAAACTAGACAAACTTCTTACTTAATAAAAAATATATAAAATTAAATCATGTGGATATCTTTTTGTAAGGCAACCTCTGTCAAGTCCTTAAAATGTTCTTTCTTGAAGTTAATCCAGCTGTCTTTTTAGTCCCTGTATGTCCATAATGAAACATAATGTTCTACAGAGTTGTACTGTTTGCTTATATATAGACACAGTATTGCCTGCCTGTCTGCACTGTATTGTCCCTGTGGATTCCACCTGCAATTGCATTGGACTTTTTGCTGACACAAATTATTATAAACTGATGCCTAAACCACAACCACATTATCACAATTACATTTCATTGTTATCTTTCATTCTCAGAGTGAATAGTTGTATTCATCAACTTTCAGAAGATCCTCTGATAAAAAAAGGCTGTATTAATATACTGAAAGAATTATTTAACTTCTGTTACCTTTCTAATCAAATCAGCAAATCCTCTCCAGGAGCCATCTGTTCCACAAATGGCAGAACTGTCACAAGACCAGAGTTTTCCACTAGTTTTCTGTTCTCCCCCATCATTCCACAGTACCTTCAGCCTCCTATTCTCTTGGTTATCTAAACACACCAAACTTTTCTGACCAAGATTGAATTGTGCCACTATTCACTATCCATCACCAAATTTTCACAAACATTGAAAGAACCTAAACTGTAAAATTTGGTTAAAATTGGGGCCATGTTTCAGATACTATTTTTGGAGAACGAAAGAACTGTTGGGAAATCTGGTTATCAGTTTGACCATATAGCATCATAAAGGCTAAAAATTAAGTATGTATGAAAATACAACACACTCCTTCATCCTAAACTACATCTCTCAACACAAAAATGCTTTAGATGACTGAAAATATTTTCATGTCACCAAAATAAGCAATGCAGGTACTGCAAATATTTACATGAAAACACAATATTGATTTAAGAAGTGCTCTCACAAGATATGGTTATAAACAAAAGCAGTGACCAGTACTAGAAAAGAGATTTGGTTAGCATAACACAGTGTGCAGGCTGACTGTGTAGTCCACAACAGAAACTATGATCAGGGAATATTTTCCCCTCCATAGCAGAGAAGATGAGGGACTCAAGCAAAGTAGTACCTCTAATTACCACTGAAACACCACAGGTTGAAAACTCTTCAACTGTAGCACAAAAAGCCAAATCTTACATAACATGGTTCTGTGCATCAGTTTTCTAACATTTGAGAACTATTTTGTTTCAGAAAGACCAAATTAGTTCATCAACTAAAGTGGAACGTTCTTGCCCACTTCTTAATGACCTCTGAGGGGTCTGCTCACAGTTTCTCTGCAGCTTTCCAAGATCAGTCAAGTTCTCAAGGAATTACAATGGGATTCTCTATTCCATCCCAATCTCAACATTTACTTCATTTCCCAGAGTTTATATAAATTTTTTCTATACATATACAACTACATATGTATCTTGATCTACTGTCAATGTGTCCCTTTCATAAGTTACAATTCTGATTGTGAAACAAAGAAATGGAAGGTATAAGTGAAAAGAAACATCATTGTCTATAATAATGGACAAGTGCTGTATCTCTTCTGGGAAGGCCTCCAAAACAGCACAATAATAAAGACTCTGTCACTACTAACTTGGAGCAGATTATTTCTGGTGACTTATGAGCTGGGAAAAGACTTCAGGATTCATTACCAATTCTCTAGAGCAGTCTTTTCCTCAGTTTTAAATGTATTAAGAGTAAACACACCCATTTAATACATATGGTTTTCTAAACATACACATTGCTGGATTTTTAAATTTCAGGAACATAACCAATTAAAAGGAATTTAATTAGTATCATAGTAGAATAAAACCTAGTATGAAGTAAAATTAAAACCCATCACTATTACAAAGCATAATTATACAAGCCCCTCTCTCTAAACATAAAACAGTCTGCTGTTCTTTTATGATGACACAGGGTTTAAAAAAAATCACATTAGCAAATTGACTCAGTCAAGCCCAAATACAAATATGTTTGATACCTATAGTGGTATGTTTTTACCTGAACTACTCTGCATAATGTTGCATAGCCAAATTTAAACAAGAAGCATTAGACACTACTTTTAACATTTATTGTTTTGTTTCTGTACTATATTGTCTGCTCCAAGAATGGGGGGTTGCAACTCAAAACACCCAGAACTATAATCCTGTCAATTCAGCAGACAACAATTTCTGCCACTCTAAAATGACAGTGGTGTCTCACATCTCCTTCTCTTCTTCCTTTTTTTGTTGGTTGGTTGGTTGGGGGTTTTTTTCCTGTGGAGAAACTAAAATTGTATCTATGTAGTTCCATATTTTTTATAGCCTTTCACATCTACTTAAATCACATCAAAAACCCACAAAACAAAATTTAGTCCAAGCACTGATTAAGTCTATAGGCTCTGATTTCTGTTCAAGTCTGGTGTTAAAATACTCAATCAGTTCACCTCATGCCTTGTGAACACTTTTCCATGTCAAAAATCCCACTGTCACACACAGTATTAACCAAGCACCTTGAAGGTGGCATCCACTGCATTCAGATGTTTGCAAAGCCTTTTTAACATTCTTAAAATATTATGACATTGGAAAGACTTTAATATTTTAGCCTGTCATTTTAAATATTACTCAGGCATATATTTTAAATACAAAGACATCTGTACTATACCCTTGTTCTTTTTTCTGACTGCAGACAGACAAGGATCACTGCTTCCATGATTTTGCTTCTGTAGTTGAACTGACAAGTAATGTCCCAAAAGACCACTTACTTCAAAACTGCAACATGTAAGTGACACTTTATCCTCAGTCCTGCATCCAAATAACTGGACAAAGAGGTAAAAAGAGAATTTCCAAAATCCTAGCTCTGATGTGAAGACAGATTAGGAGAATAATAATAAATATAGTATAAAAAAAATTATGCATAAAAAGAGAGTACTTAATCTACAGAACACTACTTTCAAAAGAAAATTCCCTACAAAATAGTAAAATACCAAAAGACATCAGTGAACAGAATGCAAGCATCTAACAGGGAATACAAGGAGGTGAATGTAGACTCAGTGGCCCTGAGGGTCACTGGGGTATGGTTTTGATGCCTCTACTTTTAAGCTGCTGTTTAAAAGAGCGCAGTAACTTGCCAGCAACAGTTTCTTTGCCCAGTTATAACTGAACAAGACCAATTATTTCAGAGAAGCTGAAAAAGATGGAACATAACTAGCTCCACCAAACTTTTACTACACTTTAACTACCCAAACTATCACTCACAGATTGAGCATCACTCAGAGATTGTGATATGCTTCATGAGTATTTAGAGAACCAATTAAGGCAGCCTTGCCTTTGCTCACTAAGAAGAAGCCCAGGCATTAGTCTTCAAGGTATGGGACTTAAATATTTAACATATTACAAGTTCTCACTTTTGAAATCACTTTAGGATTTAGTGATTTCTAGGGATTAAGTGTCAATCATTATCATTCTGGCATTAGGAATTCACAAGCCACAATTTCAAAAGTGGCATCATGAATTATGTTCAACTGCCAAATGCCTGAGTTCTTGACTCCCTCTTAATTCAGAGTAACCAGCAGCTCCCCTGATGGATTGGAACCTTTAATTATTTATTACAGCCCACAAGCCAAGCATTCTCACAGGTACAAGGCCATCACATGTGGTGATGGTAATTGATACTGTTTGGACACATCTTTTTAGAATTTAAAACCACATTTCTTTATCTGTAAGGATATTCTATATATGTAGGTGAATAAGTTGCTACACAATGACACAGTTCATTTTTGCAAAAACTTAACTCACAGTAACCATCACATGCAAGAATAGACAACAAAATAGACAGGCAACCAACAGAGTTGCCATGGGTAACTTGTACCTTTGTCCCGTACTCCTTTGGAACTTGCCTATCTGCTCCAAAAGAGTAACCATGAAGACGGAAGGCACTGGACTGACTGTATGTAGGAGCACTTACCATGAGTACAAAATGGTTCCCACTACTGATGCAAGTTTGCAGTTGTCTTGCTTTTGCTTTGCAAGCCCAAAGTCAGCTACAATAAAGAAAAAAACATTCACATCTCAATAGCCACCCTCTTTACATTACAATCAGTGCTCATTCACAGGAGCTGAAAAGTTGAGGGAAGGTGGAAAGGAAGTTTGGGGCTTTTTTTTTTTATCTTATACATTTCACAGAACTGGGCCACATTATCTTCCTATCTCCACATTCATCAACAACTTATGTTTGAATCAGGCCTTCTAGTTTTAAAAATATTTTAAACACATCTCTAATGGTTTCACTCCAAGCTGTATGAACAGTTTTAGATTTCTATTAATATATTTAAATAAACTGTGTGACAATGATAAGCATCTAATAAACAGTGATCTAATGGCCAAATTAATGGTAATTACTTCTCTTTTCTTGAAATTATGGCAGCTGAGAAGGGCAGACCTTCTCAGAAATTTAATTTCAAAGGAGTACAGATGGGGTCTAATAACTTGATAGTTCATGTTCAGAGACTGCATTTGGTATGAAATAACGGTGAATCTCAGCCTTATCCTGTAACAAAAGTTGTAGATGTAGATGATCATTAAATTGTGCTAATAGAAGTGCCTTTTGTGTAATTATTAGGTAGTCTCACAAAATCTCACACACAGTCTTTAGAAATGATAGTTTTAATCAAATTTAAATACTTTTAATACTTCTACTTGCAAGCAGTCAATGATTTTTTTTTTCAGTTCAATACTCTCTGCTGTCTCAACCCAACAATGCAGCTAAGATACATCACACTTCCCTAAGTCCAACCACAAACAGCAAAAGAAAATTATTGTAGTTGTTAAACCCAGTTAATAAACCCTTTTATTGGCAGTTACTTTGCTGCTAAACTGTCTTGATATCAGCAAGAAGATCCTACATACAACTGGTGCTGCAGAGCTAAGGAATATAAAGCACAGCACAATCAGTTTTACATTAAGCATAAATAGTTTTTCTTACTTTTTTTTTCAAGCCTGTAACACAGAACCGAATGAAAAAGAACTGGCAAATGTTGAACTGCACTGAACTAGTGAAATTGCTTCTTTCAATTTATGTAAGCATCTGTCTGCAGCTCATAATTTGGTCTGTAAGTTTTAATACTCCACAATTATTTGGTATTTGATGCCAAAAGCTGCTACAGTAACTGACAAACAACTGAAATAACTTCTCAGAACTGCAAGAGGCCTGCCTTGCATATCACCTAATGAAGATAGGACCAAATAGGAAGATGATCCCTATTAACTCTTTCAGGTACAAACTGCATCTTGATTAATGAGGACTCACTGCAACAGTTCATATTTATCAATGTCCTGAAACAGGAATTATGAGAGAAAGATAACTCAATAATTGCTCAACTTATGAACTTTACCAACATGTCACCTTTTAGCATAGAGGGACACCTGCATAAATCCTTGATCTGATCTAATGAATTTTACGATCTGATTGGTCACTTCTGAAATTCAAAACTCTACTTACTTATTCAGGAAGTATTCTTCCTGAACTATCTCAATTTGCTACCATTAATTCAACCAGCAGTACACCAAGCATAAAGTAGAGGAAAGTAGAGCTAAACTTCCACAGCCTACACTTAACCAATTCACACATATCTGTGAGAATGTAGATGCATCTGATCACAAATCTCACGAATTTCAGAATACAATTTAAAATTTAACAGCTTCCATATATTTTCCTTCCATTCTCACACACAAAAAAGCAACCTAACAATTAACAGAAGTGTTGTGAGTACTTGCTGGAACTCTACTGATGCTGACATATGATAAATATATGTAGAATAAAGGTGACCAGAGAAAAATGGAAAAGAAGAGCCCATAGAGAATCATACTCAGAAGGTAACTGAAAGCTTTGTAAGTCAGTAAAGAACAAAGAGATAGCACAAAACAAGAGAAAGGGAGAGGGTAAGCAAGCCATCCAGCCACTGGCAACACCAGCATGTAGAAATGCGCTGCATCAGCCCATCCGAAGAGCAAATTATAAGCCCATCTAAGTGATTCAGAGAAAGATGAGCTAGTAGCCCTCTGACATAAAAAAGAACTATTCCTGCACCCCTGTTGCACAGTCTCTGGAAAACAGATCACATGGCACTTGTGTCTTGATGTGTTTAGCTCAGCCTTTCTCTAGGCCAGCTCCATGCTACTTTAATCTAGCCCCAGATCCAACACTGCACTCCTAAAACTATTGAGTTGTCTACCACTTGTTACTCCCTTGCAATGCAGGATAAAACTGGCATTAGTGAGGCATTTCCCTTCTCCCCCTAAAATAACAAACCCTCTCATTTTGACTGTTAGATTGCCCTACCTTCCTGAAAATTAAAAATTACTCCTTTTGGACCAAAAATAAAACAAGCAGTGGTTATTCTTTAGTACAGCTGAACAAAAACCAAAATGCTGGTGAGTGACACATTTTCCTGAGGAAGCAGTCTTGGAGCTCTAATGCTACCAATGGAAAGATCTATCTACCAGCCTAAAAAAAGTGTCTGTTGCTGCAAAATAATGGTTGCTTTCACCTGTACATTTCCTTTTGGAAAAAATATACTTTTTCCAGTTTTAGACAATATTTTAATGTTTTTAAGTTCATGTGAATTATGTGCATAACACCACTACAACTAATTGTACCATCCTAACACATGAGAGTTTATAAACTGAGAGTAATGGTCAGTAAAACAACCTAGCCAACAGGTTCTTTAAAATAAAATTTCCATAGGAATAGTTTTTGGTGCTTTGTCTACTGTGCAACCTAATTACTTACAGCTAATTTCTCTAATGGTTGGAAGCTTGGCATCCTTAAAAATAAAATATTATTTTAGATCTGTTCAAAGTCAATACAAAACTAACAAACTCTCACCATTAGATGGATTTTTATACACTAAGACTATGCAATTTCACCCGCCATTTATTACCAATAGACATGTCTCTCAACAGTATTATTGAATTTACTACATTTTGGACTCTAATTGTAAACCTTAAGCCTTGAGAGTTTTCCCACTGTGTATAAGGAATCTAGTAAACTAAATGTTATTTTAATTTGTTTAATTCATTAAAAAGTAGTCAAACAACAATGCAAGATAGCCCTCAAGGAGGAAGAAAAATTAACACAAAATGATAGTCATAATCCTTTAGGTTTGAAAGATGTCTCTTCACTTGTTTTCAGTTGTTTAAACTGTGTTTAGAGTAGCAGAGTAAGTGATAATGAAGTAAGATAGTTTCAAAAAAGATTAACACTATGGAAGAGAGCATGAAAGGAAGACAGAACTTTGAAGCCATGAGTAGGCTGACTTGACTAGTATCTTGACCTCCTGCAGAATGATCTGTTCACTCTTCATAATGGCCAAATTACAAAAACTTTCTAAATCTTGGCAGTCTCTTTAAATGAGCATTTAAGATATGTACAATGCTTTTTTCTCTTTTTATTGACAAAGAAATATCTGCTTTTTCTTTTGCCATTTAATTTCCCAAAGATTTCAACTAATAGATTTATCTTCCACAGTAAAAACAAGAGGAAAATTATCCAGATGCTGCATCTTAACAACACTGATCTCATATTTGCACATTTTTTGCCTTAATTTATATTTGGACCGTATTTGAAAATACCATTAATTTCTCCTAAGAAAAAAATGCACACAAAGACCAAAAGCACAGCAAAAAGGAGGATGAATGTAATACCAAATTCACCACGGATGTGAACTTCAGACCTGCTCATGTCAGATTTTCACTGTGTACCCACTGAACAGTTGTTCTTCTACCCTGAAGGGCTCAGGATGAGGCGAAATCCCTTTGCTTCTCTTCAGCAAGTTTGTAATTGTGATCAAGAATGTTTGTTAGCAACTTACTGAGTTACAGGGATACAGAGTGTAAAATTAGAACTTTAATTTTATTTCCCCTAAAAGCATATGCTAAAATCAAGATAATTTGCAATTTAATCAAGAGTTTTACTCTTGAATACTTACTCTACTCTTTCCTATCAATAGAATGAGAACAGAATTAATTTCTCCTCATTCCC
>JAOXXN010000395.1:38473107-38493300 GCA_026770055.1 Myrmophylax atrothorax
AGAGCAGAATATTAGAAAAACATCTTTACTGTGAAGGTGGTGGGGCACTGGAACAGGTTGCCCAGAGAAGTTATGGATGCCCCTTTCCTGGAAGCATCAGGTTGGATGGAGCTCTGAGCAGCCTAGTCTAGTGGAAGGTGTCCCTGTCTACAGAAGGGGGATTGAAAATAGATGATCTTTAAGATCCCTTTCAACCCAGGCCATTCTATGACTCTATGATTTTATAGAATAGGATAATAATGCAATAATTTACTAACTTATAAGTATGGTGAGCAGTTGCCCAGGAATCTGAAACCTGGGATTTTCAGTAAAGAAATGCTACTCAGGTACGCCATGAGAAATTATCTTCAAGAAAAGCAGTTCTACTTACTAACTGTAACCTTGTCTTTATCCCCCAACATGACATTGTTTGGAGTGAGATCTCGATGAACAATCCTTTTCTCTTTATGCAAATAACGAAGAGCTAGACAAAGCTAAAAAACAAACAGAAAGAACCTCACAAAGATTCTTAACTACCACCTCAGTAAAGGCACATAAAATTAAATTCATAGCTAATATTAGTCTGATATAATAAGCATTACTTTGTCATTTAATAGTCTAAAAAAATGGTGCTACTAATTACATGCAGGAAAGTCCAGGCAAAAAGAGCAGAGGTGCTTACTTGGATAAATATATGCCATATTCTGTCTTCCGTAAACTGTTGTTGTTTTTCCTTCAAAGAGTGAAAGTGTTCTCCCAATGGCACTCCCTCTATGAGCTCCATGACTATGTACAATCTGTCATCTACATAAAAGAAAATTAATAGAAGATTATATTTATACAGAAGGCATTTAAAAATAGAGTATTTGAGGTTAAAATGTCTTTTAGAAGCTGTTATTTTTTACCTTTTAAAAATTTAATTTGAACAGATAAATACATTTTAATCATAGTTCCACTCCTCGTCATTCCATTTTTTCCCCAATTTATGTCAGAGCAACTATAAGGAAATCACTGTCTTATAATCACTTGGGGGGAGGTATATGTATATAACTCTTCATAAAAAAGAAAATTAAGGCAATATGGCTGGGCAATCTACATCATTCATTTTACTACTCACTACAGCTTTTCTCTCTACTTAGCATTTCAGTTCTAAATTTTGGATCTTTATAGAAGAATAATGTTTGCTACAAGTTTACATTGTATCTCATTTTACTGATAGATAAACAAATATAAATATTATCTCTCACCATTTTTTCAATTTTAAAGGAATACAAGCCTGTCTGAATTTTAGCAGTTCTTGAGGAAAGGGTATTGCTCACAATTGACACACTCCTGACAAGCTGTAAGTGTTTTTATTATATATTTCTATTTCTTCATTATGTAAAATGTGGTGATTCTCTGCATTCATACTTACTTTCCAAGAAGGTTCTATAATACCGTACAACATTTGGATGATAAAGCTACAACAAGGAAAGAAACAAAGATGCTTACAATAGTTAAAAGTGATGGCACAGTATATACAATGTTTAGCTATGTGGAAGGAAGGATATCACAAGGATTCCACACACTTGTTTACGAACTGCAGTGCAGTAGACCTTTGCTGCTACCCCAAACACAAAGAAATGTTGCACATTACAAGAGCAATCAGAAAGAAAATACAGTATGATTCCTATCCACTCTTTCCTTAATAATTGAAAGAGAGTAAATGAAGTTCGAAGACAAGCAATTATACCTGCATCAACTTAAGTGCACTAATGATCAGGCTGCTTTTTTAGTTTCCAGTTACAAGAAAAGACTATCTTCTCACTGTGTTTTAAACCCAAGACTTAATTAAATGGAACAAAGACTAACCAGTTTTTTATTACAATCTTAATTTACAGAATCTCTGAAAAAAGGTCAAATACTGTCAACATATAAAGTAAGACTCTTTAGTAACAAGCATTTGCACTGCTGCTAACACTAGAGTAAGAAGGTTTTCAGTATCGGCAGAATATTAATATTGTACTGGTTGAACAAAAAAAGTAAAAGCAGCTGGGAGCCCTGATAAATAGAATTATTTATGTTGGAAAAGACCTTCAAGATCACTACATCCAACCATTAGGCCAGCACTACCAAGTTCATCACTAAACCAGGTCCCCAAGTGACACATCTGCACATCTTTTAAATACCTTCAGGAATAGTGACTCCACCACTTCACTGGGCAGCCTGTTCCAATGCCTGACCACCCTTGTGGTGAATAAATTTTTCCTAATATCCAATTTAAACTTCCCCAGGCACAACTTGAGACCATTATCTCTTGTCCTTCCTCATGTGACTTACTCTCTAGATCCTTCAACAGCTCCACTGCCTTTCTCTGAACATGCTCCAGCACCTCAGTGTCTTACTTGTCATGAGGGTCCCAGACCTGAACACAGGATTCAAGGTGTGGCCTCATCAGTGCTGAGTACAGAGGGACAATCACGGCCCTAGTCCTGCTGGCAACACTATTTCTGACACAGGTCCTTGGCCTTCTTGGCCACCTGGGCACACTGCTGGCTCATGTTCAGGCAGCTATCAATCAGCATCCCCAGCTCCTTTTCCACCAGGCAGCTTTTCATATGAGAACACCCACACATCAGATTAGGGTTCATGAGGCATACCTGCTCTTTGATGATGGTTAATTCAGAGACAATGTTTTTTACACTGCTGTCTCTGTCTGTTTTGTCCTTTCCAAATGCTGGATTGTGTAAATTGACTTCTTTCATTGCCAGGAGATTTTGTCCATTACGTTTTCTAACCTATAAATAAGATAAAACCTTTGTACAATTAATATAAGATGGGGATAGAAGGAATGTTATTATGGCTACCAGATTAATTTTAAGATTCCAAACCTTTCTCAAAATGTTACAATCATAGCTTTTTCTTTGTATGATGTGATCAATAAAAGAAATGGAGTCCCACAATATAGGTTAGCAGTACCTTGTGGAGCTTGCACAGTATTTGAAGTAACATGCTGAATGTTGCTTTTCAGATAAAAACATGCTTGAATTTACACAGATTTATTAGCCTTTGCAATAGATAGAAATGCTGTTTGTGGAAAGCAACTAAAAGAAAGTAAAAGTAGGAAACCTAAGAGATACACTGGTCAATCTTATAAACACAAGAAGGAACAAACAAAATCACAGTAAACACCAGCAACAAGCCCAGATTCACAAAGGCCTTTTTGCACCTACATTCCCCTATGGAAATTCAGAGGACAATTCTGCCTAAAACACGTATTGGATCCTTTCCATGAAGCCTCCCCTCAAAGCTGTAAAATAATAGCAAAAGGGAAGTTTACCTTATATACACTCCCAAAAGCTCCACTACCCAGGTGCTCTAAAATTGCATAATTTCCTATGTGTTTTGTGGGTGCCTTATTCTGATTCATGCTCTCGATACTTTCAGCAATTTGCTTCAATACATCCTCCTAGTTATAAATTAAATCACAAATAAATAAATATAAAATATTCCATGCCCTTCTTGTGCTAAGATGTGCAAGGATACAACTTCTTAAAGCAATGGAGGTTTAAGATTTTTACTTACCTTTAACAAATTTAGCTTTGATACCAACCCTTCGTAAGCTCTGATATCACGCACATAATGTCCAATATCAATGAAGATTTCAAACACGTCAGTGGGGAAAAGCCTATAAAGGTTTAAATTTTTTATATATTTTAGAAACAGTGTACACAGTAGCTATTAACCTACAGCAGGGACTTTCCAGTGTTTATTTCAGAAACTCCAAACTAATAAATTTATTTTTTACTAATCTATTGAGATTACATACATAGGAGTTAAAAGACTTTTTAAAAGTCAGACTTCAGCTTTCATTGGCTGGATATTAATACAAATGCCAATTCTCTGAACAAGTATAAACTTTTAAAGTCAATCTCCCTCCTGAGTTTCCAGTAATTTTCCTACATTTTTTTCTTACAGTATTTTCTGTTATGCTTGTTGTCACTGGATCTGAATTTCTTCTTGTAATACATTAAGGGATAGGATTAACAATTCTCTTCATTGAAAGGATATTGACACCCATTTTAGAATTTTGTCCAAGATATCTAATCTAAAAGATGAAAAGGACTGAGGAAAGCAAAAGCAAACAGATAGTAGGAAACAATTGATTAGTTACATGCTGAATTGAAGTTTTGTTTAAAGTTCTGGTAGAAGTAGAAATGCAGGAGATTAAGGCATTTGGAAAAATCAAAATACAGCAAATTA
Source organism: Myrmophylax atrothorax (assembly GCA_026770055.1). Taxonomy (NCBI): domain Eukaryota; kingdom Metazoa; phylum Chordata; class Aves; order Passeriformes; family Thamnophilidae; genus Myrmophylax; species Myrmophylax atrothorax. The sequence goes on from JAOXXN010000395.1 coordinate 38,477,329, forward strand.
GTCCAGATTCTTCAAAAACCTGTCACCAACCATGAAAATTCACTCTAAAATAGGGCACTTTCAGTACAAAATCCACTTCTAAAAAATAAAAATGTAACAGAGACGTTATATTTAGAATTCTAGTATTTATGATTCATACTAAAAGCATACTAGAAACACTACAGACAGATAGATCTCCTAAACCCTATGATTACTGTTCTAATCCCACAAATCACACTGTTAGATTGTGTGTGGCCTTTGTAGTAAACCTGGTGAAACTGTCATCTTAGTAGTAAAAACGGGTAATTGATGAAAGACATTTTGCCCTTATTGATCCAAACCTTTCAACAACACTCCTAAGTAAAATGGCTTGATGCAAAGTCATTCCCATGTGAAGGAATAGAGGGCTCAGACAAAATATTTTACTGCTTCCAGTTAATTGCTGCTATGCAGGGCTGTAACCTGTATTTGCTAATCTTCAAGGTAAAAGTATGTTTTATCTCCAGCAGTACTGACTCTGTCCTCAACATACTTAAACCTTGATTCACAGGGGGAGAAAAAGCCCATGCAGAGCTTGGCTCTCTGGCATGCAAATAGAAGTCCCCACACCGAACATCTAAATCTTGTAGACTGGCACTGATGCAATGCAGGGCTGGCTACTTGTAGCTCTGGACAGGACAGAAAATGTCCATTACTCTTTCTGCTTGTTGATAATAAATTACATTTAAAAAAAAGGTCTTTCTGATTGGACTTCTGAAAGCTATCCTAAAGGAGTTTCACAAAACATTTGGTTAACATACCTTTTAAAAATATGTCGATTTCTTTCCATACTGAAGAGGAATCTCAGGGCTCTGAAAGCATAACACTACAGCAGGAAAAGTTCTTAAATTAATGAGAAATTTATACACAAATGGAAAAGCCATTGATAAACAACAAGGATTCCCCTTGTCTTTACACATTGCTAAACTCTGTATTTAAGTACTAGACAGATTCTCTTGTTACCCTGATAACAAAGGGAATAAAAATATATTAAGCTCCTCCTGTCTTTTAAAAGTATGCAGGGACATTCAGGGCAAAAAAATGTTCTAAAAAAAGTTGGTGATGATAGCTGTAGTGTATGCTGAGGAACACCTAAATCTTAATCATCTGTTTTTGTTTGCATATAGCTCAAGACTTGAGACCTGCTGTCTTCTCCAATGCTGAAAAACGTAAATGTAATCAGAGGGTTTGTAATGTTGTGATACAAATAACATTTTGCTTTTTTTTCTGAAAAACACAGTGTAGAACACTAAGTTCTAACAGGGGACAAAAAGAAGAGTGAGAGATTCCTCAACATATTAATCCTAAATTCATCACATTTACAGGGATCTTTATATACCTCAGTTTCTATCTCTATGTATCTTTGTTCCCATATGATCTCTCCTAAAGGAAGGTTATTTTTTAAAACAACCACTAGCAGGTAGCTAATATGTATGCTCTTATCCAACTCAGCTTTAGTTCTGGTTGTCAAGAGTCAATAATACGGTACAGTTATGGCTGAGCAAACAAAAATAGTCCTGGAGTAAGACCACTAAGGTAGCATGGCAGGAAGAAGCTGAAAATTTAATGATTGAAAACACACACAATGGGGCAGTAAAGAAACCACATCAGCATTGCAAGAATTCTAAGAAAAATACCAGTGAAATTCAAAAGGGGTATTGCAATAGCTGCAACTGCATCTCATAGCTGTAACAATGATAAAGGCAATACAGATGGCCATGTGAGAATATGGTTTCATAAAAATATTCTTCTTAATGTTTGCCCAAAACAGATTTAGTTTTCATATGTGATCATGAAGTCCATTATTAATTCACATGGCTTCATGTTTAACCCAACTACAGTTGCTTGTGGGTTATTTCCAACACATTCTGCTGGAATCTAAAAATCTCAGTGGCCATAAATTAAGTTCCTTACAGCTCTGTGAGGGAACTGTACTGTGCATATGCTCTAGTTGTTAGACTCCATGTTAGTTTCATAAACCCTTTAGGAAGACTTTTATTTACCTCATCCTAAAGATGATTTAACAGAAGTGCCCTATAAAACCTCGTTGCAGTAGAACCCACTGCACTGCATCAGTTCCCCTGCTCTAATCCAGATGAACTGTGACAAGAAAGATGATACTGGAATGAAATTCTTTTCTGTGGAAATGCCTTCCCTCGCTATCCAAGCATGCCTGCCTGATTAGACAGTTGAGCAGCTACACAGCCATGTTAGTGCAGGGCTATGCCAGAGCAAAACCAAATGAGAGGCAGGATCCTGAGTGCACTCATCTGTGCCAAGGACTTTCTCACACTTGCCCAGAGAAGGGCAACTAGAGCAGCAGCAGCTGTGCTCATCCCTGAACCCCTGCCCACTATTTTCCTATAGCTTAGAGAGGCATCCACCATTTCACAGAGCCTGAGAAAAGCTACCAGATAATTAATTACTACTTTAGCCTAAATTTACTCAAACCAGTACATTTATGGGGGTAATGACATCCAAACCCAAGAGCCATTCTATGCTTATTGGGTCTATATTCATGCTACACTTAAATTGCCTCTACTTCATGGGATGTCTTCCTGTATTTTGTTTAACAGCCACAGTAAGATGCTCCAGAAATAAACAGATATTAGTACCATGTCAAATTTACAGTGAGTTTCAGTAAAGATTAAGACACTATAAAGAAGATCTGATGCTGGGCAGCCTGGAAAGCTGGAGCAAAGTGTATCACAAGAAAAATATTCACTTTCCTTTACACTATATGAGGTGCCAGAAACAAAGTAAAGCAGAACAGAACACCAGAAACTGAGTCACTATTTAACTTCTAGTTCCTGGGCAATTTGTTATTCCCTGGTTTGTTTTGGTGGGGTTTTTTCCCCCTTTAAATACGATTTTTTTACTGTACTTTAAAATAAATCTTAATTCATAAAACATTTTCTCTTTAGGGCTTTCAATGTGCAATCATAATAAGGGGAGTTACCTGTAATAAACTGGCTTTTTCAGCATTCCTTTCTTTGTTTGGTAAAATCAGCTTTGCTAGTGTATATATTCCATTTGCCTGGAAACAGAGAAAGGTCAATATTAATAGAACTCCTTTGCACAGAAACCACAAATAAGAATCAATGTTGCTTCAGATAAATCAGAAGCTAATACCAAAGGACAAATTCTCAACATCCTATTGCACACGTAAAATGTAAGTTCAAGTTACTTAAATGTACATAAGAATTAAATCATTGTTACATTTAAACTTATACTGCAGAGAGAGCTTGTGAACAGATAACGAAGCAATGCTTCTGTCTGTAGAGATGAAGGAAGTTGCAGCAACAGATCTCCTGTCACCATGTGGATATTTTGAATTGTCAGGAACAAAAATCCAGTCTCAATAAATAAAAATTGGAGAAATGCCAAAAGCAATAGCCTAGGGAGTCTGTCTGTGCCTACAGCAGGATTTTGTAAAAACCACACTGATTTCAGCTTCCATTTTCATACAGCCATTTGTCCTCCATTAATGTATCCATTGTGTTAGTCTGATAGATGGGTGCTGGTAGACTTAGTTAATAGTACTGCTCTTAGTTACTTGATAAGCTCCCTGTTGAAAACTACTCTCCTCTCTAGCAGAGTTGAAGGAAATGTGTCAGCTCTGCTGAGGCTCTGCTGCAATTTTCTTCATGTTTTCTTTGACTGTGCCTGGAGGTAGATTTAAGCTAAAGTTAACTGTGCGACAGAGCCATTGAATCATAAGCACATTCTGTCTGCTACCAGAATTACTGCAGACTGCTACCAAGGTTTTAAGTTGAGACAAGGACACAGGCCAGACAGGTAGAGGGCAGCTACAGCAGAAGCAAAAGTTTCCCAACTGCCTGAACCAAGAGACCTTTGACACCAAATGATATAAACATTTAGAGGTCACTTAGACTGACTTCCTCAGCACATGACTAAAAAAGCCGCAAATCTTCTTCCTCTTTTTTTAACTCAAGTGAGTTCCTTCATCTTGTTCCACATGAAACTCTCAAAGCTGTGTTAGCACAGAGAAAGAAGCAGGATGTAAAATTACAGTGGCCATTGTAGGGTGGAACTCCAACTGAAGTGAACATGCTTGAAGCTATGTCCAGATCTGAAAAGGGGATGTTGACTGATGTTTTGCCAAATGGAGAGGTCAGTGTCTTTTAACAGAATTAATAGGAGAAGTTAAGTTTGAAACACCTTTTCCTGGCCTGCATATTGTATCATCAATTTTTAAGCAATTTACTGACACCACAGTTACCAGAGCAATGCAGTAAACCTCTATGTTAAAATTGTTTCATTTAAACAAGTGATATTTTATTTTGATGAAATCAGACTCAGTCTAAAATGTATGCAGTTATACTGTGTAGATAAAAAGTTGTCTAAATCAGTATGGTTTATTTATGATTTTAGTGCTTAAGAACCATAGAAAACGTTTTTTTCTAGATTTACTTTCGTTCCTTTCCTCTTAACCAACAGTTTTGAAATATACACAAACTTCTTTCCTGGCCATACTTAGGGTTCTTTTTTCTCTCAGTTCCTCAACGAATACCCCTAGTTGGGTTTTAAGACAATTTGAAGGCTTTGATTACTGAATTAACATTTACAGTATAAAGAGCTGGACACAGGTTTTAGCTGGTATTAAAGTTCTAACTATTTGTACCTTAGAATAGGTCTTGAATATAACCAGGGATTTTAAGAATGGTTTATCCCTAGAGATGGAATGCCAGGAAATTATCTCAGAAATACCATACTCTTAAGAAAAGAAAAACCATTTGTGAAACAATGTTTCAATTTTAAGCTGCATTGTTTGTTTTATTAAACCTCATGAAATTGAGAATTTGCATTTCTCAGTTAATTCTGTGATTACTCTTATTTACTATCTGGTATTGAAAATGACAAAAGTATGGCAAGAGATGCCAACCAAATTGAACCCTGTCTGAATAAAACCGTTTTTTCTTCCAGACAACTTATGCTGATACCTTTGTGCCTATGTCTGTGTGCAAAACTATAAAGAAACAGAAATTAGACTAAAGTGACAGATGTTTTGCATATTTTGCAATCTTTTAAATTATGAAAACAAATAACGACAATTAATTGAAATAATAAACTATAATGCTTTACTTAATTGAACAAAATCTTCCTTCCTACCTGTACAACCTGGTAAGCGTTCGTCTCATTGAGCACCAGCTCAGTAATTGCAGCACAACAAGCTAGAAAAAAAAAATCAGATGGAACATTTAGGGTCAGATCCATAAAAATATTTGTATAATATGGTGGGTTAACCTTAGCAAAGGGCAAAATGTTCATCTAGCTGCTCATTCACTCCCCCTCCTTAACGGGACAGAGGGAGAAAATAGGATGGAAAAGTGCATGGCTCAAGAAAAAAGAGAGGAAGATAGGATACCAGTTACCACCACAGGCAAACCAGATGTGACTTGGAGAAAATTAATTTAATTTATTGCCAAGTAAAATAGATTTTGATAGCAAATTAAATTAACACCTTCTTCCCCACCTCATCCTTTTGGTCCCTCCAACTCATCTTCACTCCTTCACTCCCAACTCCTCTACCTGGAACTGGTGGATGGGGGTTCCAGTCAACATACAACAGTCCAATCTGCTATTCCTTTCTCCTTATACTTTCCTCCCGCTCCTTCCCACATGCTGCAGCATGAATGCCTGCTCCACTGAGGTCTCTCCCATGGGCTGCAGGGGGATTTCTGCGTTGGTGCCCCAAGCACCTCCTCCCACTCCTCCTCTGACTTGGGTGTTAGCACTGCTGTTTCTCGCTCCCTTTTTTTTAACTCTCCTCCTCTTCCCACACAGTGTTTTTACCCTTTCTTAACTGTTTTCACAGACGCACCACAGCCTTTGCAATGGGGTTAGCTTTGGCTGGCCATGGGTCTGTCCTGGAGCCTGCTGCATCCAGCTGTGCCCAGCACAAGGCAATCTCTTAACCTCTTTCCACAGAGGCCACCCCTGCAGGCTCCTGCCAACAAAACCTTGCCACCTATACTCAATACAGAAGGCTCAAAATATAAGCAAGTATTCAGTTAGAAGTAAAAAAGACATCTGTAAGTTGCGTTTACTCCTTCTTAGGAGTCCTTAATGAAGACAGAACTAACACAAAACCATGTTCCACGCTGGCAATACTTTTGGTACTGAGATTTATTTCACATTGTTAGCTCTTCAGAGGCAATATTCATGAAAAGTATTCAAAAACATTTATGTACCATGTTACAGCTTTCAGGAAGATACTGCAAAGACATAACTCTAGGAAGGATAATTTGCACTCTCCCTCCATAGTGATTGGAAAGAGACATGATCCTCTAGAATTTCAGAAGGGGAAGTTGACTTGCTATCAAGAAATCTCCTCTAAAAGGCATTTGCTCCATAACTACTGATGAATCATAACCTGGCTGGTAGCCTTTAGAATACCACTTTGAAACAGAGTTCCATCATAATCAATTCATGATTGATCTATCATAGTAAATTTGAATAGAGGGAAAAATATGATCACATAAAAATAATCTCATTCTAAACCCCAAATTTTTTATATATTTGAGATGTTTTTACAGGTGAAAAATGTATCTAATTCTCATATACTTAATACTTTATGCTTTGCTTCTTTCTAACAAAAGTGTGCTTTTCAAAAACAAGTGCTGGTATTGCACATTTGGAAATAAACACATCTGACTCGGTGCTCCTACTCCCTACAGCAGGTATAGGGATATACAGCTATAGCAGGTATATAATTCACAGTTTCAAAGTATTTTGAATCCTTTTGCACAAGTGTATGTAAAGACATAACAGAGGATTAGACCTTATAAACCCACCTGCTTGAAGTGACAAAGTATTTTCTTGCATCTCATCAGAACTCAGATCATCTGACAAATGAACATCCTGGATTCTCCCTGCTGCATTTGCACTAGATAAACTTCCAACTGAAGAGCGGTCAGAAACAAGATTTCTTTCCCTGGAAGGAAAAACAAAACAAAACAAATACCAAATTGCAGTGTAAAAAAGTGTCTTAATATATGTCTTTTTTAAACATCTCTGAAGTTCTGAAAATGTGTGTTTTTTCACTAAATTAGCTAGTACACTTTGAAAAAGCAAGCAAGCCTTTAAACAGAAAATTCCTTTACTATGTTCATCAATTATACTCACAATTCTACCTCACTAAATAGGTGTCTGGTCAATAGGGAAGCAGACAGTATATAACATACTTGTCATTTATTCATTATTTAGTTTATACACCGAAAATATGAAAAACACCTGAAGGATAACAATGAAATATGAAAAGCTGAAAAAAATATTGCTCATTCATTATGTTCTAAAAAGCCTTTTAAATTCTGCAGGCATCACATAGACCTGAACAAACCAAAGATGCCACTTGATAAAACAGGGCTCAGTCAAATATCTTAAAGTATCAAAGTCTCATACAATGCCATGAACCTGAGAACTGGAAACCTACCCCTGTAATATATGAAGGAGCTGCTTGATTCCACCCCAAATCCGAATTTCCACACTAGTCTCAGGATCTTCACAAACCTGTACCAGAATCCAAACTATACTCCATAGAAGTTCAGTATGATCAGAATGGAGCAAACTCAGCAAGACTGGAACTCCTTCATACATTTTCACTTGCTCTTTGACTCGTGACTCTGCACAAAGAAGTCGTAACAACTCTGCTGTGAGCCTAAAAAAATACCAGCAAGAAATTTTAACAATAACTCCATAATTACTTTGTATTGTCAGTTATCAAAGGGAAAAAAATGACAACAAAAGTTTAAGAGACAATGGAGACCTCCAATAAAAAATAGAGAAAACAGCTTAAAGTCACTGCAAATTGGTTAAAGTCATTGTTAAAAAAAGAAGATGATAGTCCAAATTTTCACAAGGGATGAAATTATAGTTACATTGAACATGACTGCCAGCACATGCAACCAGGCCAACCCAGCCAGGATGGGAGGCAGCCAGGCGGGCTGCAGTCACCCCTGGAACCACCTCCGTGCTAACGCCATTAAGTACAAGCAGCACTGACTGCATGAACTTGTGAAGCCCATTTGTGGAACTCGAATAACTAGTTCCACACATAACACAAATAACCATGATTCTCCTCTAATATGGTTTGAATATTACATTTAGAAAAGTGATAGGATATATCCCTTAAAAGGTTTTTACAAGATTTTCATTTATTTCATTATTTTCATTTATTTATTTCTTCAGTTAAGGTGGACTTCATACAGAAAATAAGATTAAGGATATCCATTTACCCTTGAAGCAAAAAAGATGTATGTGTGTTTGATGAACCACATGAATTCAGGTTCACACCTGAATTTAAAATTATCCTTACTTAGCACTGAATTTCATCAGCTTCCTGTGTACATTCAAATTCTAGTTTTTTTATCCAAATTTGGGTTTACATATAGTCTAAATAAATTTTCAAACCCAAAAACTAAATGTATCTTTTGATATATTCAATTTCTTGATCCTTATTCATATATCAAATAATATGTGCAAAATAATTAAGCATGAAATTTGAAAAACCTCTTCAGAATTTTAAATATTGTGACATGTTATCAAATTTGAGAGTACTTTGGTTTTTTACTACAATAGAGACATATGATCCTCAGCTGGCAATCCTAGCTGAGTTGAAAGGACATTTAAAGAATTGAAGGAACGTTTATGATTTTCTGATAGAAAGGATGTGGGGTCTGACCCAGCCTCTGGCACCAACTGCAGCAGCTACAGGTCTTGCCCTTTTACTAGTTTATACTGGGTATCCCAGGGACTGTCAAGAGCTCAGCATGCTTTCCATCCAACCACTCACACCTGCAAAGGGGAGGTGCACCAAGAAAAGCCATTGCTATCACTTTATGGTAACATTGCAACATTTGCACTGCACTGGAGGCCATCAGTGGAGAGAGGGGAGACGGCTTACAGAAAACTAGAAAAGATTGTGCTCTATCAGTATCTGACTGAAGATACACAGCTCTCAGGACTTGACCTTAGGTACATTAAAGTTACCTAAGTCCTCTAAATAAATGTGTCCCTAAATGAAAAAGTCAAAACATATTTCAACACAATTAATCCACAAATGAAGTCTCACCTTTTGGAGAGAAAATCGTATTCATGTAATATCACCAGCAAGTTCTCAACAACGGTGAGCTCACTTATCTTCTCCCTACATTCTGGACTACAAATGATTATTCCTGGCATTTATATCAGATCAAATTATAAGAAAAACACACGTTGCTCTTTAGTCTCCCTCCTTATACGTTTGACAAATTATTTTTTTATCAAATCTTGAAGATTAATATCATATTGTGCACACAAACACTTAAAGCCACAAATATATGCTGGGTCAAGAGTAACAGTGCAAAAGTTTCCAGTTTTATCAGTACAAAAAAAGTCAATGTGAATGCATAAAAGTAAAGACACAAATGCATTTTGTTTCTTACTAGAAATGAAACAAACGAGGTATATTTTTAGAAACAATCAAAATTTCCATGAACAATTTTAATATACTCCAAACACTTTCTTGACCAGTCCAAGCATAACACATTTAATTCAGTGAAGAAAGTTAAATGGAAGCTGAAAATGTATATATAACATGATTTAAATTAATACAGACATTAAAAAAATAAACTGAATGAGAATGAAAGAATTTTGGGAAGTCTGGAAGACAACAGAACATTAATGTAGAAATAGCATTTTTTTTTTCTATAAAATTATTATGGATGAAAGATGCTCTATCTTCCTTTTCCTTTTTTTACCCTCCACACCAAGAAAAAAGTGTTATCTTTATTTAAACACTAATTCACGAAATGAGGGTACATATACATCAATTTGAGTGTATGAATATATTATTTACTACTCTGAGCAATATTCTTCCTGATATTTTTGAGGCACTTTTACATTAAGCTCAGGACAAAAGATTTTTATATGCAGGAAGTCAATAGGAATTCCAAAATCCTGTATAAGGATTGCAAAAAGAGATTCTATGACTCCAGACTTGCAGAGATGTCCACATGAGCAAGAATTCTTCTGTAAGGACCAAAATTTATACTTGGCTTCTAATGCTTCAATATAAAATTAAAAACACTTCATAGACTCCATAAAATAAAGACACATTTTAAAAAAGGTCTTCCTCATAAGTAGCAAATTTAATATTGTGTCAAGAGAAAACATTAAAAAGCTTATTGCAGCCCATTAAGTTGAACCTACCTTTCTGCCAGGCTATTCAGAGCAAGGAGGGCACCCAAAAGCACATTGCTGTCTCTAGCAGATAACAAATTTACTAAGGTCTGGGAAATAAAACATGGGGCAAGGTAAATAAGTATAAAGCATAATATTTTCTTTTACAACTCAAACACATAAATATTTATTGAAAAGTAAAAATTAAGATACCAAATCCTTACACAGTATGTTAAACATCTTAGGTACATTTAAAGTACACTTAAATATACACTTAAAGTCTTAAAATACACCTAGCTTTAGGACAAGCAAGGATATTTCTTCTCAAACTAGAATTAGCACTTCTTTTGAGTGCTAAAGCATCTGCCCAACTTATTATACCATTGTAAAAAATTGTGTCTGTGTAAAGCACTTCAGAACTCTGTCAGGCCTGAAGCAAAACTTTAACACTGAGCTTATATTTAAACAGCACAGTAATTTAAGGCCCTAGATGTATTTCTGTTCATGATTTGCATTTAATCAAACTTCATACTTATTTAGATTCTCTAAAATAGGTTATCTGGTATTATGTGATTGCCATTGCCAGTGTTTTTCTGCAGCATGATAAAATCATGAAACTCTAGTCATACTGATTTTGATCTCTGCATGTCACAGTTTATCCACAAATCAGCAATGGTTAAATAGAGATCCTTAGACTAAAGTTCAAGTTGTTCCTGTCTAGCTTGACACTGTTCTGTTTAGACCCAGAATACTTTACAAATGAAAAATCATAGCAGAATCTTAAGTAAAAAATAGCTTTAAAATATATTTCTATTTTAAAGTGATATAAAACTATTTATATCATAGTCACATGTAACTTCAGACAGTGTAAACATGAGTATTACTTTTTATATGAGTGAGTTTAGTCCAAACATTTAAAATCTATTTATCTTAAACAACCTATGACCATGTATCAGACCAATCAATTTACATACAAGGACTTATTTTTACGATACTACTCATACATCTGTAAAACAGAGATTATCCTACTTTACAAGCTTGACAAGGTAAGAAATTTAGTCCCACCAAAGTCAAATCTGAAAAGCATAAGTCATTCCATTAAATAGCTAATTGCATATAACCAGCAATTTTATAAAGCACTTACTCTGTGTGCTCCACTTGCTATAACCCATTCTCTTTGATTTTTAACAGCAGCAAGCTTTTGGAAAACGTCTATGGAACAAAGGAAGTCACATAAATTGAATCTTTACCACTTAATATTTTCATTTTACTTGTTAGACAATAAAGCAAAACTCTGCCTAAGGTCTCTGAACCATGACTACCAAATTTTACTGTCATTTCAATGCATAAAAAGGTATTCATTTCTTAAATATTACTTAAGTAGAAAAACAAGATGTACTTTTCCTAAAAAGTTTCAGTTTTTACTTGTATGCCTACAATGATTCTAGCAATATCTTATTCAATGAGCAGCTAAAGTAATTTAAACATTTTAAGCCTCACACAAAAAGTTGTAAGTAGCCTTATCATGTCTGTTATCAGTGATAACACTTACATGTCAAGTTGACCAACTTGTCAACATTATATTGCTCTTCTCCATAATTAAGATAGCCATTTGCTACTGTGTCCATATACTACAAGTAGAGGAAAAATAAACAATACCATTAAAAAAAAAGTTTTAAGACTTCGTGAACCTTGACTGTTATGCACAGAAATAGCCTGTAGGTGGTGCATCTGTTTCATGAAAAAATGTTCTGTAATGCAATAGTACTGTAGCCCCCAAATTTAAACCCATTTCAACATTTTATCAGTACGCTTTTACCTTTGCAAAGTCATTTGCTACAGTTCAAGGTGACCCCACTCATCTCCTTCAGAATTCTACACTTTCTTTTGACTGAACCAACTGTGCTGACTTCTCTAATTCTTCTCCCAGTTCAGGAGGCATTTGTTGAGCCTTCTAACTGGAAATCCTGGATTAACGCAGCTTGATTGTAAGGACAGTTGCTTTGTACACTTTCGTACACTAGTGAAGAAAACCACACCAACTGCTTATGTGAAAACAGCGTAAAGGACTCACTTCTTTCTATAAACCAAGAAGACCTGTGCACTGCCTTTTACACTGTATTTCATTCTAAACATAATACACTGACATGCAACACAAAGGACAAAGGTACTATGAGGAACTCTACCTGAGCTAGACTCTCAATTCCACCCAAGCTGTGGAGCATTTCCTACAGGAAGATAAAAAAGAAATTCAAAATTAGTCAAAATACAGAAAACACCAGAATACAAGAACAAACACTAGAACATGAACACTTTTTGGTTTTTACTAATGTTGAGAAATCTTGACTCCAGTGGTCAAAGTCAATGGATGCTGGAAATGCTTAACACCTTCAGAGTTAAGAATTACTTAAATAGATAAAGACATAGAAGTGAAATTTTAAAGGTTCTAAAACTCAGGCTTTTGGTTTTCATTACTTACTACATTATGAGAATTTTACATATTTATATGGTGAAGTCAAGTACAGAGCCTAGAACTCGGTGCAATGACTAATCCATCTGCTATGGAGATTTACAGTTTCTTTGGCAGGGTTAGTAACAAGAGGTGCTACATAAGAAATAGCAGAAATTGAGCAACTTATGCAGTAACAGTGCAAAATCACTTCTGGAATCTGTTTGTTTGCGACTCATGTCTTCACGTATAGAAATATAGGTATGCACTATAAGCACAAGTGTTCTTATTCACAAACACCAACACAGCTTATATGCATGACATTTATGTGCATTCTCTTATCCAAGCAAGAAACAGTATTTTGACATACTGACCTGATAGCATGGGTCCCTTATTAATAATCTCAGGCAGATTAATACTCTAAGAAAATGGATGGATGGAGCTTGAGTCACCCACTCCCTGTAAAAGAAATATTCAAACATAAACCAAATGCAATAAAATAATTTGATTCAGGAATCCACTGATAAAAGATTAGTGAGCTACAACTGTCCAACATACTATACTACAGAACTTTTAAAAATGTTTATATTCAAACATAGTAGCAGTTATAAATAAATTTATCTCATTACATGAGCATTGGCAGCCATCACTTATTATCACTGAACTGATGCAGGGAAGTACATGCTGATCTCTATGAGCAAACTGAGTGTGCTTTGAAATAAACATACTTTAGGTGTCTGGGTCAAGGCCCAAAAGGGCAAAATAAGTGAGAAACCCCACAGCAAATTCCAGTGCACAAAATACACTTATGTACAAGTATGGATGCTACAGAAGTAAAAATAGCTGTATTTGAAATATTTTTTGAATTACCATAATTTATCCTGGGTTTTAAAAACTCTAATTGAATTATGCGGGGAATAAATTGCTATTTAGTTCAAATGTTCTTGAAATAGGATTGTGTTTGCACACAGAATTTCCTCCTTTATATTTCTCCATACAATTCTCCAGCACAAGATGCCGTAGAAAACACAGATCAGATTTGCACAAAGCACCCAGGGCCAGTAACCCTGCATAAAATACCAGTAATCAAATCACAGTTTCCATTGTCTGTTGAAGGTATAAAACCCTATTTTCCAGTTTAAAATAAACCTTATATTAGACATCTTTGCTGTGTGTTTTTTGTTGCTGTTTTAACTGAGAGGATAGAATCTGTTTGGATTAGTGTCCAAGAAACAGAAGTTTATGGGACATGGCAGTTCTCTTCCCATTTTATCATCTGCAGTTGGGAATGACGCCAACAGCTAAAAATACTTTGATAAAAATAAATGCTTTACAAAGAGATGGTAACTAAATCTCAGCCCTTCTATGCCAATACTCTGCCCAAAGCAATACTATTTTTCATTATGATTCCATAACTCACCTCTTCAGAACAGCACAAAACTTTTATGGAGAGAAAAACAGCAACTATGTACTTGTGTGCAAAATTTGTGGGTCAGGTTTTAAAGCGACCTGAAGACACTGCCATGGTGGACAGTCATTCTCTGGGCCTGGTTAACAACTGAGGGCCTCTTCTACTATGGTTAAATTTACAATACAACACCACTACACACACCAGTGTATATCCAGGTCACACCAGCAGGATTTCATTTGCCTTGGTTATGCCTCTTATCCAAACTACTTAAGCTAACCTGCTCACAGCCTTCTCATCAACACACCTACCTGCAGCCAGGACTTCTGCACACACAGTGATGCCAGCAAGCAAGGGTGATTTTTTCTTGCACCCAACGCTGTTATGGCAGCCACAGCGTGTGATGCAAATCAAGGTGATGGTCTCTGGCTCTGACACAATGAAATGGCAGTAGTTCCAAAGAGAAGACATATTACAGTCATAGGAAAACATTAATAAAGGGCAACTAAGACACCTTTAGTAACTGCAGTTACCTTATGGGTTTTACATATCTATGCTTGTTTCATTAACCTTACCTGGGTGCTTTCATTTTTAATACAAGAGGCTTGTTTTGCTGTATCATTATTAAAACAAGAATCACCAAAAAACCCCAAAATATAAACCAATCATGCCACAAGGTATAAATAGAACTTGGGAAATCACAGTGTCAGCTATTCTTAGATTTCTTTGGTAAATGAAGCTGAGCCACTAACCTTCCCTTGGTAGGTACTAAGTTCATATGCAAGAAGAGGAACCAAATTTATAAATCCCTTAAATCATCTATTTTAAATTCACTGGCATTTACATAATCAAATATGAGATCCCTACTTCCCTACTTAGTTATGAAAAAAGGTATAAGCAAGCTATGCATTTTTTTTTACGTTCTTCTGTAAATTCTACTCGTTCTGCATTAACCACTTTTAAATGCTCTAGGATTCCTTCTTTAAGCTTCTGCACCATTTAAGGGGTTTTTTTAGAAAATGTATTTGGGCTTTAATAAAGAAAAATACAAGACACTGCAGTGGCATATAGGAAAATAAATCACAAAACATACATTTTTTCCCCCAGAAAATATCTTTCTCTGCCCCCACTATTTTTGAAGGTCTTGCACTTTTTCCTCAGTCAAACAAGAGCAGCATAAGAAAGGGATTTCCCTTTCTAATCCTGTAATACACACAAATACAAATAAATATGAACAAGTGGCATAAACTCAACTGAATTTTATGAAAGCCATTGGCCTGTATAAAGGTAGCAGTCCATAGAATACAAATAAAATTAGTAAAATAAATTAGAAGAGCAAATCACAGATTACAGATAGTAGATATGGATCAGTAATGAAGGAAACATAGCAGTTGTTGGAATTTTAGTCATTCAAGTTTCTCCATATACCGAGTCCTTCCTTCTTCTGTTCCACTAATCTGAGCATTCACTGCTCAAAGCCAATACAGAAATGATTGTTTAAAACCGAGATTATGGAGAGATGTACAACTGGTAGTTAACACACAGAGTTGTGTTGTTGAAACAGATATGCCATATACACTGTTGAAACAAGATGAAATATTATCCATGCATCTTGGTTCTTCACTCAAGGCAAGAGAGACCCTCCTCCTGAGATATGAATGTGTTTGATATACTGACCTGTGGGTAAGTCTGTTCTTGACTAAAGCCAAAAAGATATCATGAAACAGTCTATGCTTGGGATGTTTGCTGAAATTTCTCTCATTCCTGTAGGTCACACTAATGAGATAAAAAAGAAAAAACAACAATGCTGAATCATAAATTAACTTACCACAAGATAATTTTAGATTGCCAGAACATAACATCAGAAGAAAAATTAAGGAATGTGGTATCAGCAGTTAGCACAGAGTAAGAAAAT
>JAOXXN010000395.1:38510274-38527328 GCA_026770055.1 Myrmophylax atrothorax
AATAGCTGAAGTGTGATTACCACTCATCTTACTTGTTGGAAAAATTTTCGCATTACGCCAAGCATATCTACAGTGCCCTAACAACAGCAGAATTGAATAGATGCTGCTCCTTAAACTGGAAATCACACTTCCATGGTATAATATCCTACAGCAATATATATACACACACACACAAATACGCACAATTCCCCTTGGTTCCATTCTATAAAGATGTTTCAGCATCCACATATTTCAAAACAGGTGACTCTTCCACTTCTATTTTCACACTTCCTGGTTTTTCAGGGCTGTTTGAAAACAAAGAGGAAAATGCAAGGTTTGGTTCACTTTAGAAAAGGTTAACTTTAAAACATTCCATGCCTTACAAAGAACACTGAAAGTATTTACACAGGGATACTTTTATGATGCAATTCTATTACATTTTACTAATCGTTGAATACTATTCAGAGGAATGGGACAAGCTTAAAGAGAGAAAACACCAATCTCTCATCCATAAGAACCATTTCCAATCCCACTGCTTTGATTGATTCAAAACTGTTTTGCAGAACATCTTTAAAACCAAAAAAACCCAACAACACAGCAACCTGCACAACTGTCTAGTTAACAATACTCAATAACACTTATAAAGCAACACCACCACCAACACTGCTTTATTCTTGGGCAGGGAAACAATTTTGTTTCTAATACAAGACAGGGGAAACATTTTAGTCTTTTCAAACAGGGGAACTACACTTGCAACAAGAGTAGAGGACAGTTAGAAACCTGTGTAAGTGTCCATTCCTGTGAAGTGGAAGACCCTAAAGACAAGTGGTTGGCTGGGACCTGAACAACTGACACTCTTAGGGACACAGCCACTGAACAGTGCCTTACCCAAGGACAAAAAGGAATGTCCCAAGGTAGTTGCAGGACAGTAGAAGACAAAATGGAAGAGGATAAAAGGGAGGATTCTCTAGGCATGAGTTTTAGAAGAGATGCCACATCTGTAGAGTTGCTCTCTAAGGAAAAAAATGCATTAAAATTCATACAAATAGAAAAATTCTGGGACTCCTTGGAAAATACAAGTGTGCCTGGACTCTGCAGAGTCTGTAAACTATGACAGATGGTTAAGGGAGAAAGAATAAGCTACCTGGATCAGCTCAGGAAACACACAAAAAAACCCAGAAATGTATTTTGTTTTAAATATATGATTTTTAATAAATAATGCCAACCCACAAAACACGTCCCTTGGAATTATAAAAGACATGCTTGCATTAGTATTTGAAACTGATACATGGGAAAATAGCAGTGCCTACAGAACCATTTTTACCACAGCACTAAATGTCCGTACCACCAAATGAAGACAGTTATACAGAAAAACCTTAACAGAACTGAGATGAATAATTTACTTGGAGTCACTTACAGCTCAGCAGTGGTGACATCCCTAAACCTTGACAGCACCCACGAGGCAAGCAAGTACAGCAAATACCTCAAAACAACAATCAGCTGAGTTAAGGCTCAAGGAAGCCTTGCCCTCTAACATTTTCCAGATTAATGCATTATCAGATTTCCTCTTGAAAGAGCTGGTTTCTGGTACCAGTGTTCTTTATTTTCAGTTTGTAGTTTTAGCAAGTTCCCTACCAAGATGGATTTTTTACTGTACTAAGCTCAAGCCAGGCATGTTATGGAATCAAAAGGAAATAGCTTATAGCAAAACATAACAAATGGTTGGAATAATGAATACAAATGAAGTAATCAAAAAACATGGCAAACTTGTCAGAAGCCTGATTTGCTAGTGCTGCATACGATTCTGTAGTAACCTAAGTATGCAGGAAATAGGAAAGCACAAGATGGATTTGTACTACCCTGTAACTGCCCAAACCCTAAAAATTTTAATTATTCTGGTAAGAGAAATACAGATCTGTATCTCTTCAAGCGTTATACACCCAATGACTACCAGATAAGGTGTTAAAAGTATCCCCCAAATTCTGTAATAGATTTCTGAGAATTTAGCATGAAAGAAAACAATTAAAATAGGTGGGTATACTGACACATATGCTCTGTTGTCTATCTAATGCCTCTATTATCTGTCTTCCTAACAGTCTCCCTTGTGTGGTACTCAAGTTTTAAAAATGTATCAGTTAAACATGTAATCAAACATAGTAGAAGTGTTTAAACAATACAGGCTAGAGATTCAGTGGAAATAGTGCCTGCACTCATGAGTCTCTTCAGCTTTTCCTTCCCCCTTGGCTGACCTACTGTCTGGCCAAAACAAAGTGTATTTCCACACCTGGTCTGGAGCAATGCACGTGGCTGAACAGACAGATGGTACCCAAGTGCTCAGTGGCACTGACTTCTACCAGTGCCAAAATGGAAGCTCAACAGTACCCGAGGCAGTTTGGACAGTTATGTATGAACACACCCTCCTCACCATGAACTCCCCCATTGAGACATAATTTTATACAAAATCTGACGATTTCCATCTCTGAAACAAAATCTGACAATTTCTTATCTCTGACAATTTCTTATCTCTGACAATTTCTTATCTCTGCCTTTGACAGAATTGTCTGAAAGGGATCAACCAAGAGAATATGTGTATACAGAAAACAGAATTGCATAAGCTTAGAGTTCTAAGGCAACCATGCACGTTCTCCCCTCTCTCCTATGTAAAAACTACTAAGCAATAGCTGCACTGTGATGGAACAGTTCACAGATAACCAATCTCTATAAATTACAAGCCTTTCAGGAACTTGTGGATATTCCACATAATCAGGTTTTGGTTTATCTCCCTTGATAGATTCAGCCAGAAGGAAAGAAACTAGGATAGAATAGCAGAATGATTCATCACACACGGAGTTTGTTGTTTGATGGGAGACCTCGGGGAGAAAACAGCTCCCAGCCAGCAAAGCATGTCAGGTCACGAGGAATGTTCACAGCACTGAGACTCCTGAGATGTCCAGTACTTCATTCAAATATATATCATATTCAGTGAAGGTAGTATTTGAGCCAGGCTTAACTTTAACATATTAAAGATCAATTGAGGAAAACAAATCAAGCAACCCACCCACCTAGAGAACCATGGGGCAGATTCTAGGGCACTATAAAGCAATAGTGAAAGTGCTGACTTACCTTTTATTCTCAGTGGAATTTGTAATGTTGAGGATCAAACCACTCTCATGCTCATATACACTCTAGTATTTAGAAACCCTATGCCCATCGGAGCAGTAAACACTTGTATTAAGCAAATAAAGAGTAACTTTTAAATTGTTGTTTAAAATAATACATTTAATAAAATAATTCCTTATAGAAATTTATAAACTTCTCAATAAAGAAAACTTAAGTTTTAATTCAAGTTCCTCTAAACTAAAAAGTCAGTAACTCAGATTTACAAACCACACATACTCATTTTTTTGATATGCACTGCAAGAAATACAAGTACAGCTGCTAAACACAAGACCACAGTTAGAAAACATGTGAGTAATCATAGCTACCTCAGGTTAGCTCTGGTTACTTTGGCATTCTCAGTACTCATGGAAAGAGCCTTCCACTGTGCAGTTTTGGCCATTTCGTCTGATATGTTTACAACTGAGGGATCAATGCTAAAGAACAAACATACTTTCTGGTTAGTATTGAATTCCTTGTAACAGTATTACACTTACTGTCACTCATTATTTACATCAGTTGTGCCTTTTTTCAATATTTACACAGCCAGAAGTTCATGTCTTAAAAATGTATTCCAAAAAAAATTGAAAATATAACTCACTAGCACTACCATAATCACATAGCATCTTAAAACAGCTTTTCATACAGATACCACAAAGACATTGAGAATATTTGAGAGGTAACTCATATGCTCAGAAATAATGAATTTAATCACACTTCTGCTAAGGCTTTCATGAATCAGTTACTTTAAGTGGCTTCCAGGAAACAATCAAGGGCAAAAGAGTAGATGTTAAAAATTTCAGAAGTGGTATCTTAGGTGAGATTTAAAACTACTAAAAATCTAGAAATTCCAATTATCTAGGCAGATTTCAAGTTCTTTTTTGTTCTGCAAAGCCTTACTAGGCATTTTGCCAGAACACTCCCCTCCCAAGTCCTGCAGAAGATAAGTTCAAGCTCCCAAATGATAACCTATTTCCACTTTTGTCCCTCCACACATTTACATGTACAGTGGACTTAGGTGTTGCCTGTAGGTATGTTTTCTGTTCTGTTCCATATTTAAGCTTCACAATCCACCCCAGGTTACCTGTAAGAGTTTTTTTTAAATGCCAGAGAAATCTTTCAAAGCCACTTTTCCTCAGGAATCCCCACAAGATACAAGGCAACAGTAACACACAAACACAGCTGATGAAATCATAGTTCTAATATGAGAAGTTTTTTAAAAAACCTTTAGCTTTTAACCTATTCATTTGAGTTGCTAAAGTCTGAATGGGCCTGCTCTCAGCAGTACTCAGCAGGAATATCTGTCTCATCCAAATTTCTGCCTGTTCTCAGTTCACATCAAGGGAGACCTGATACTACTCTAGATGCATAGGAAGGCCAATTTTTATCAAGGAACCTTTGAGAGGAAAAGAAAACTGGTAAGCTATTTATCTGTCAGATCTTCAGGATGTGTTGGAACAGTTGTAGAATACCTGATAACCCCAGTAAGGGAGACATATACTGAGAGAAAATACCTTCCAAAGCTGAAGGAATTTTCATCAGTGAAATTCCAGCACTTCCTTTCCTGGAAGAGAACCCATAACCCTGTTCTCACACTTACTTTCAAGAAATGACCTTTTACTAAAGTAAAAATGTTGTCTGTAAAAAGGTTTTTTTTGTACCATAGAAGTACCAACTTCAGCCCTCGCTTAAGTAAACCAAAGAATTACACACTTAAGACTTTGTCTGAAAAATCCAAGTGGCTGGTAAACACATGGCTCAACTGATGCTATTAGTTGCTTAATGCTCAGTATTTCATGCACAGTAGCACACAAATATTCCATAAAAACTGACCAAGGACGCTTCTTCACCTTTAGTACAGCTGGTCGAAATTGAGTCATCTGATCTGTTCAAGATGGTCATGTAAATTTATAATTAAGACATAGTTTTAAAGAACAATGCAATATAAAAATACTCCTGTAGCATCATGACATATCCCTTCATATTTCCTACTCAGGGCTAAGTTACAAGCTTGGGAGAAAAAAATTTATTTCAACTCGTACACAAACCAACTTAATATAATGCAAATTACACTGTGTGATACAAAAACTTTTAAAATACCAACATTTTATATACCTGTATTTTAGGGTTTTTACAGGAAAATTCAGACTTGCTTCTCCATATGCTAGGTGTACACTTTCATTGTCTGAAAGCATTCTCTCTGCTTCCTGTAAATTCAAAGGAAGAGTTTGTAAAATTAGTGACGCAGCACAAACCGAAGTATCTCATGCTGATATTCCTGTTCCACAGGGATATGGGGCACTTCCCTGCAGGTACCAGAGTTGAATGCAGGAGATAAACCTTTGGACTTTTTTCTTAGAAGTGTTTTATTCAGGCAGAGGAGATGGGAGACTGAGGAAGAAGGATGTTACAAGCTTTGTAAGGAATTCAGCTAAGTGACGTACAAGCAAGGCAGGACATCTGTGGAGTTTTACAAGCTGTATTACTGCATAATTGGTAACGAGCAGTTGCTTTTAATGACAGCTCTGCACACACACACAAGCAAAATGTCCCTGATACTACGGACAGTTTTGTGATTAAATTAAGCAGGATAAAGAACCCTAATCCACCACTTCCCTTTTTCTTTCTATATTTTCTCTCCTTCCAATCTCATGAAAGACAAAAACCTCAACATTTTTGTGCTAACAACTATTGCTTCTTTCCACTTTGCTCGCTAATTAAGAATCATAGTTCATAGTAGCATAATTGAAACGGTGACATACTTCCTTATCTGTCAACAATAGTTTCTCTATCATTAAATCTCATTAGTAAAGAATTTCAAAATGTGTATTTTGTATAGAAGGTCATATGCTCAAGCCACTTAAAATCCTTTTTACTATCCTTGAGTATTTCCTGGTAATTTACAACATGCTTAGTTTGATTGTTTTCACACTTACTTCTTTCTCCTTTATCTTTTTGTCATCTTCTTTCTTCTTTTTACTTTCTGGCATAAGATCATCAAGCCAACTAAGCTCTCTCTTGGTGAAACATAAATCCATGAGCTTGCGAATGAACACTAATGCTAGAACCTTAAGGAACCATAAATGAAATAGTTTATATTAAACTATTTAAATGAACAAAAATCCACACACACTTTCAGCACACTCAATCTGTAACTGAAGCCCTTTTTAACACTACTAGTTTTATCTTACCACAAAGTTAAATAATGTCCACTTTCAACAGAGATTCATGAGTGAACTGCTTATTTTCAGGAAATGAAAAGTCTTTGTGTTTCAAAAGTGAACAGCTTGTGCTACAGGGGTTTTTTGCTTCTTTCCCACTCCTTTCTTTCTTAAGGCAGAATTGATTCTGGATGATATACATACTCTTAAAAAATTACTAAGTTGTAAACCAGAAAACTTACCATCATAGGGAAAACAACAGCAGCTGCAGAAGCTTTAATCACCCACAGCAGAACTAAACAAGTGAGCTGAATGACTGTAAAGATATGGACCTTCCAGAGTGGCACATAACGTAGATAAATCAAGTCAGGTTGATGTTTGGCAGGCATTCCAAACAGTTTTATACGATCAAAAAACTGCACAGAAAATAAATTCATTCTTCAGTTAATTATTTTATGCCTCTCCAGAAGAAAATAAACATTTTTAGGGGACTCCAGAAATGTAAGCTAATCCCAAATAAAACGCTAACAAAGAACACTGAATATTCAAGAGGGTGGAACTGGGGACTGTTAATAAAAAATAATAATTATAAAAAATTCCAGAATGTTGCAGAAAATTTGTTTCTCAGCTACGCTATTGAAGGAACAAATTAAAAAGAACTGAGAACTGAAGGCACAACACCATAAGAACAAATACCTGGACATAACACTCAGGATATTATCCTACTTGCTATTCAGACAACATGGGCTAAATTATTGTGGCTCCTATAATTTAGTGTGTTACAACTTCCTTTTAAATCAGTATAACACAAGCAAACTGCTCATTAAAACCAGACTTTACCTGAATGCCTTTTAATGAAGATACTCCCATGTAAAGAAAGACACCATACAAAACTGGCATTGGAATAAACTGGGGAGGAAAAAACACCCAGAGTTAAAAGTGGAATCAATATGGCCTAAGACAGCAGTCCACATCAGTGAAAGACACAGACCAAGTTATTTTAGACTTTATATTTTACTTGAGTGAAATCCGTAAAAGCTGAGGCCTTTTATTTAAAGTATATGCATCACTGAGCAGCAAAAAAATCTGGAACTAACAAGGCTATCACCAAGATTAAAAAAGCAGTTCTGTCTTGTCTTCCCATTCATTCTATTTTCTAGGTTGCAACTAAGATTTTTCTTCATGCTAAGTGTACTGCTTTATGTTGCAATTTGCTGGGAACTGTATTGACCGCACTGTATTCTGCACAACTTCATGAAATTGTCATACTGAGTTTTACTCTTGATCACTTATCTCACATTTCTGGAGCAGTCAAAACAAAAATCCCATCCTACCACCTGAGCTGTGAAAATCCACTAATTATTCAGAGCTAAATTTTGTTCCAGTAAGATCAATTTAAAGCTTACTAAAGACAAACTTTATAAAAATTTAAATAATAATATATAATATACATCTTATGTAATTACATATAATTCAACTAACAAAGCTGTCCACTGCTTTTAGTGGCACTTGCATGAAACCTCAGCAGTGAAGCTTTCTTTGCTTCTGAACTTCCACATAAAGGACAGCCAAGATACAATTTGAAATCTTAACAACTGCTGCTATCAAGCTTGAACAAAAGCTTTAATTAAACCATGTGGAATAAAAGCATGCCTTTGGGATTCATTACTGCATGTGTATGTGACTTGTGACTTCACTATAAGCTCTATAATTTGATATTTAAACTTCTACTGCATCAAATCAGTGAAAATCCACAAATGGAACAAAAGCACAGCAACTGACAGATGCAAGGCTTTGTTCTCCTTACTTCTTTTGAATAGTCATTCACACTGAAAAAGAAAAACATGTCATAAAAAACAAGAGAAATAATTTCATTCCTATTACTCTGGGTCCATAAAAAAAAGTATGTGTTTCTAAGAATTGGCCGTGAAAACATGGGGCAAACATCTTGCTTTGGCAACCAGCACTTTTAACTTTTGCTTTTGAGCAACAACAAATCTATTATTTCTGCTTTTGTTTCTGATTATTTGCATTACATAGTGAAGCTCTTTGTAGCTTTTTAACCACAGACTATCAAATGTGAATACCTATTTTTAGTAACTGCTATGGCCTTATTTTTTTCAGACCTTTACATTCTTTAACACATACAAATGGTCAACTGTTTAGAATTTATGATATGTAATTCTAATTACTAAACTACAGCAGTGTGTTTAGAGGTTCATTCCCCTCCATTATCTAAACTTAAGAAGCTACATTTCTTGTGAAATTACTTATTATCTGTCCTTAAACTGACTTTTACAAAGCTATATAAAGGTACCAGCAATTATACAATATTAGATATCATGGGAACAAAGAGACAGTTCTTTTGTTTCTCCTTTTACCTATTAGATTTGAGACAAGAAAGAAGAATTTGAACAGATTTTAGTAAACTCTGAACAAAAAGCCAACTGAATTGAGTAGTTTTCTTCCAATAAGTCCTTGAAAGGCCACTAGAGATATAAATTAGGAGACAAAGTGTAATCTGAAGCAACAATACAACCAGCAAAATCACTACTACAACATTGTAATGCATATAATCTTGAAAGTCCAAGCATCAAATGAAGTTTGATAAGCTGAAGAACAAGAAGGGAACAATATAATTTCTGACGATCTCCTTTTAAACCAGATGTTTCTATTCCTTCTGCTATATTGTATTACTTCTGCTCAAGTAACTTTATATCCTTATCACACTCCTTTTCTCTCTTCATTTATGCACTCACATGAAAACTACACATTTTAGGTAACATGGATTCAACAAAGTAAAAAAGAGCTGGCAAGAAATTCAGGTATGTCAAAGGTTGCTTTCTTTACTACTCACTACATTCCCAGTTTTCTCAGATTTTGTTTTCTTACATACTCTCACACTGTTTCTATTCAAATAACATCCGTTGCTAAAATAGCAATCTGAGAACGTGTTCAGGCCTATTTTACTTCACATAATAAAACTTCCCAACATTATGAAATGCTAAATCACAACATCAAAAGCAAAAGCACAAAGAAAGTATTTTGGAAAAACTGTCTTTCACCTTTAACACAGAGGTCATGAACACTGACATCCCCATCAGCACAAAAATCATCAATCCTGTCACTCGTTGCTCCCGGATTCCCAAAAACTTTGGTTGTTCTCCTGGTGCTGAGCACTGAGATTCAACTTTCAGGCTGTTAACGTGACTTATAGACAGGACAGTCGCAGCAACAAACCACGGTAAGCCCATGATAGAGCATATCCCCAACATAACACCAACCATGAGCAGATCAAGATGGTAACCACAGCCTTTCTGTAAAATTAAGCAAACAAATAACTTGATAAACTTCCTAGTGATATGATACTGTATTTCTAACTCAGCTGGTAAATAAGCTACAACCACAAAAGTTACATACGTTGAGTGTCCACAAAATCGAATTTGTTCTTTATTAGTCAATTTAAACATGTATTTAGTAGTTGCTGGTAATGTTTCACAGATTTGCATAATGAATCTGATTTAAAATAAACTTTATTTACACAACATTAGGCTTTTGGGAAAATGACTTTTACCTTCAGTTTATGCTCTTTCCTGTTTATAATAACAGCTGTTATTTGTTGATCCATGAAAATAAGAATAGTACAGAGTAAAGCAGGAACAGCAGCAACCAAGAGTGTCCACCAAGGGTTGCTTCCAAGAGGATCTATGAACCATCCTCGGTCTTTTCGGGTGGGCTGTAAAAAAACCCCATCAACAATAAGAATTAAATGACTACAATAGAATGCAGATTTTATTGCTACAAACAGCTTCAACAAACAACAGATCAGTTTCTTAAGTACGCAAAGTCAATGGCTTTGACCCAAAGACTGATTTAGCTGTTACAAGTGAACATGACATTTATATGGAAAAAATTAAAACGAATCCATTCAATCCTTCATTTTTGTACATTTCCACAAAAAATACTTCCTTTTCTGTAACATTACAATATAAAGCAGCCTCTTCTGTCAGGTGAGACATACATCCAAAGAGAAAAGAGAGACTACTTGATCTACTACATTGTAAGCAAAAAATAGGCATTTCTGTTTCTATACAACTCCATTGTTCTATAAAACTGTAAACATTTAAAAAGTTACATTTTTCAGAAGGTTTTATTTCTTACTTCAAATTTCTCTGGAACATGAAGCTTAGGAGAAGGTATTCCTACAAGATAGTCAATCAAAACCATGATTACTATGGTCAAAAATACTGCAAAGTCACTGATGGTAGAACGCACCTATAAAGGAAAAGCATGTGTCAAGTCTTGCTTTTTCATCATTACAATGTGCATGCATAGAAAGACAATGTCTCCCCTGTGAAGAGTGAAGTCTATTTATATTATATCACACCACTGAACATTATATGTAATTTTTCTTCTTTTCTATACTAAGGTGCCTGCCAACATAGTATGAAGTTTCAGAAGATACACATTCTGTACATCTAATTACCTCGTTATTCTGTTCATCTGATTACCTCATTTAGAAGTAGTCTACTGCAAGAGGCAAATTACTTAAAATAACTCCATCATCTTAGCCCTACTACAAGACTGAGACATCATAGCTAGTACCTTGTAGCTTAAGTCAGTAACATTACTGAATAGTTCTGAGATAACTATTCATTCATTTAATGTTTAATCTATAGGAGGCAGATAATTTGCAATACATTCAGATTATCAAAGATAATTTTATTAAACATTAGGAACACATTGAAGGAATGAGCTAAAGTTTATAGCAGTTCTAACCACTTCAGTCTGTCTAGAAGAAAATGTATAAATCACTCCATGATTCACCATCATATTAGCCTCTATCAGAAATAGTAATCAATCCCCTGAGGAACCACTCAGAGGTCTTCACAGATCAGTAGTTTGGTGAAAGCAAGCAATTGTTCTGTGTAAGTGAGGAAAACAGCAGCAGTGTTACCTCTCCAAATGATATCTGGCAATACCATGAATATGGGGAGATGGACTGCTTAGGTCTTCCAATGTTTAGAACATCTTGTTGCAACTATACCAAAGTACAGAGTATGAAATCAATTTTCTGCAGCTGATTTCTTTCCTCTAATGTCTTAGTTTTTTCAAATTATTAGCTAATTTTTGGGGTTTAATTTCCTTTTCTGTCTTGAAATAACTCTCTCAATACAAAATTTGACTCAAGTTATACTAAGGTATTTATCACCAGATAACAATAGTCTCTAATCAGAATTACCTTAGTTGGGAAATAGCGTTTAGTCTTGAATTGCTTAAGGAAAGATGAGAGGAAAAACGTTGCAAAGAACAGTATAACAGACCAGAAGAGAACATCTGGAATATATGGCCCGTGATGACCACAAGCTGTTCCACGAAACACACCATGAAATTTTAAACACTCCTGCAAAGAGAAAAACTCTTTAAATTTCTATGTTTTATTCACTGAGTATATTCAGCCAAGCTTGCAGCTTTTCTATATAGAACACATTTGAGAACACCCACAATCCCAAAAACAGGTATAAAATATCCACTTCAGAAGGCAATGCTTTCAAGCCTGTTCCAAATAGTTATTTTCAATTTCAAATAATTATTTTCTTCCAATCATTACTTACGTAATTCCTTTGATTCTTTGTAGTTTTATACCAGTGTCTAACAAACTAATGGGACATGTTTGCTACCGCATTTTAACTGCAGATTCCATCTTCACATCATCTTAAAAATACTTGTTCATCCTTTCCAGGAAATGGAAGAAGCCAAACTCCTGTCTGTTGACCTCATCATATTCATCTGCACTTCAGAAAGACAACTGTGTAGCCTACCAGGATTAAAGTGGCTACCTCAAGCAGCCATTTATATCAGCATTTACTGCCCTGGACTTGCACATTAACACCCCTACAATGACTGTTCAAAGCCTTACGGAAGGAATAGGAGGGTTCAAAAATAGTTTTAAGGAAAATGGTCAGGTTCAAATCAAAAAAGAAATTGGATGAAAAAATAGTAAACTGGTGCTGTGCAGATACTTATTTTTTATACATAGATATACACAGATATATATGTTTCAGATACTCACAGAAACAGTAAGGTTGCTCCATGGTATATCTTCCCCAGACTTATTTAGACTCCTCCACACATGCAATGTTTCATTGCTTGGTTTCTCAGGTTCAGAACAAACACATCTGAAGGGGAGAAAAAAATAGTTTCCCTGCTTTTAAGCTCTATGTGAGAAAATGCAGCAATTTGCAGTGAATTCAAAAATCTTGAAGAGTTTAAGCCAGAGTTTATCTCAATCCTCTATGAAAGAAGCAGAGTACAAGACTCCTCCTTACATCATGTTAACTATTAGGGTGGTGGGGGAAATAAAAAAAATCAGAGACAACTGCTGAGGAGGTTTAACAGATGGTACAAAGAAAAAAAATTGAACCCAAACTACGTATTTTAACGGGTGAGAAGCAGGTAAGATATTGACTTAACTATTTGACTGATTTGCCAGTTTTTAAAAATAACAGCACCCAAAATCAAAATCAGATACAAAACATATGCAGACTTCTACATCTGTTATTCACAATACGAAGTCAAAAATCCAAATGACTCAACTTTCCAGCAACCCTATACAGACATATATTGTGTTATTTTTAAGTAATTCAACAAACTTAGCACGAATAACTTTCTATGAGTGTGTAAACGAAGGTTTTTAGACTTCTATATAGCATAACATTCCACAATGAGTCAAACTTCAATGTCTTGCTGCACACCAACATAAGAGAAAACAGATGTTGAAACCATTTCATTTAAAAAATTGGTTTAGATGACTACATTTCAACAACTCTTTTAGCTCCTTTACAAAATAGATATGTCATTAGCCTCCAGAAGTTTTTGAGTCTTCTCTCTGTTCTAAAATTCTAGTAGTTCGCCATTTATCATGTATTTGCATGTCTTCTGTTCATGACCAGAACCAGTCACCCTGAAGTAAGACACCATTTTTGAGTATGTAGTGAGCTAATTGAAGATATAAATGTATACATTGCTTGGGTTTAAAGCAACTGCATACATGCTTTTCAAGTAACATTTTTGGACTAAAACTGCCCCTCCCTACTGCAGTGTTCTGCAAACTTGGACCAGAATCCTTTCTGTCAGTCAGTCTGACAGAAGTACACATCAGATTAAAAAACAAAAACCAAAACAGAACAAAAAAAACACAACACAAACAAAAACCATCACACAAAACCAAAACAAATAAAAAAAACCCACCACAAACCAAAACACAACAGACTGAATATTGATTTAATGGGATCCTTTCAAATAAAATTCAAGTACACCAAATGGTAAACTTAACATGTAAACATCTATGCAGGAGAAGACAAACAGGTAATAAGCAAGAAATAAGTCTCCTTTTTCTATGAAATTCACCAAGACATTGGAAAAAAAGAACCATGGATGGGAAAACTGGCATCCTGATAGTGGGAAGGTGAAGAAGGGAAAAAAAACACTGAATGTGCACAGGCAAAAAGAACCTATATTGGCAAAGCACAATGTTTTGGGAACCTAGAAAATAGTAAGTAAACATATTTCCTTAACTGAATTCTAGAGCAGCAGCAAAAGGAAATAGGAGAAGACTGAAAAGCAGTAATTCATACAAGGTAGTTGCAAACACAGAATCATCAGAACAGAAAGGAATTGCAACAGTAAGTATGAGGAGAAAGAAAGCAAGCATATTTAGTTGTTGGTCAAGGCAATAACATCAACAAGCATGCTGAAGGAAGACTGACAAAACAAATTTCTCAACAAATGCAATGAAGATGAAGGATGCCATGAAGTAGGTAAGTGGAAATGCAGAGAGAGTAAGGAAAAAACCCAGAAAATGTAAGAGTGTTTCAGACTGTCTTGTGGCTCACTTAGATGACCACGCTTGTTCTGCACACTCTTCATCATTGAGGATACAGAGGGAAAAGAATAAAAGAAGGTGACAAAGAGCAATTGTAAAAGGCTGGATCTCCTACAGATTTGTGATAGCAAAAGTACAGGACAAATCACAGCCAAACACTGTGGCACATCCTCAAAGAACTGTGATACCTCACAGTGCTAAACCAAATTAAAAATTACACCTTCTTCTCTCCACCCTCATGGCCTACCTGTGGCAAAACACCATCACATGGCAAGGGCCAGAAGACCAACAAAACAGTTTCTGCCATGTTAGTGAATTTAACATGCTTACAACAGGAGTCCAGTGAGGCCCCACTTAAAGAGAGGGATGATCAGCTGGTAAATAGGGGGAAACTGCCAAGTGAACATACTTCCATGGCCCACTCCTGGCAACAGTTGTTAAAGACAGGAAAGTGAGTGTAAATGTCATGTGTGAAAGGAATACAAGAAGCAGTCTGAGACAGTGTTTGTCCTCTCATACTGAAAAAAGTAGCAAAGAAGCATCAATGCTTGTAAAAGTGAGGAGAGATCTTGGCATAGAAAGACAGTAGTCAAAGCCCAGCTTGAACCTGCCGGGAGTCACTCTGTGCGCAAGATGATCTTGGCCTCGGTCAGGGAGAGCAGATGCCCAGCAGGATGGTGAGTACTCTGCTCTCCAACGAGGGACTGACTGCCAAGTCCAACAGGCAGAGGAACTCCCTCCTCAGGACTATGGATGTGACCTCACTGGGAGCTCCATCGCCAACACTGTGGCCATACAGGTACAACTAAAGCTGAAGCATGCACATGTCCAACAGGAGGTGAGCATTAGCAGAGAAACCTGTGCTCCTCAAAGAAGGTGTGTGGCAGCCCCACATATCTGGGGCAGGAGGGTAAGTATTGGTACAGGTGCAATTAGAACTTTTGGGGATTAGTAAAAGAAGACAATTCAAAAATGTGTGGGTTCTTACTGGTAACTCTGAAGTGTCTCACATTGTGGTTTATCTGCTGTATTACTGACACTGATCTCAAACGTCTGGATCACCAATAAAGAGTTAATTTTGTGTTGCTAATGAATCAAAGAACAGCTTCATTTTTTATTTCATCTAAACTGTGCAAAATGAGCAGCCTCTCTCAGCCACAGTGAGCAGGACGGTAACCCAGCTCATCCTCTTCCATGAAACTGTACCATAAGCTTTGATTTCTAGAATCAAACAGGCAGAACTCCTGTTCTAACCTCTAGGAAAGCTGCACTTAAAGTAGGCTTTGTCACAGCCTCTCATCCCTTCCAACCACCCATAGTCAACATAGAAAACTCAATTCCACTGTAACCTGAATAGAATTTTTCTGAGGTTTCTCGTGCCATACCACCCCCAGTATTCCTCCTACCCTTCCTGGAAGGGGCACCCATTGCCATTCAGTAAATGGTGTGTCTCTGTATTTTCCTGTCTATTTCACTAAAAGATAGGAACTTGATACTTACGAATATAAAGTCAGTTTATTCAGATCATTGTGCATATTGAAGGCATACACTTCTCCCAAATGAAAAAGCTTTTCCAATGCCTCGTAAATAAATATGATGCATATAAGCGCTGCAAAAGCTTCCTCAGTAAATCGAGTGATGTAGCACACAAGGCTGCTGGCATCAGTGGCTACAAGCACAATGCATAGAAATGCAGTCCACAGACCAATGCTGGTTCGCAGGGAGAGGTAGGAAAGATCATAATCCCTGTGTGAAGAAAGAAACAAAAAGTATTAACTCAGCCAAAAATCATGTATACTATATTGTATTTGAAAACAGATAGTGAGGTTAAGCTCAATGGGTATCATTCATCACTTTTTCTCATCCTTGATGTTAACTCTGAAGGGAGCAAAACTTTTTTTGTCTCATCTTCCACCAAAACAAAGCAACACTGTAAGGTGTTTCAAGGATTGGCTGTGCAACTACCCAGCTTGAGAAGCATCACAGGGATGAACTCTGCAGAACTACTCAGATGGTTTCTCCTAGAGGGCAGATCAATCCTTGCTTATCCTGCAGAACCAAAACCAACATGTCCATACAATCAGAATATAACTTTTATTTAAATCCTAGCCATTTCTTATCACTGACTTTATCATTAAGGTTCGTCAGTGCCTCATAGCTTTATCAAACCATATCAATTTCTCAGTCTCTTGCCACTGCATTTATCTTCATAGACATACACACATTTAATGCACATCTGCTTTCAATTAGAGCTGTTCTAACAGGTTAGAAAGTTAAAAATTACACACAAATATCACTTACCTGCAAAATTTAAATAATATTTTTTCAAATACTAAAACTGGTCCGGTACTTCCCAAGATAGTAAGAGGTTGCCCAGCAAAGAGAGAATAGGCAATCCCAGTTAATGAGGCTCCAAAGAGAGACTCTATTGCACTCTGTTTGGGGGAAAAGAAACAGCTGTAACTACACTGCACTTTAGGTTACTGTTTAGCATCACATCTGCATAAATACAGCTTTAAGATGCACTAACTTAGAAACAAGACAGGATGTAAAAACATTGCAATTTATATTGATGTTTGAGACAAGAAAAACTTAACACAGTTTTGCAGTAACAATACCACGGACAAAAGATTTTTAAAACTTCACTCCTGAGAAACATAAAGCCATCCAAAATCATGAGAACAAGTTACCAGTCCTGCTAGATATGGAGGAAAAGCACAGCAACAATTATACGTATTTAAAAAATAATTTAAAAAATAAAATAAAGGAAATAGTTACTTAACATGTAGTTTATGGAAAGAATTATCTGTCTCTGTAAAGAAAATTGGTATATATATTGCAACATACCTGTACCAAAACATGATACGGTCCTG
>JAOXXN010000395.1:38527428-38554254 GCA_026770055.1 Myrmophylax atrothorax
ACGGTCCTGCCGTATCAAACCTGCATCAAACCAAGCATTACAAAAGAAAAAAAAAAAACCAACTGACAGGCGGAGGTGCAGGGGAAATTACTGAACAGTATTGGTTTATGTATACATGACACCAAAAATAGATGAGCAGTAAACCAATGTCCCACCTGGTAATGCATTTCTTTCACTGAATTAAGATAACTACTTCAGTTCTTGAATTAAATGTTTTACTAAAACATTTTCTGCTAAAAAAAAAAGTTACAATGCACCTCAAAAGAGAGGGGCAGGAATTTTAAATACAAATATTATACTAAATTTAATTTCGAAAATAGTTAACTACACCATCTACCACTATAAGAAGTTGTGGATTACAGATTCCTGTAATGGAATTACGGAGTTCCTGATGGAATTTTTAAGCGTTTGCTATTTTGCAATTGTGCAAGACTAGGAAAGCAGTATCTATGTCAACTTGAGCTCCAATTCAGGAAAGCATCTGAAAATATTCAAAATGGTTTGCTGAACTGGGGTTATTAAAAATGAAAATGAGTCCTTTGTTCATTATATCAGGAAAAGAATTATAATCCCAGTCTCTTATTCTATTACCTTTGAATTAGTGCTTTTGGTTAGTCAATGCATTAACCTTGGGGCTCTCAGTCAGGGTGGCAGGGAGAGGAGTACTGTGGACGTGATGACCTCTGAGAATGCGAGGGAAGGTTTCAAATACAAACTGTGTACCTTACAATGTCAGCTACTGTGCTTGAACATGTGTGTGCAGTAACTAAATGTTTTATTCAATGATGCACACCAAGTATCTGAAGGCAGGAACAAACCCGCAAACAATTCCAGATAGCTAAAAAAAAGAAGGTGTTTAAGAATCAAGCTTTGAAGAGGAGTGTATTTTCATAACTATACATGTTGTACATTGAGAATTTAAACTGTCATTTTGATAATTATTCCTACATTTAGAGTGGCGATACCAGAATGCAGAAAAGACATAATTAATTTCTGTACTTTCTATCAGCTTAAAGTGCTATAACAATTAACAAAAATTTGAATCAACAGCAATACTTGAAAGAGACAAAACAATTGACTACATTTTAATACAATGCAACCTTAAAAACTTTATCTAGGTATGAGGAAGACTTTATAACATTGTAAGCTTTACCAGAATCTTAAAACTTGTAAAGGACATTTGTGAAAACATACTTCCCTCCCCCAAAAGGACAAAGCCTTGTTTCTTTGTGATAGATTTAAAAACAGAAAATACACTTCAAACTAGTTTACCTATAAGCCAATTGACATTCAGTTATTAACACTTCTGATAATAAGTAATTTTTCCCTGTGCCAGCAACTCAAGTGCAATGATATTCTGGTGAAAAAGCTGCTGGCATTATCTTATATAACACTACCAAAATTTTGCCTGTGTGTGGTTTACATTCAAGTAATTTACAATGAAGAGTATTTTCTGCTCATAAACCTTGGACACTTGATTTTATTGTGACCGACATACCACTAGTGGAAGCACAAACATATCCTGTCGTTACGTAAGCACACAACGGACTGCTCGCCATACACCGCAGGCATTGGCATCCTCACAGGCCTACTACTCAAGGCCAGTACGTGTGCTGGGCTATCCACCTTGAGCCTCTGACTTTGCCTAAAGTAGGCCTAGTGGGATGGTGCACCTTTACTGCTGTTCATTACTCTTAAGAAGCCAAAAAAAAGGCAATGCAAGCCTTTTCTCAATTCATGAAGCCATTCATCCAATAAGGCAGGATAAACATTTTTTACCTCCACTGTGCATCTTCTCCTGTTCACATGGGTTCCCCACATTTTCCACAGCAATTACCTTTTGGGGAAGATCTGCTTTGGGGCAGGCTAATCAAGTGCTGTGGGTAAATTCTTTAAATAAAAGTATAAATAAATGAGACAAATGCACACAGTGACTTGCCTCTGAAGGTCTAAAAGCCTGGCCACTACCATTCTTTGTACTCACTATTCTGCTTTGTGTAGCTTCTCCCAGGAGCCCTCCAAAAGTGATTACAGGAGACATACAGGCACAGTATAGGAAAAGAATCGAGGCCAGGCACTGCAGGCTTAATGCATCCTTGAAGTCACTCAAGAAAAAAGGTGCTTTCCTTTGGATGTCAAGTATCAAACCACCAAAAAGCCTAAATAGGTGAGATGAAACTCGTCAAACTGTACACTAAAGGATTCTAGCTAGTTCACAACTATGGGCTACACATGACTGCCAGTGCCTATTGCTGGCACAAATTAGCTATGTCATAATCCAGATTAAAGCATAACAGTTAAAAACACAAATGAGAATCTTATCTATTCCAATTCAGCAGTATTCCAAATATAATCAAGCATGTTATCCACATTTTAAAAGCTGGCTAGGTATTGTTGTACATGGGCTAGATACTGATAAAATACCTTTGCAAACTATCCTACCTAAATGCTGCTTTAAATCAAATCTGTTTTATGACATTGAAAAGAAGGAAAAGAAGACATATGCTAAACCTCAACTGACACCACTGCATTGTCACATTTCAATATTACTACTCCAACAAGTAGCTGTAGCTTTTTGATTTGAATTCTCTATATACATATGATTAGTTCTCTATATACATATGATTAGGTCCATAAATTTAGGTCAATGGTTGTATCTGAAGTACAGAGATCGTCTATAAATGCAAATACGAAATCAAACATATATAAGTTAGTTCAACCAGGTAAGTTATCAGCAAGATATTGAAAAGATTTGGCAATTTAAAAAAACTTTAAGACTCCAAAATACTAGGTATTAATCTGCCCTTACAAAAATTTCTTTTAATTATTAAAAAAACCCCAAACATTCCTAAGAAAAAGAACAGCCTCATCTACAGATAATTCTGTGGGCAGGAATGAGCTTCTCAGCTCCACATCCTGTCTAAAAAAAAGGCAAAAATCAACACAAATGTTGTAATGCCTTTATCGCAAATGTATGAGAAAGATGGATTTCATTCAGCTGTTTATTATCCCGGGGATAACGACACTGTACATATATTCCAGAATTTCTCAGTTGATTTAATCTTTACTCTCATTTGAGATATTAAAGTTTAATCTTAACCAAGTATTTCCCACATTGGGGACTTCTTTGGCAAGTATTTCAGAATTAACAGAGAACAACTGAAAGAAATTCCTTCAATTTTATTTTAGGCCTAAGAGAAACCTGACCAAAATCCAAAGCTAGACAATATCAAAGTATTTTTTGCCACTTTATATTTCCTGTTGCTCCATTTCATACACGTTTAATAAAACAGATTTGCATTAATGGAAATTTTTAGTACCTAGCCCAATACTTAAAATTGCATATTCCTGCTGTAATTTTGGTAATTGCATGCTCTTGACGATTAAAATTTAAAACCCAGCTCTTAAAACTCAGTTAGTTAAATTAGGCAGCATCTTATGTGAAATCCTTCGCAAATGTGTTGAGAAACATTGCCATAGGCTTGAAAATACTTTAAGCAGATTGGCACTTATAGGCAAGAATCCAACACTTGAAAAGGACACAGGATGTACTCTGACACTGATAGCATGTTTTTTGATGTTCAAATGGCAATCATGAAAATGAAGATTTATCATTTTTATTTCTTTATGGCAGCTAGCATTTAGGGAAGTGAACACACCTTCCAGTTCTCTGAAGTTCAGGTCCAGCATGATGGCCTTCTTCTTTGAGAGTCTCTCCTGTAGGAGTAGATCCATTTGGAAATTTAGGTGCCTTCCTTTTCTCCTATAGAAAAGACAGAAAACAAAAGGAAAAAAGGAAAAGAAAAAAAATACTTTGAGACTAAAAAGCATAGCTAAAAGACAGTGTGCAGAGACTCTATGCCTTCCAAACCTTTTTTGATATTCCAAACTTATCAGCAGTCCTTCCTTTTGCCAGATACATCTTTTGTTGAGTACAGATGTCCAGAACTGCACAACAGCCCACAAAAGATCTTACTAGCAGCTTGCACAACAGTATTAATAATAGTAGGTTCCTGAAACATGACAAAACAACTCCTAGCTTTCCAAGGCACACTAGAGGCTATAAGGTGAGGCCCAGAAATATTTAGATACTTTTTCTCAATCATTTCCTGAGTAGAAGAAACCTCTATCAGAAACTGACCTCACCATATGACACACACAGTACTCAGCTGAAGTATAAATCAGAAGTCATTCCCCTGCTGAGCAGGATGCTCTCCAGCTCTTCATAAATTTCTCAGCTGAGCTTGCCTTCCAAAAAACCATGAGACCTGCTTATTTTGGAAACAAGTTACATGGTAGCCTCAGGCAATTCATCAATATACTGCACAGCTGTGACCCCCCCACTTCTACTCCACCAAACCACCACCACTGGAGTCAACACCAATGCCAACCTTCCGAACCAAGAGCACTGGTCTCTCCCCACTTTTGATCCTGGCAGCCTGAATTCCCCTAAGCTGTCAAGAGGGAGAAGGAGCAGAAAGAGTCTCTCCAAGGTCCTACTTTTACTGGCTGTCATTCTAAGCCTGTATCATCACAACTGAGTGGTATTTGTATCTATTTCATTAATATTCTGTGAACACTATATGTAAGACAAACTATATTAAAGCATTTCAATCAAAGGTGCATGTAAACATAAGTTTTTATAAGAAAAAAAATATCCTTGCTGATCATTGCTAGACTGGTAGCAAAATTTATAACAAGAACTCAGATACAATTTCTGACCAATTCTCCCGCTTCTCACATGAACTTATTTCAGTATTTCGGAAGGAAATATTGTAAATAAAATTTACTTAACAGCATAGCAGAAAACTGGTTAATGTCTTTTTTGCCCTTTTCTTCGTTTTTATTAACTTAAATTGACAATCCACTTTTTCTCTCAAAATGGATGTGGGGACTTTCCTGATGCTTCTCAGCCAACTGGATAGCAGCCAGCACTGTGCCCAGGTGGCCAAAAAGGCCAATGACATCTTGGCCTGTATCAAGAATAGTGTGGCCAGCAGGACTAAACCAGTGATTATCCCTCTGTACACTCAGCAGCTCAACTCCTGTGTTCAGTTTTGGCCCCTTCACTACAAGAAAAACTGGACACCTTTTGTTTTTTTGCTTTTACCTGGGAAGGAACACTTTTTGGCGGCTCAATTCGTATAGATGGATCCCACTCTCCTGGAGGCAGGACTGTCACTTGGTCTAAAAATTCATCAATTCCAGACAACAAATCATTTCGGTCTTTTGCTTTATAGGCAACATCATGGAAAACCTGCAAGAAGAAAGTACTCAACAATCATTTTTATTTTATTTTTCTGAAAGAGTAACTAATTACCATTCTATAATGATTGTGCTTCATTATATTTAAAAAAGGCCTAGAAAATACTGTATAGGTCCTCAAAAGTTAGGTTTTTGCTTTACTTACTTACTTCTGCATTAAAAGCTACCTTTTTATGGTAGTTTTATCTTCAAACTCGAATTGAATACTGAGTTAATTTTTAAACTTAAATATAAAAGTTAATCATCAATATTCAGGACACCAAATTCATGTGCTATTGCCTGAATAATTCTGCCCTACAGCCACTGTACCACTATGCTGTGCTAAATCAGGACAGAAAATACTTCAAATAAGCTTCAAACCAAAACACAAGCTTTTATCAAGAGTAAGAACTTCATTTGTACACATGTAGCTTAATTAAGTTTAAAAGACTACTTAAAAAGCACATGAAAACAATTGTCCTTCTACTCAAAAAAAACCCCAACAAACAATAAACCCCCCCAAAACAGTGCACTGTTTCACAGACTACAACATAAAACTCTGAATTGACGAACAGGCAAAATTAAAAAACAGTCCCTGAACACCAAGATGTATTTTATATATAAAGAGTAGAAAATATGCTACTTTTGCTATTAAAAACTCTCTGCAGAAGATGATCCTAAATCACTTCCATACACTTAAAACCCAAACTGTTTGTCTCCAGATACCTGATCTACTGATCTTAAATTAGATCTTCAAAATCTATTTAGGCTTTTTAGACCACTGACTAACTGATATTTTTTCTATTTCAATGATCTACAGTATTCCTAAAAATCAGACCATCCTACCTGAAAAAAAATCAGAAGCTGCAACTAAGGCTTTCAATATTCAGTTCTCACACTGAAAAACCCTCTGTATTCACAGGCTGGTTACCCAACTGCCAAATGATACATTTTCAGTTTACACTTCCAAACTTCATATTGTTCTACAGTCCAAAGTACTTGAATTTCTGCTGGATAACCCTAAAAATTATCAGCACTTCAGTAGGTGGCGCTCAGTGTGAAGCCAAAATTAAAACATCCTAATTCTGCTCAGTAGGACAGCAACAGCCTTAAAAAGGTCCGATTCCCCTGTGACCTTTGAAACCAATAGGCCTCTAAGCATATGACTTCAAATGGCTAGCAAAATTCTAATTTTAATTATCTGACCTTACTTAGATAAAAAAAAAAATCTGTGATGACTCAATCCCATGTGTTCTTAAAACTTCCTGTCCTGAACACTGGCACAGTTCGTTGTGCCCTGTTTGGCATACAGTGATTAATATCAAAACCAGTTCTATTTAATATTTCTGTTAACCAATTTAATGCAAAAATTAAATCTATTCACCAAAGCCAAAATACCTTTTTCAGAAATATATTTAGGATTTCTTCAAGACAGACAAGGGAGAAAGTTAATTTACCAGTATCTACTTCACCAACATAAGCAATATTTAAGTTTACAGTTCTTTATTTAACCGTTTTCTGGGCGTTTTTTAGTTTAACCTGTACCTCCAAAATAACTTCCTGAAATCCATTGGTAAACAGATTATTCTAGACCATAACTACAAGCATTTAAAATACATCACTCACATCATCTGTCATAAGTGTTGCTATTGATCTTCCGATTTCATGGTACTGTGGAGCTTTTCCTACTGGTCCCAGCAATAAAAACAAAAACCTGTGGAGAAAGCAACAGCGATGAATATGGCTGACTCATTTGCATATACTCAGAGGGGGTCTTTCAAACTAATGTTTAATGAAAATTTAGTGGTGAAATAAAAATATCTTTTTCACCACTTCAAGTCTTGAAAGACTGCTGCAACACTGAAAAAATTTGGCTCAAAATCATTACTGGAAGGAGCTCAAATCTGAACCAAAATTACTCCAAAATCTTCTTAATTAAGCCCAAGGCATATGGTAACAGTCTCCATTTCCAACACCAGTGACAGTTATCACAATTTTTTTTTTGTTTTTAAATTAAAAAAACAAAAGAAGGATAAAAAGTTCCACCAAAACCTTGAACAGGAGTAGCATCTTATAAATTCAAAAGGATACAAACCAAAGAGTGAACCTCAGTCTTTTGCTTCGTGACCTTCTTCCTCTACTTCCCAAGTACAATGCATTTGAAAAAAAGTAGCATCTTCTTTTATCACACAGTACAAAAAGCTCTATGTCTCCTTTACAAGCTTATTACCCTAACTAAAACTGAGAATGCATCTTCA
Organism: Myrmophylax atrothorax; assembly: GCA_026770055.1. Classification (NCBI taxonomy): domain Eukaryota; kingdom Metazoa; phylum Chordata; class Aves; order Passeriformes; family Thamnophilidae; genus Myrmophylax; species Myrmophylax atrothorax. The sequence goes on from JAOXXN010000395.1 coordinate 38,534,931, forward strand.
GGATCCAAGTATGCTATTCCAAATCTGCAAGTCTACACCATTCTGAAAAACTTAGCACAGAACCATTTTAGCTACACGAATACAATAACCCACATGCAGAAATTCTGGAATTCCCCAGCAAACATGAACTCTAATGTCAACTACCCTCTGAAAATTCTCACCCATATTTATTTTTGCCTTTCAAAAGTGTGTGTAAGCTGAAAATCACAAAGATAAACAAACGCTTGGTTCATTTTAAAACATGAAAAACACCCACCAAACCCCATGAATGTACATATGTAGGCCAGACACCACAGAACAGCCCAATACATCAATGTGCACAGAAAATCAAGAGTCCTCCACGATGACTGATGAAATGATCTGCTACCTTCATCATGGGACCAGCATTTTTATATTCTGAACACCTGTACTAAAGGTACCCACAAAACACTGGCGAGCCCCATGACTCTGGGGCAGCAGGGGTGGGTGCACCAGGCTGAAGAGCATATTGCAGACTGAAAACCCAACATAAAGGCTGCAGATTGGTTACTCCAGTGTCAATCATGTAAGATTTGAGCACACAATAGCAAAAGCTTTTCCACCACTTAGGTTATTCATGTACAGAGTATTTATATAGAAAGAACAGAGCTTCAGGTTAGACAGTCTTTCAGACTTAGTGGGCTCTTCCCCACTGACAAGCTGAAGGGAATTATAACAATCTTCATGCCCATCTTTAAAATGGCAACACAAGCTTGGAAGACTCATTTCTTTTACTCCAAGTTATCTATCAGTTTCAACTCTTGCACTTGCTTAAGACAGCATTATAAACATATATTTTTACATTCTGAGAATTTTATGGCAGATCTCATTTATTCAAATTTTGCAGCAAATGATCGGCATAATATTAAACAAAACTCTCTATTTCTTGAGCTTAATACAGTATATACAAAAACTTTCTGCTATTTGAGATATTATATATTACTATCTTATTGCATAAGTAAAGCCAGACTTTCCAGGCATTTATTTACCGTGTAGGAACCGGAACCTCTGTGAGACCTGAGAGAAGCACAGCAGGGGAGAGTCTCACAAAAGCAATAATGGGTCTTTCTAAAAAATCTACTTCTCCCACTAACACATTTGATGCTTCTGCTCCTGAAGGAATTTTCCTCATGAAGTTCATATCAACCTATTCATACAAAGATGAAACAAGTGTTTATTCCCTTATATTTTTTAGCAGAAATTCTGTAACATAATTATGTTTATCAGTATTTACTAGACATTTATGCTACAAAGAAAAATTAAAAAGCAAACTAAGTATCCCACAGTATAGAAAAGACAAACACATTTAGAAAATGTCAGCCAGCCAGCCAAATAATAAACTATTTTCTGTAAGTTAGATTGCTAACACCTAGTATATTCTAGAAGACTCCAAACTGCATAATTACCTTTCTAGTATTATAATGACAAACATTTTGTGATAGGACATAAATGAACAAAATCTATGCACAATTAACTAAGGAGAGTTCATGTAATTACACATAGTTTTTAGAATGCAATGAGTTATTTCACAGCTGTGTATTTCGAATGTCGTAATTTTGAAAAAGAATTTGTACGTTTATCTTTTCGTCCATAAATATTATGACAGCTGAAAATCTTCACATCCATTTCTGTACATAATTATAGAAGTGCATTAGAAAGTGGTACAGGACATGAACTCCGTATTCACACACACACACAAGCACCAGTTACATGGCTAGCTAAGGAACTTACAGATGGCCTCTTGAGTCCCACACCAAGTGTGCCACAACTACAGTGCCAGGAGGCTGACTCCTGTCCAACAGGAGACAAGGCAGGTGTACACAAGGACAGGCCAAGCAAAAATACAAAAACTGTGACAGACGAGCAGGAGTATATGGCACCTACCATGATTAGATCAGGACTACACTGTAAGTTAGCTTTCCTTAAACACAATTATTTAACTTGGCAAACCAATTCTGTTACAGTGTTTCACAGTACAGATGACACTACAAACTAGAGTTTTATAGTAAAAACCATAATGGAACTTGTTTAGCAAATTTAAATCATTAAAGAAATACAAGAGATCTTAAATAGAATTTTTACAAGGTTTTCTCCAGAAAGTGACAGTATATGTTCCTAATGATTAAGATGTACAATAACTTTTGTACAGGAAACTCATAATACATATAAAGCAAATCCTCTTTAAAAGAGAAAGAAAAAACAACCAACAGGAAGTCCTAGGGAAAAAACCTTAGAACACAAACCACAAAATTCCTTTCATATGAGCCTTAATAGCAGATTTGAAAATACCTCCATCTGCATAAGAAAGCACAGCAGCTGCACTCTTATGTTACCAAAACACTGAGATGATCATCAAACAGTACATTCCATCCCACTGGAAAGATTTTCAAAACATGTAGCACATTTAGCCTAGACCATATTCTGACACTCATATGTACGAGTTATCTCTTAATATCTATGTCTTGTGTACACGGGTACAGGTCTCAGTTGTAACTACAGGGCAAGTGACAACCAGCACATTTTTTGTCACGTAGTTAATTTGTGCTGAAGTATTTAATGTTACTTACCTTACTAAAATCAACTGTGCTGTTTTCTCTGCTTCCTCCTGCCCCAGTACTTTTAACATCTCCACTTTTCCCATTGTCTAAATTTCCAGGTGCTGACTGTGGAGATGCTAATAGCCCTAAATTAAAACAAAGGAGATAAGTTCAAAATGGTGCATGAAGTGAACGGAGCGTGCAACACCACCAAAACCCAATGTGGCAGCTCGCTTAAAGCAAATGTGCACGTTATTCAGTAAGAGTGCCCTACATTAGTATAATAAATGCAACATTAACAAGTCACGGTGTTGTCAAAATCATGACATAATTTAAAAAAATTAAGTATTGCCCAAATGATGGCCGTTTGCAGAACAGTCACCTGAAAATATGAGCTACTTTAATTGCAGGAAAAAAACTGTTGACATTTTAATCATAACTGATATAGTAATTAGCATATAGCACCTTCACCATATCAAGAAGCCCTCAGACACCAAATGCAACCACCTCTGCTATCTAGTCCGCTGTGTAGCAGATACTGCAATTGCAAAGTATCAGCAAGCTTCAGGCTACGAATACAAGGAATTGTATCCTGGTAAATAACTAAGCTGTACAAGTAAATAGTGTACAACATGAAGGATAGACAGCTTGCAAACCATCATTTCCATCAACTGACCAAAGCTCCCACTATTCATCTGACCAGACGTTAGTACATGGAACACACACTTCAGCTGAAGAGGCACATACAACGAAGTTACTCAGATTCAACATACAGCTTCCCTCCAACACCTGCACCAAAACAAAACCCTCTTATGCAGCTTGCTCCACTGCCAGCAGCACTGAATTGCAGGTTCAGTAAAGGGTGCAAAAGGCAATGTAACCCAAGTGCTCAAACACACTGAATTCCGTGGTGCGTCATAGTTGTCCCTATACCAAATTAACATTTAAAAGCTGGTCTAGGCATGAATAACCAAGCCCAAATCCCACCTTTTGGATTACAGAGGTTTTATTTGTTCAGTTTAACATGCACTAGAAGTGCATTTGGCCTTCTTGCTTGACAGAACATGTTTTCACATGCTCTGAAAACCACATCAACACAAAAAGACTGAAGTCTAAATACCATATTACATGGAGAAAGTCTGTATGTAGGTCAAGTGTCACTCTAGTCAAGATAAAGTCCTCACTGGCTTCCTTTGGGCTATTGCTCTATCCTAACTACTGCCACATAACTCTTTGCACACCTCCATGTTTTTAATTTAGGAGTTTTGACATTTTTTAGCATTTCAAATGACAACTGAATTTACTTCATTTCATCCCCGTATTTGTTTCCAAAAAACCCCCTCAGAGAGTCATCTAATCAACAGAAAACATGCAGGTCCAAGCCTTTACCATTAATTTTCATTCTTACAGCTCATAGGGATATAAGGATATAAGTGGTATGGCTAGTTTTTCCTGAAGCAAAAATCAAATGAAGTTAATAGGCTATAATTTCCTTCATAAATTCTAACATGCACAAGTAATGAATGAGTTAACACTATGAATACTATGTTCAATTAACTAGACAACAACAAAAAAACTGCAAAAATCTCCCATATTCTACTTTTCTGCTCCAAGAATCACAGCACCAACCCCCTGTGAAATAGCTGATCAAAGTATTTAACTGCTTAAGAGTTGATGTTCGTAGAACTAGAAATAAATATTGAACAGTTGCTGCAGAAGAGCAGCATAATATAAAAGTTTATACATACAAACTTTTTTCACTTTTCCCCCTCCACCAATAGCAGTTGAGGCAAGTCAAAATGTCTATAACTGATGAAAGATGAGCCATAATGCATCATTTGGCACTTTTCAAAAACAGACCGTGAGCAAGAGCAAGCAGCAAGCAGAGACTAGAACAAAAAGTGGAGAGACAATCAAGGACAGAGAATAAGGATTCTACATATTGGCATAAACACTTATTATTTCAGTACTCAAGTGAGACTGATTCTTCTAAAAGGTCTACCTTCCAAATTTCTCCAACCAGTCATAGTTAAGGCTCACAAGTTTCGGCACTGACACAGGAGTATTTGTCTGATCCTAAACCCTGTGTAAATGGTTTTCCTTTCTGTTGGCCTTGCAGTTGGACAGACTGCTGCTCTCACAAGACAAAACTGCTTACAGGTTTTGAGACCCAGGCAAGCATTTCCATATGATATTGCATTTCATTATGCATATCAATCAATCTGATATTTGCAGGGAAACAGAATAAAAAGTTATCTTCTCTAATACTGAAATGCTTTTATTCAAATCATACACTAATAAAAGAACTTACTTCCCCCTCTCTTCTCCAGTTCAGTAGATGCAAACTCAGAGGCTACTGCAAAAAGAACAACTACCTAGTAGTACTTTTCAGACTATGAGACAGGGAAATTCATCATTACCAAGCTACCAAGGGGATCATTAAAAACACACAGTACTCTTCTCCATGTTGTTAGTTAGGCAGATGCACCACCTGTCTCCCCCAAAAGACAACAGCACACTGAATGTTAAGTAATTTGGATTATAACCTCTTAAAACCACCCAAGTCAAAGCACTTACAACTACACCTTTGGTAAAGCTCATGTGCATTTTCTAGCCAATGACACTTACTACTGTGATCAAAAAAATATAATTAATAATTTGTCTCACATCTCTGCTTCATCTAAAAAGATGAGTAAGACATGAGTTTAACATCTAAGTGTGACTAATCAGATATAATTATGGTTATATACGCAAAACTTACATAATAAAAAACTTTTAAATATAAAGTCACACCATATTTATTAAGGAAATAAAAAGCAGTTTTTAAAACTAAATTCCAATGCAGCTTTAATGTGAAAAAAATGTTCAAACTAGGAAGCAGGTCTGCAAACGCTTCTGAATTACTATTTTCAGTAAGTAATTATTGTAAGAGCAAAGCTGTTCTAAATGTTATTTTGCTCAGTTCTAAAGTACAGTTATCAGTGAACAGAAAGACCTCTTTCCTACTTTGCTGTTGTTCACAGACATTAAGAAAGCTCAATGAAAGCTGGTGAATTAGCAGTGTTCATTTTTAGCTGTGACACAGTTCTTTTCATAGCCCTCCCTACGGAATTCATTATTCAACAGTTCTTCAACTGACGGCAAAATAAAAAAAAAACTACTAAGAGAACCCTTTTTCCAGTTGACTTACTATGAACTGATGATTGGCTGATGAAAATTAACTGGTAGACCAAAGGCATGTCCTTCTTCCCACCTTTTACAGTAACTCATCTTAAGTTCAGTAAAATTCCAGCTACTTATAATAAAGACTAAGAGTCTGAAGAAAACAAGGCCAACAACAGATGAACGCTAAACAGAAGAAAGCCACCTATTAGAAAAATAACACAGTTCCTAATGCTCACAGGAGGCAAACCCAACTCAGTGATACAGACGTGGAAAATGTATTCAGATTGCAATATTTTCAACTACTAGAGAGGTAATAGAGACCATACTCTACAGTAGATTTTTTGGTTTGGGATTTTTTTTTAATTAATACCAGAAAGATGACTTCCTAATCAGGGTCTCCTTCTGATTCTGTCTCCCAAGACAAGGATTGCAGTTCAGAGTTGCAGCTCTGAAGTCATAGTCTGAGAATGCCTTCAAAGGCATCTCTAACAAAAACATGTCTTTCTGTGGTCACATGATTTCTTGAATTAAAAAAACGGGGGAAAACACCAAAAAACCAAAAATTTCCTCCATCATTGTCGATGTTTAACATTCTCTGAAAAGACTTTTACTTATGGATTAATTGGGAAATCACCTCTTCCAGATTTTTCCTTTATGAGAAACATCCCCTAGAGGAACAAAAGCAATTTGAACATGATTTGGAGATTTTGGTGGAAAGCTTTATTAGTGATAACAGCAGCATCAAGAATGAGATCTTCATTTGTTTGCCTACTCTTGCATTCTAAAGTCCTTGGGTCTGGCATGCTGTCATTCCTGTCAGATAAATGAGAACTAGAAAACCAATTACAGGTGTTATTTTGCTTCTAGTTTCTAATTACCTTTGGAAGATGACCCAGGAGAAAGTAATCTTCATGTGAATGCTCTTCATTTCCCATTAAAAAGTCAGAGAAAAGAGATTTTTGTTTGCTTTTCTGAACTTAAGTTATGATGAGACCCCTATACTTCAACTCAAGATAACAGCTTAGAACATAGTTTGCTCTTTGATTTTCAGAGACTTGGTTGCCAAATGTAAAAAGGCAGATAACCACAGTCTTTTCTCTGTCAGCATTTTTTCACTGCTATATGTAACAGTGTCCTCTTATTTATTAAGCAAGTGAGGAAGAAGCCAAGAAAAGCCTCACTTATGGAAGAACTAAGTGAAATCAGCCCCTCTCCCTGTCCCCCTCTAATACACACTGCTAGATTTTGGCAAGACAAATTTCTGAGATGGAACAAAAGGCAGGAGGAGCCTGAAGGCTAAAAAGAAGCATGATCCCCCCCTTAAAAACATCATCTACCTAGAAGAATCATGAAGTAGGTGATAATCTTGCAAAAGTAAAGCAAGTGTAACAGTACGTATGCAGAATAATGTATGAGTTATGACACTTGTACTAAAAACAATTCAAGAAAGAATTGAAAATTCTGATGGTTTCTTTCAACTTATCTATACATCTACATAGCTTTTCACATCTAAAGAACAAAGCTTTGGAAGACAATAAAATAAAAAATTGCAGAGCTCCAACCTACAATTACAAGCTCTTACCCACCTTCTCCAATTCTGCATATCAAACACAAACAACCATTAATGGAGTGTCTGATGCTGAAGCAATACACTAATGGAGAGCTTTCTGGAAACAGCTGCAGGTGAACTGAACCTGCAAATTTCATCATAAACTACTACTCATTTTAACAGCCATGGTTTTTAAAAGCAGAAATACATCATTGGACAACTAACTATGAACACCACTGATAATGGCATCCTTCCTAATTCTTATCATATTTGTCTCTAATATTTCACCATGTCTTCAACTGTACCTATCTCAGGATATCAAACACTGTTTTAAAATATTAACCACTGACAAAACCAAAGTAAAACCTGATATGGACTGTAGGTGAGTGAAAGGAAAAGGCCACCATTTTTGACATGTTGCTTATATATTAGATTTTAAAACCATATTACTTTTTAATTACACAAATGAATGTTAATTAAAAAAAATTTTTGCTTGCTTTAGTTAAAAGCTAAAAAGTTAAAAATGCCAAACAAGAAAACAGTCAAAACTGAGATAAAATAAACATGCAGGCAGAGGTAATAGTTATTGTATTTCTTTGTGCCCAAGTTATGTGCCAAAAACATTGCAATGCAAGTGATCCAGATGCAGAGAGCATCACACATGGACAGCTTAAATTTCAATAGTTGCCTGGTGTTTTGCCAATATTTTCCTCTGTCTTCTTTTCCTGGCTGTCCTGCACTTCTAACTCCTCCTCAGGTGGGTGGATTACTACTGAAGGAATATCATCACTGGCAGGTGACACCAGCAATTCCTTGCCCTGAAGAGGACTTGGCTGGGCACCTGTGGTTGGCGGGAGACTGCAGGTAGGACTGGAGGGTGGCGTGTTTTGAGGGGTAGTTACAGGGGTTGTACACCTCGAGGCTGCCGGGGTTCCAGCTCTTGAAGAAGGAAGGAGGTAATTGAGAAGAACTGACAAACGGCTTTCTCCTCTCAGGGAAATATTTGAGGCAGAGAGACCTGTTCGCAAAGAGTGGCGGGAGGCGGAAAGGCCTTCCCCTGAGATAAAACAAATGGAACACCGTGAGGCTCACAAAAGGGAGATGTTAGATTGTTTTAAAAATAAAACAAAAACTGAAACCCACACAGATACAAATATGCATTAACATAGTAAATCGCAAGCATTACAGGCAACAGAGTCATACTCATGCAAGTAAGACAAGAAATAAATCTGATTCCAGATATTAGAAAGTCAGAAATTACTGAGGGGTACTAATTAGGATGCCAAGGATCTGTGGGAGAAGATACTATCTTAACTCAGAATAAAATTTTTATCTCTTGAAATGGACTCAAATTTTTCTAGAGGAGTTTCTTATTCCAAATTGCACAGCAGACACCATTAAATGTCATCCAAAAATACACTGAAAAATCATTATCAACCAAAACATTAGAAAACTTCAGTTAACTCCACCCATTATATACAAAACATTTCTGCTTTTTAAAAAGTGAACTTCATCACAAGTATCTAATTGTGTTAAATGCAACTGCCTTCCAATAAAAGTCTTGTTTTACTAAGAATTTTCCCAGGCAGCTCTAGTCCCACTATGTATTTTCAAAGAGGGCACAAAAATGAGGTACATAATCCCTTCTCCATTTCCTCTTGCTATGACTTACCAGTAGCCCCATATACCTAAACTCAAACACATTTCTCCAAAATCCACTGCTACTTTTCTTGCCCTATCCAGCTTCAATGTTCCACTAATTTCATATGAAGAAAACATGGTCTTATGATGGTCCCCTCAGACTGGAGCTTGCAATGGATTTCAGTTCTTCCTTAAGCAGGCAGAGACTGTTGACACTCACATTAGTACTTCCATTAGAACATTTACCAATACCATCTCCCCTGCTTACCAAAAACACTTTTCCTGGGATGGCAGCCTCCTTGAAAAGATTATTGATTACTTCCCCTACAATCCCTGAAATCCAAAACATGCTGTTTTCATGTACCATGACATCAAGCAAGGAAACAGCAAACTAGACCTGTTTACTCTCACATTTATAGTAGGCACTACAGAAACCAGTACATTGAACAAGCCTAGAACAATTTACAAGAAGGAGGTGCAGAAAGCATGCCTGGGTAAAAGTCACACACATTCCCCTCCTGCCCAAACAATGCAAGAGTGGATCCTACAGGTATAAACCTGATTTAAATTAAGAACAGAAGAACCAAAAATCAACTATTAAAACAGCAAAACTGCAGTACAGTAGAGAAAACAGGCCCAACAGAGCAAACTGGTTGATTTTGCCTGTATTAATCACTACAGCAATAGCTAGATATCTGGCAGCATAACTGTGATAAATCACAAACATGAGATGTCCCAACACACACACTCCCCTAAGGAGCCTAAGAAGTAGTATGCACATATGCATGTTTAGTTTACCAGTTTATTAGAGAATCACCATAGGATTATGAAGAAAAAAGTAAATTAGTGTATGTTGACAAAAAGTTCATCGTATTACACTGTTTTCTTATTTCAGCATATATCCTATACTCTGTTGTAGAAATAGTATTAAGAATAAAATGCACTGAAAGTGGAAGTGACACATGAAAGGTAACTGACAAGCAAGAGACCTCAAAGACAAAATTCTCACAATTGCAGCTGGGAATGCAGATGTTCAAGGATGTGTGAAATGTTCATGTTTGTTGAACAAAACAGCAGAGTTGGGAGTTACAGAAGACAATATGTTCTTATATAAATTAGTTGTATTTTCATTCTTGAAAAAATTATTCTGAAACTATGACTGAAATATTTAAGCATACATCATATACTCTCAGTGGCTAAAAAAGGTATCAGTAAGTTTGGGCGTTCTCTGGAGAGAACTCCAGCATATGTAGCGCCTAACAAGCACTTAAGTGAAACATGCAATGAGGCATCTTTTAAGACAGGAAAATAAGTTCACTTCAAGGAGTGTTTCATGAAATCTCTAGTTCTCCCTAGACGAAAAAATTTCAGTTGAAATTCTATGCATCTCAGTTAATGCAAAGCAAAAGAAAATAAGGAACAGAGATGGAAACAGAGGCCACAGAAATACAAGAAAAAAATAAGGTGCTCTGCAGTACATATTGCTATTTGGAGTTCAGAACTGGATGTCTAAAGTAAATTTTCAGGAATCGGTTCAAAACAAGATGTGGTGCAGCTTCTAAAAACATTGCTAATATCTTTTTTGGGTTTGGGTCCTTTTCTAAGAAACTATTAAAAAAAAAATAGTGTCCTAGCTAAATGTGCTATCTTCACCATTGATACCGTGAACTTTCTCTAGCTATAGTAACATAATAACACTGGATTAAAACACATTAATTGTCAGCATCATTGAACTCATGATCACCATGTAAATCCCTTGCACAAAGACTGTATAAGCAAGTAGCATCCACTTTATACACATGTATAAAGTTATGTCACGATGCTGAAATTCCTCCAACATTGCACATCTTACTCAACTATACACTAAAAATCATTAGAGCCAATGTAGGTCTATTTCTGTACTTCAAAATAATAATGCATGCTATGGTTTGCAGGCAGGAGTAGCAAGTTTTGAGTAAATTAAAAACCATTCAGACACATCATCTACATTGTTGTTAGTTCTTTGCTCATCAAGGAGGAAACACTTATCTGCTATTACCAGCTGAACTTTCCTTCATCTCCCAGTGAGAACATTATTTACCAGGTTAGTACAAACTGGATGCTACAACTTATCTCACCATTTCTTTCAAGCAAGTGAGGGTCAGAATGTTTCTTGCCTATATCTGCGAAAGACCGAACCAAAGGAATCCGGCTGCTGAATTTTTTCTCATTCTGATGATGATGCCTTTTTAGGAGAGCCTCTCTCACATTCTCTCTTATGGATTCATCCAGCTGGCCAGAGGCAATCATGTTGTCCAAAACCATATCTACATAATAATAACAAGAACAAAAAAGAAAATTATATAGGCAGCCATCAAATCTCTCCTTCACCACACTCCACCACTGTAGTTGCATCAAATTAGGAAAAAAAATCAACTCTATTCTAAAAAAGGCTTTTCTATAGCAAAGTTATCTTCAAGAATCCACAGAAAATTTTCAAAGATGTCACTAAACAAGCAAATGTGAGAATAAGGAAAGCACAACATGCAGATACAGAGACAGTATTTATTAGTAGCATCATTTCAAGAAATAAATTACTTAATACTTTATAATGTATTGCCATTTACTTCAATTTTCAATAGTGACTCCCATTCAAAAAAGTATCCATTGTATTCAACAACCCTACACTAGAAGTAGATACACAAAGATAGAAACAATGGAAAACAGACACAACAGTCTTAACCTGATGTTTCCTAATTTTGAAGTATATCAACTATATAGAAGTGAAAGTTACTACAGAATGAGATGAACTCCATAACTGCTCTGTCATCTTTAGATGCCCTAAGGTCCTGAGACTCTCTACTTAACGTCATGTGATTCACATGCTGTAAAGGAGAAGTATAAAACACCATCTAGTTGTATCACCTAAAACTACTAACCCTCTGCCAAATAACATGGAGTTTCAAAGGGGCATCTCAGTAGTATGCTCACACCAGGAAAGAAAGTCTGCATATCAGGGAAAACATCCACTGGGATTTCTTAGCTGCTCTTTTTTTAAATAATAAAAAAATAAAACAAGTTAATAAAAAAGCCCCACCTGCACATGGCAACACAAACCTATATGACAACGTTTTGAATATATATATTCCCAGGTTTATCTAACATATTCAGAACTTAACTGCACCACTAAACTGAAATGACATAGAACTTTCCACAATGAAAAGGGCTCAGGATGCCTTACTAACAAAACCACATGCAGCAAAGTGTCTGTCAGTACGGTGCAGCTTCCTTCTGGTATTACTGGTAACACACAGCCATTTGTTAGAGTTCTCAGAAGGAAACCTTCCACCTTCTCCCTCCTCCTATGACTAAGAAAGAGTAATACCCACTAGGTATTCCTGGTTCATGGAAACAGGACAATACATTTGTATACCAAGGACTGTTATCCTACATACTTCAGAATGGCACCTAAAATGAACTTGAAACAAATTCATAAAATGTCATAAGACATCCTAGTTCCAACTAAAATACTCACTTTTAAGAGTGTCATTTACATAGAATTAAGCAACAACTATTTTTCTAACATACTAAAATTGTTGCTAAATTTGATTATTAAAAAATAAAATTATAAACCAAAACATTACAAATAATGCATTGAACACTCTTGTTCAGTAATTCAAAAAAATAGGAAGGAAATACCAATTTCCCAAGTGAACTTCAAAGATTTCAAAACAAAAAAACATTTCAAGCACTTCCAAAGTTTTTAAGACTAAAACACCCTGTCCTTCACACGTGTTGGTCAACTCTAATTCTAGTATGATTCCTGAGAATGCATTCCACTGTGTGGTACCTGTAGCAAGAGATACCAGGAAAATTATGTAAAACTAATTCAAAGGCATTCAGACTAAGTAGATATATATATAACGGATGTATCTATGTATGCACATTTGTGTGTGTGAGGGGGTAGATCATATGCATATGGAAGTCTCCAAAGCTGACTGTAGAGTATCCAAAATGACCATGTGATTAGTGAGGACACTCAACATAGTAGGTCAAAAAGCATGTACAAAATTTATTTCTGCTCACCTCTTATAAAGGTGAAAAAAATACCAGATGTGCAACAACCAACTGCACTAATGGCATCAAGTTAACATCAGCCAAATTATGATTAATATTTATGGTACTAAAGAGCACAAATAACTCCTAAAATGTTCTGGCAGATATTTACAATTCATCTGTAGAAACAAAGACAAAGAACACAGTCAGGGATTAGAACATAAAGGCAAATTCTGGGCCTCATCCTAAAATACATGCTAAAGGATTTCCTACTCATCCAGTGTAGCTCTTTGTACACAAAGTTCTTAGGACCAGTTCCTTATAACCAGATGAAGACAACTGCAGTAAGCATGCACATACCTGTTTCTTCAATACAGTATTTCAAGAACATAAAGATACTACCAAACCCCCTTCAAATAGATTAAAATTTGGGAATAAAATATTTTTTAAAGTTTTGCTGCAACCTGCTATCTCATCAAGTGTGTTTGCTCTCATGTCCAACATGACCGTCCCATTCAGAATGCAGCTTCGCAGTTCAAAGAGGCTGTGCAGAGACAGAGTTGCTACATAAGGCTTGCTCCATCGATCACCACCATCTTCAACATCCTCTTCAAATTTCAGCCACCTGAAATACATTCACATACACATACTTTTATTTCTCCTGGAAAGAAGATTTGGCAAGCAATCCCATCCTTCCTTGTGGCTTTGGCATGACATGGAATAGGAAAACGCATGAGATCACACCACCTTTCATCTTCTCAGACAGCCCAACCGATCAACATTTTCATCATGCCTTTCAACCACACTCAGATGTTTTAGTTTTCACCCATATTGCCTCTTTTGATTTGAACAATACCTTTCTATCCACATATTCTTGTGAAGAGTACGGGGTTGTGCCTTGTTACTTGATTTGTGTACCTTGATTTTGTTAGTATTTTAGGACCAGAAAGCTGTCTGAAACATACAATATAGCATGTTCAAGTCTTCTAAGACTCCTAAGATTGCAACCCAAACCTGGCTTGCAGTTCTCTGAAATAAAATCGGTCTAAGGTATTGTTGAGAGGAAAGGGTTAAATGTGAAAGAACGGCAAGGAAGCTGGTAGATTTGCTCAAGTGACCCTTCATACACAGGTGCAAACAGTGTGCCCGCCCCTTGTTCAGAGGGACTGAGCCTGCGCTCAGCGGTGCCCGCGTTCCCACCTGCGCATCTTGGCCGCAGCTTCACCATCCTCCAGTTAGCGAGGCAGCCAACTAAATTTACTTTCTGCATTTCAGCCATGGTTTTGTGGGTGTTCTGGCTGCCTGCCTGTGTCAACTCACACAGATATACCTTGAAACAATCTACTCCTCGCGTACCTAGCTGTTTCTCTCCATTCATATTCTTCTCCATTCCTGAAGCAAAGTTCATCCATTTCAGTGAAGAGATCATGAGGAATGTGTTCATCATCATCTTCAGTACCCAAGATAAACTGCACTCGTTGAGATGGTGTGTCTTGAAGAAAAGGAGAAACTGAACAATTAAAAGAATTCATACTTATATTACACAAGAAACACCCCGTAACAGTAAAATCTCCTGCTCTCATCTAGAAAAGTGTAGCACAACAACCTCTTTAAGAGGGAGAAGGAGGAAACACCGGCGTTTCTTTAAAAGGAGGCTCTCTGAAAATTTTGCATTGTTTCTGAAAACAAAATATCTGGAAACTTATGTTTATGAAAAGTAGTTAAGTATTTTTAGCTCTTCTATAAATTGCCAATAGGGGAAAAAACTCCAAACAATAAAATTGGCTTTAAAAAAAAATACATACTAAAAGGCCACAAACCTTGTTCTTACTTTAAGAACAAAATAAATTATATCATTGTGACACCAACACTAATTAAAGGAGAAAAAGAGAATACAAAGCAGGCTGTTGGAAAAAAACAGCCTGACGCAGATCAGTTGCCCAAGTAATAGCTGAAGACACTCAATTGTGAGTACCCAGCAACTCATATTGTTAGACTTTTCTATGGCCTCTTACATAGTGCGTGGTTGGAGCACTATGTATAAATTAGCATAGCAAAGTAGAAACTATGCAGCTAAAATGTTGAGGAAATATTTTAACTTCTCATAGTATAACGCCTAGTGGAACAGGCTCAGTGAAAACTAGTAAGAAATTTAAACTATCTTTATCGATCAAGCAAGTACTGAATTGCATTGGTATGAGCAAAACTTGGAAAAAAATCCACCAATAAAGAGACATGGGTTTAGATACTTATAATACCTATACATAGATTTTGTTTCAAATCAAGCAAATTTTCAGATTACAAGGGTTCAATAATTATTATCTCAAGGTTAGAGACAGAAGATCCACGTAAATCTCAGTTTTAAAATTTTTATGTTTTATCGCTGAAACATCACTCTCACAGCTGTTAGATGTGAACATACAACTGCATGCTTCTACTGTAGAAGGAAGATCACCTTTTAGATTTGTAAGATCTGAATTACCAACAAACATCATTCAGAATTGAATTTTGGTTTTGCACTGTTGTTCTGGCATACATAACAATTCTGAAATAAGCTCTTGAATGCAAACAACATTCATTATCAATTCAAATCTATAGCAGATTGTTACTGTCCCAAAACCAACAAGAGTAACCAGAACAGAGAATTGAATTTCTATCAGTTTAGTATCACTTGTTGCTTCAAAAAGTGTACAGCAAGACTCTATAAACAAAATGTGAATTATAATAATTTATATTTGAGAGGGGAAGCTTTGAACATGAATGTAACGAAGAACCACAGAATGGTAAAAGGAAACTTGTCAAAGCATTCCCATCTGAAGACTCCTATGTTTCAGGTACTGGCCCCATGCAGAACATGGTTCTAGTTACAGAAAGTAAACAGTGAACAGCACAGTATCCACATTTGAATTCAAACACTGCACTGTAACTTGCCCATTCACTGCACTCTAGGAACAAAAGTGGATGTAGAGTATTGAAGGAAGACTGCCAGGAGTAGTGCCAAATAATTTAATTTCAGAGAATGATATGAAAAAATCATCATCTCTTGAGGATAAGAGGCAGGTTGGGGAGCAGTTTATGATCCAAACCAAAAACTTAACAGGCTGTATTTTACTTGTAATTGCATTATTAACAGACAGCAAAAAGGATGAAGTAAATACTTAAAAACATCGATGATCAAATTACCATGGTAAACGCTGCTCCACAGCTACATTCTTAGCTTTAAAAATCAGATGAAGAAGCATATGCGACTACACAATCTGAAAAAAGGTGTGTAATTGAAGTAACACAGATTGTCATGTTGCAGGAGAGCATTACCAAGCTCTACCTAACCCGTTCAGTGCAGGCTGCGGAACATTCATGCGGACAGCTGGGCCAAGTCCAATAGCTTATGACTTAGATAAAACACAACCACAAAACCCTTGTCTGATTGGACATAGAAAGACACTAATTACAGTGAGAATAAAAGAAATAGCACAAAACAAACAACATTTAAGCAGAGAGTTAACTACCACAAGTTTATTTTCAAAAGAGGCCAAGAACTCCCACAACCTTCTTACCGTATGATGGAGATTCCCGGCCATCCTCTCTGTCAGTTTCTTTCTCTTTTTTTCTCCTGTGGTGCCTGTGCCCACGGTGTCTGTGCCGCCGCCGGCCTGGCTTCCCAAGGGGGACGTGAACTCCAATGTACACAGCTCTGTGGCCTTTCCAAGAAAGTTAAAAAGAAAACAATTAAAGAAAAACCAACCTGCTGCCCAAATTTGGTCTCTAACGATAAGAGGGATGAAAAAAAGAATCCAAAAGCACTTGACAAAACTACCTTTAGTGAACTAATATGACCACTTCCTTTCTGTCCTTCCAGAGTGTCTAGTAACTAGTGCTAAACCCATCTGCCTGATAAATTGGGCCATATTCTTAATTAGTTTAAGAATTCAGTTTGGAACAAGTAATACAGAAATACAAGCTTGACCTGTCACACTGAAATAAGGTACTTGATAAACATGAAGCCAAAGCAGAGAAAATACACGATGCTTCTCTTTTTTGCAGGGATTCATATCAGGATAGTCATTAGAATGGCAAAATGTAATTTCCTAGTTCAGCTTATTAACTTCATTAAGTAATTACCTATCATTTACAGTCTGCAAAGTTTTTTCTTCTTGATAGAGGTGTCAATATTTCCTCAAGTAGCACATGACACATCTAGATGAAACTGATGTTCCATTATACCATTAATTTAGTATCAGGAACATAAAAGGAACTTAGATTTTGGAAGTTACATCAACACTTCAAATAATTTACAGAGAGGTTGTGGGAGTTTTTTTCCTATCCTAGATTTTTTAATTAAGTTTAACAAGATATTGTTAAATTAATACATAGTGCTCTTTAAAACATGTACTTTCAACATCTTGCTCTTCCTTTGACCTTTCACATTAAGACAATATTAGCATCAACAACTAGGCAAAAGAAATCAATCAACAGACTTATGAACATACTACTACCATGTCTCCTGTCATGGAGATAGCATACACAATAGCCTCTTCAATTCCTAATTAAACAATCTCAGGAAGAGACATATTAACAGTAACTCGGGAGGTTAACACTAAACACTCTGCTTCAGACTGTACAAGACTTATTTCAGAAGACTGACATTAACCAAAGAAAAAAGGAAGTGGTTTTCCAGCTCTTACGCAGATGCAAATTCAGCAAATTTACATTATACAGGCAAGCCCGAGGAGCTGTAACTGTACACATACATGCACATATTTATGTGTGTATAGAACACATACACTCGATGAAAGATACTGAAAAATCCGGGCGTTTACAGAGCTTTAAAGAAAAAGTGGTGAGATGTCAACTTGTTTTCTGAAAAAAGAATCCCTAAGCCCAAAAAGATACCGCTTTATAGAAGTTTTGTGTATTTTTACAGTGCTACATGACTAAAAATACCAGCAAAACTCAGTATTAACACATGAGCAAGTTCCATGTTTAATTAATTTGGTCAAGATTGCTTTACACATAACAAAACCCAATTCTTGACAGACTTCCAACACGAGTTTAATTAGAGTCGACTGACTGGCACTATGACCAAGTCTGAAATTAAGCATATTAAAAGCTGTTTGTTTCCATGCAAGAGTGGAAAAGAGATTAATTTCTTGAAGCACTCATCAGTCCTATTTATAGAGAGAGACTTGCCTTTTGTGAGTTTCTTCCAACAAGAATGCCCAGCCCTGCTGGGCAGCCTGACCTCCACCCTCCAGGACTGCTGGGCTCAAAAACAACTGCATTGCCCCCACACCCCACTCAAAGCTTCCTGGTGCAACAGAGTGAGCCACCACTTACTGCAAATGCTGTTATCATGTCTGTTGGGGTTCTTTGTTCTATTTTATATATTGGCAAGTATTAAAGCACAGTTTATATATATACACCCTTAAACAGTTCTATTCCTTGCCAAAGTGCTGGCTTTTTTTGCAGGAACTATTTTTTCCTAAGAGAAACTCCAGCATTCTTCTAGCAACAGAACATTTTATAAAATACAGTTAATAAAAATGTTTTAAGCCTGTGTTTTGAACAGTGCCTAAAAATCCAAACTTGCAGGAATCTGACTGTTCAGAATTTTACTTCCTGAAAAATTAGGAGGACATCCACATTTTGGTCTCTTGCTGTTCCCATAAATTAGAGACAAAGATCCTACATTCTTTTCTGTACTCAACATCAAACCAACAAAAATCCCACACAGTTTCTCAAGGGCCTCCACCTTAAACAATACACCCTGCCATTGCAAAAATTGGCATTTGTAATAGTGTGATCACTTCCACAGTCAAAGACCATGTTGCTGCACAGAGGGGAAGTAGAACAAAGAAATAAGGAGTTTACACCTCCTTTTGCAAAACTGAATTCCCACCATTTTTTTTTTTTCAATAAAGGTTGGAGAAGAGCAGGTATGTTGCAAAGGGCAGGTAAAAGCTATGGAAAACTGAGCTGAAAAAAGGAACAACCCACAGATGTTTCTAAACAACTTGTGTTCACAGCTAATTATTTTCCACCCAAAAAGCACTGGCCTCTCATAGAATCGTGTCCAGGTGCCTCATGGCTGCTTCAAGGCACACCAAGTAGACACTGACAACTTGGTAATTGTAAG
Source organism: Myrmophylax atrothorax (assembly GCA_026770055.1). Taxonomy (NCBI): domain Eukaryota; kingdom Metazoa; phylum Chordata; class Aves; order Passeriformes; family Thamnophilidae; genus Myrmophylax; species Myrmophylax atrothorax. The sequence goes on from JAOXXN010000395.1 coordinate 38,554,012, forward strand.
GGGTATTTTAATTTAGATGGGCAATGGAGCATAGAAGGGTGAGAAAGTACGTGCTGGGAAACTAGGCAGAGTAGTATACAAAGTAACTATTTAACGCTAGATGTTCTTCATTATCAAGGCCTTGCTCCTCTCTGACTTGGCTGCACGCACGGGAACACAATGGTGAAGGTTGTACGGGGGGGTGAGGCAGCTGATGATGGGGGGACGAATAGGTGGGCAGGGGTCGTACAACCACTACCCAAC
>JAOXXN010000395.1:38562628-38583430 GCA_026770055.1 Myrmophylax atrothorax
ATTACACAGTAATCTCACACATTACCCTTAAACTCCAAATAGAGATGCAAATAGATGGAAGAATTACAAACCTCTAAACTACCTTAAGTGTTTCATTATATGTGAGAGGAAAAAACCCTAATAATAGGAAAGCTGCTATCAAAACCTATTCCACAATTAGCTTCAAGGTTACAGCCACAGACTGACACAAAATCCTGTACCTAAACACATCCATCCTCAACAGTCCTTTTAGGACCCCTGCCAAACAGTTTTTGAGCAATAAAGGAACACAAAGTTTTTCTCCAGATGATACAAACTACTGCATACCAGTAGACAACTACACACACACTGCAGAAAATACACAAGCAAGTAAAGATTTTTATGTCCAAATAAAATTTTGAACCGTACTTGCTGTATGCCTTACATCATGTTACTAATGTTTATCACCCGTTGCTTTAGTAAAAGATGGTCTTTGCCAAACTCAAGCTTATAGAAGCAGCCTTCAAAAACCACATCATGTGAAAAGTAACATGTCTTTTAAGATTAGATTACAGGAGGTCTGCGTGCCCTTGCAAACCGTCCTATCACTATCTCAAAGTACTCAACATATGCAAAGACTCTTCCAAGAATAAACCATAACAACCACAAATATCACAGATGAAGAAGGTCTACCCTTTACAGCCGTTGTTCAGCAAAACACAAAGCATCATTTTAACATCCCTGTTTGTGATGCCGAGAGCAAATCCCAGTGGGAGGTACTTTTGCCTTAGGTCAGGTAAAAAACCAAAAATACTCAACCACGCTATAAAACTAATTCCAAACTACAACCTTTCCCTGGTTAAAAATAAAGTCTGTAGGGCACAGGTTTCCAGTAATTACAGATGATCTATCATGTCAGTTGAGAGCACAAAAGGGAGGGAAAACTATTACAGTTGCCATTTTAGTTCTCTCTTCTACTTTCTGAACTTTTTATGTACATAAACAAAGAGCAGTGGGATCCTTGAGAACTTGTCAACCATCCTTTTTTAGGCACAGAGAACGACTTGAGCCTAAAGCAAGCATTCCTCTGCAGTTTACCATCCACTTCACGCGAAACTTTACACACAATAATTCCACAGATGCCCAAAGAGAGCGGCTGAAGAAGATAAGCCAAAGTAAAATTCAAGACTAACTTAGAATGTATGCAACTTTCATTTCCAGCCAAGAGACAGAACAATTGAGAAGGGAAAAAAACCAACAGAAACAGCAACCAAGGTGCCCCAGAGTGAGATTAAGGCTTCACCTTTGCATTGCCTTTTTTGTTTTACAAGGAGATGGTAATTCTTAAAAACAGAACAAATACAGAGTATTACAAAGAGGGGGAAAAAATAAAAGAAGCCTAGTACGTGGTATTAAGATACACTACATTGTATTATGATGCACTAAGTATACTTTTTCTTAGCATCAGATTTCTGCATACCCACAAACATACTGCAGAAACAACTCTCCAGTAAAGCCTTCATATTCAGCCAGAGGTGCCTGCAGACACCAGAACCTGCCTTCTTAGCCTTCCAACTCCCCCCAGCTGCTGGAGATCAAGTAAGACTTGCAAATTCTCTGTTCTCTAGCAGACTCCCACTAGGACTCCTCTTGCCAACTCTGATTTCCAGATGTTTTTTCTCAGTCCAGAAGGAGAGTAAATCCCCTTTGCAGACAAACAAGCACCCAGAAATTCATTTTACTTTAAATGTTAGAAATTAACACTTCACTGATTTACCCTGTCAAACATTTGTTGTCCTTTAGTACAGTACACTTTTTGTATCTACAATATTAATGCTACACGGTTTTTAGAAGTAATATTGAAAAAAGTCAATCCTAAATTGCATGAATCACTAAGCAAAACTCCTAAAGTTTGGAAGAACTGCTAACCTGCAGCAGTGTGAGCTGCCGTCCAGTGGAGTAGCACAAATATGACACACGAAGTATTAAATCCAAAGGAAGTTTCCACTGTCATCTGTACAAGCTCTTCTCACCAAGCAACTCACTTAACCTTATGCAGTCACACACACGACAGACTTCAGACAGGCACACTGCCAAAGTGCAATACTGAATAGCCACTTCCAAGACAGACAACTTGCTAGCAGCACATTTTTCAGGCACTTGAAATACAGTTCAATCAATTCATTCTAGTGTGAGACAGTGATGATAAAAGGCTGACACAGCTAACCACAAACCTTTGAAATCTACAAGCAATACAGTGATCGTTGGGAATAATCGATTGTTGAGCATAATTTGAGCTCAACATTTAAGAACATTACTTAACTAAGCCAATGTTCATGTGCTCCATGTACACTTCCTCAGACCAAAGTTTTTCCCCAGCAGAATAAGGGAGCGACTTGCAGCACCAGAAGAGACAGCACCAGCACTCATGAAAATAAGCAGTGCATGGGAGAGAGCAAAAACAAACAAAAAAATCCCAGAACCACCATCTGTCCTTCCCCTCCCGCCCCAAAAAGGTTACGTTACCACTTTCATGCTACAAAAGAAGCTTCACTGCAGCATTTATTGAAGTAGGTGCAAACCACAAAGAAAATAAAAACTAACAAAAAACCTCACTAAAACCAACCAGCAAAAAAAAACCAACTCGGGTAGTGTGGGGACAGGGTATATTCACATATATTTTTTCCCTTATACATCTGTCCTTGGCCAAGAGTTTAATAGCTCTTATTTTAATAATATTCTAATACAACTGTCGACACCATCACAGTGACCCTACATACTGCCTTATGATTGTAACTATAACCCAACCTCTCTGGCTTGAAGAGAAAGCAAATAATCCCCCCCCAGCTTCCCCCCAGAACCCATGGATACATCTCCACTTTTGCAGAGACACCAGATTTGGCAGACAGGGTTTAGCTCTTAGGCTGGAACGTGGCACCACCAAGCCATTCTTCTCAAAACAGGAGCACACGCTGCTTACAGACTCAACTGGCAAACCTTTCCAGCATGCTCTTGTAGGTTTACCAACTAAGATCAACATCATATGAGAACTTACGTAAAGTGCATTTTGCTCTTCCTTCTCTCATCAGTACACAGGAGAGCAGCTAAGCTGGATCAAACCATCCCTCCAACAGTGTGCTGTGCCAGAGGAAACAACAGGAGAAGCCCTACAGCAATCACTGCAAACAGAATCAGTGTGAAGGTGGCTTGCCCTAAGCCTAGAAAGCACAGCAAACTAGGGGGTTTTGTTTTATTATCAGCCCTCCTTTGTCGGATCTGCATTCAGAAGACAGCCATCAAGGAAGGCTGCAATGATCACAGAAAACAAAAAAATAAATAACAAAAGATTTCCAATATTGCTGTGCTTCTAAAACAAAGACTTATCTCAAAAAAAAATTAAAATCTTCATTTTGACCATATATCTCAAAGATAACCAAAGAGGAACTACAAAGCCTCTCTTTGTGACAGTATCCAGGTATGTGTATGTATATACAAAAAATACTTTAATACTGACCCTCTTCATAGATAGATATACTAACCCATTTGTTTTATTACATAGCTATTTACATACATTGTTCAGAATAATTAAAATCCAGCAGGGTAATTCATGATTCATTTTCACAGCCACGTTTCCAAAGCAGTCTCTTTCAGAAGCCTCCATTTCTGTTCTAAGGACCCAAATATTCCATGTAGTCAGGAAATAAAATAAATCTCCAATTTACAGAATGCCCATTCAGCCTCCTCTATCCATTCAATCTCCCAAAACTGCAAGTTATTAAGCACTAATAGTTCTGGGGGGGGAAAACAGACAAGACCAGTGTCCCAGTTCCACAAAACTAAGTCCACCAAAGACAGCAATCTGAAAGTGATAATAAAAGAAACCAGGAAAATATTGTATTTGATAAAACCATCTTCTATTACTGTATGTAGAGTTCAATAACAAACATTCTACCTCGGGCAATCATCAGGTGTACCCTATAGCTCTGCCACTGCTACCCACACACAGCACCGAGGAGCCTTGGTTGAGAGTGAGTAAATCAGAAAGGGCTTTTTGGCACTGTTTACCTGCAAGAATGACTAATGGCAGCACTTGGTTAGTTCTAAATACATTGTTTTACTTCTCTTTCACACTGATTCTGCTTTTAAACCGGAGGTAAGATGAGCCCACGGTGGGCAGAAATCTCTGGTTGCTGCCTCCTTGAAGGACACCCAGGATATGAAAAATTAAAGTTCTTTCTAAATAACAGTAAGTGAAGGTATTGCCCAGTCCACTAAACAGTCTTCAATTGAACTGCACATGCAGCCCTATGGACACATTTGAGGAAAGTTCTTTGGGCAGTCTCCTACACAGCAGTACTGTATCTTCAGAAGCTGCCAGAGTGATGAAACACTACCAGTTCTAAATCAAGCACATCAACCTCACAGCCACGGGAAAATGCACCAAATATAAGCGAGCCCTTTCTCATTTTGTCATCGCACAATTTTTAGCTGGCCTTGCCCTCTAAATATACACAGATGAGGGCACAATTAATAATAATTCACAAACAGAACATTTGCCAGGTTTAAAATAGGAAGCATACCATATTGATGGGTTCCCCCTTAGCTGTATTTTCTATGGTCTCATTTGCACAGGAACAGCTGCTTTCCAGGTTGTTCTCACTGTTATCTTGGCACAGTGTATTGCTCAAGCACTACAGGAAAGACTCTAGCACAGCTCAATGGTTTTGGTGTCACTACACACACCCCCTTTTCTTGTGAATTTTATCTGTGGTTATACAATTACTATTTTATACAACAATCCTTATGTGTAAATGAACACTCCTCCTATCAAAACAATACTCAGAGCCTTGCCTGAAGGTTTAACATTTAGATTTCAGTAAGACCAGAGCCATAACGAAAGAGGTTAGGAATACTTAGACAAGTTTTTCTAGCCTACTAATCCTCTAATTAACTGCTCAGCTTACCCTACTAAATACATCTGACCAATCTGCTTCTAGAACACTTAACACAGCAGCTACACAAACCTTGGTTGGACAAGTATGTCCAACAGACATCAACAGACTTCAGTCAGACCCTCCACAAGTTGCAGTTTACTTTTACTTTCCAGAATTCTATGTGAAAGGCAGTAAGGATGTGTATATGTGCTACTTAGAAAAACATCACAAAACCCAAACACTTTCAGGAAAACAGTTCTAAACATGCTAATGTTTTGTTTCTTGCACCACTGAAATCTAATGTTTGTAAGTAGCTTTATCTCAATACTTCTAGCAGGTGTTACTTCAGCCAGGGTCACTCTGAGCACTACAACCTGCAACAGAAGCCATGTCCCATCCCAGACAAATCAAACACCTCTTGGACAGTAAACAAAGTGTTTGCGTTAATCAGAACACAAAATTAAACTGGGAGAAAAAGTCAGAAAGAAAAGGAAGCATAACACCAAGAGACTGCTTACAGTTGTGGATGGCTGTCAGCTATGGCACACCACAGCAATTCATCAAAAAAATTGGGTTAGAAAACCACAAGAAAAAGGGATGGCTTGTTTCCTAGCAAAGTATGACTAAAACACAAGTGAATATTCGATTAAAATTAGAAGCTCATTTGAATTCAACTTGAGTGTTCTCCAAGCCCACCATGCATAAACCTAGCAAATAATGTCACCAATCCAACACAAGATATCAAATTGCATATCTAATATTGTAGTAGCTATTCTACAAAGTTGTTTTTTATCACTGCCTCACAGGACTAAATTTCATTCAAAAAAAATTCCATATCTCCATTCACTTAAATTTCTGAAATTACAGTTTAAAAAAGTAGAAATGCTAGAATCTTTGTAATTAGCCTCCTTGTATCTTTGCCTAGTCTTCTAGGCATATGCATAGTTGATAGAGTTCTCTGTCCAGAGCTAAAAACAGCACCACAATGAAAATCAAAAATCCATCCCTGTACTACAGAGACCCTTACAAACAAAAGGTCTCTGCAATCTGATGCATTTTAATATGTCTAAATCAAACTCTTCCTTCTTTTGCTCACACAAGCAAATAGAAAATTTAGTTGTCATTCTATAAACTTTATATAAAATAATTCAGGTATCTTTAAAGCTTAGGAAAATTCCATCCCATAGATTTTAGTTTCCAGGAAACTCTTAAAGTAGTAATCCCTGCTACACACTGCATTGCAGTTCCATGGCAGTGGTAAGAACAACCCATACAGTGCTAAGCAATAGGTTGTAACAGAGCTCACTGCTTCATTGTACAGATCCCCACAAACACAGGGGGTTTTCTGTGCCACTGAGGTCTGAAGAAAACGCCACCCTCATGATCATTTTACCTCAGTTACACAGCTCGTTAAGGTCACCTTTTTTTTTATGTCAAAAAAAGAACAATCAATAGGCTATTTCAAGATTCACTACCAGAAACATTCCTGCTGTACTTGCACAGAATCGCTCAAAGCCACAGTTAATAACCTCCAAATTAAGAAAGGCTGACACAAAATAATGCAAAAGAGAAAAAAAGAAATAATAACCCAACACAAAACAACCCCTCTCAAAATCCAATAGTATGCTCTCACAATTGTAAAAGCACATTTTCTTTCTGAATTAAGCTGGGTGCTATGATTAAGCAATCCTAACAACACAGCAAATATCTTCCCTAATACAGAAATCTTTACGCCAAGTATTATTTCTATCACCAGATCTTTAAAAAATTTCTTCCACAACTGCTAAGTCTAAGGTAGCACACCATTCTGAGACACAGCTGTTAAGTATCACTTGCATCAAAGCACGTTCGAGCCATTATTAGGTTATACAGCTGCTATTTACATACAGGTTGCATTTTCTTCCCTTGCCGAGCTTCTTCCATGCTGATGTGCAGAAGCGGAGAATGCCCTTGTACGAGCCCCTGTAATGAACCTCCCCAGAGATCAGAGCCTGCGCATACATGACTGCTTTGGCTCGCCCTGCTGGACACAGATGTACTCCGGGAAATGCTCCCCAGCCAATCGCTCCCGATCCAGCCCCTCCTCTCCGGCCGCTGATTGCGGCGAGCGCGGGGTCGCGCAGCGGAGAGTGGGCAAGAGGCGTGCCTGCATTCCAGCTCAGAGAATACCAAAAAAGGAACTGAAACACAGTTCCACACTTAACATTTTCTGCATCAACAGCTGCTAAGAGCTCCCAGGTAATATTTTTGCTCTGATTCAAGGCTTCAATAGCACTGCAAAATGAAAACACGTTTGTACCTTGGGTCCCTGAACAGAACAGCCCAGAAGTCAAACAGCTGCTAAGTGTGTTTATTGCTGAATTATCAACCTTTCACCAAATACTCATTCTAAAGCAGTGAGTTTTTTACACAAGCCGTGTATTCTTGTTAGACAAAGTAAGCTAGGGCTTCCTAAAAGGAAAACTCTTCTATTTTTTTCCCTGTTGAAGAAGTAAAACACCCTTGCTGTAGCTGCAATTAATCTCATGTCTCCCCCCTGACTAAGGTGGCTCTTTGTTCCAGCTATGATGCAAGAAGCAGTACGTTTTCCTTGCTTAAGCCAATCTAAGAAAAATGTAACCTTCACTCCAGCAGATCAAATTCGTAGCTTTGTTACACTCTTTCCCTCTTCACCACAGACACACCTTAATCTCCTTGTCCCATCATAAAATGCATGGGAAAACTGGCTCTTTAAGGTATGATCTGTAATTTAACCTTCATGACATGCCACTGCCTTCCTTGCTCTTTCATTCTTTCATTCCTACTTCTTGTAGGATGAGAACTCTAGTAATGAAGCTGGACTGGTGCCACCCCAACCAACGAAGAACTCGGACAAAATAAAACAAGTAACAAAATGTTCACAAACTTGGTGCAAATACCACCAGCCAAATAAATACATTGTGCAGCTGTGAAGACGATCTCACCTACCTGCACAGAAGTCAGGCAGCCACCTTCAGTTCCTCTCGCTGCTTTTCTCAGCCCAGAAAATTCTCTAATCGTAGACTAATAAAAGCATTCTCAGATAGTGCTGACAGAAGAGTCGAAAAGTAGTTTGTTTCCACTCTGTAGATATATGCTTACTCTAACTCATGTATGCATCCTTTCACTTCCAAGCTCTTGAAAGCCTCTCTGCTCCCATACATAAATGACCATACTCTAAATGATTAACACAGGAAGCACAAAGTTAAACAAAAACATCAGATACCCCAACTCTTAGCGCTCTCTTCTCAACTGCAAATCCTAAATCAAACATATCCTTTCCCTAATGTAGAGCACAGATGCACACAGTTCTTCAGCCGCTCAGATGAATACTGAAAAGGCTATGCTGAACTGTGTCCTGGTTGACTCTCATATTTTAATGCACTGCTCCTTAGCATAAATCCATACTAGAAGTAATTCAGTTACTACAAGTACAGAAAGATGATTTGTTTAGGTTGGGGGTGTGTGCATGAATAGGAAAAAGGTCGTCTATTTCTTTGGGATAGAATAAAGGGGGTGAGAATCACAGCTTTGATTTTTTTTTATTTTATTTTTTTAAGTCTGGGAAAGAACACTTGCTTGGTTTGGAAATTTACAACAAACCCCACCTCTCTGAAGCAGCTTACTGAAATCTCTTTATAGTCTGTAGTCAACCAATGCCTAGTTCACAGTCACTCAATCTTGGAACAAAACAAAAAACCAAAGAATACCAAAACCAAAGCAAACACCACTCAGCAGCTTTATTCATTTTTTAAAAAATAGAAAGCTAAGACCATGTTCATGAAGAGCCACGTTGAAAAATCCAACACTCCAAAATATAAATATTTTTTTCAAACAGATGGAAGTTTTTGACTTTTAAGTCCTATACCAAAACACTTTGTAGGGTAAACATCTGCTCTTCCCTAAGAATAAATACAAGGAAAAGGCTTTGCATTAAATGGAGAACAACACAGCAACTTCAAACTGCAACTGTCTCAACATGTTTCGCTACAGAACTATTCTAAAACAAACTGTAGGCAAATATATTCAAAATTATCACATCCTTGAACATGTTCAGTGACAACACTGTGAGAACTCAGCAGAACTATTTGTGCTGCAGCAATATTTTAACCATATGCTTTATGCTGCAAAAGAATCTCTATGAAATGTATGAGGGCTTTTTTTTTTTAAATAAAAAGCAACATAAGTAGTTATCATGAAACACACACTTTCTCCATCAATCTATCCTTCATAATTTTCACTTTTATACTCCTTCACGGTAAACTTATTTGATCTTATCTAGGTCTATAAAAGCACATTTTTGAAAGACAAGTCCAAAAGAGTATCATGTATCTCTTATGCAGACAGAAAAGAAGTATTTCCTCTGAGATCCTGGGTCTTTGAAAAACTTTTCATCTTTTCACGAGCAATATATAACCACGACCCCAGTCCATCCTGAAGTGGCAGTGAACTGTCTTACTGCAGGGTCTGCAGAGTGTCTGTCTAGCAGGCAGAGCTGTGCTTAACCTGCCACTCTGAAATGGCAGGACACTTAAAGTAGCTGCAGTAAGCAGGACTGAGCTCTCAGCAGGATTTACCACAGGAGCTCCAGCCCAGTTGCTCTCGGACAGAGCCAGGAAAGAGCACAAGGAAACCGAGCACCTCTTTGCTTTCAAGGAGGCCATGCTGACATACCCACACATCCAGCCCTGTAAACCAGTAGATCTCATATGAGGCTTCTATTGATACTTTAAAATCCTGTTTTGTGGAGTGAGGGGTCTTACAGGTTTCATCCATAGTCCAAACTCAGCCCTTCCTTATATGAAAAAATCAGAGCAGGCAGTTGGACTTGATGAAGCCAATGGGCCTCTTCCAACTTGAGATAGTCTATGATATTATGACCATTTCTTCTAACACTGCAGGCCCCAAAAAAACAACCAGCTCACTGCCATCTTTCTTCATGCATCTGAAAGGGCAGCATCTAACAGACTCAAAGTGCCTCTCTTTAGAAAAAGAGAATAGAACCCAAGAAATACTTATGAAACAGCAAGATAATACTTCTAAATGAGGCTTTATTTTAGAGGGGGAAAGGTTGGCTCAGGTCATGGGGGAGTCAGGAGGTACCAGGAGATTAAGACAATGCAGGGGCAAGTTGACACAGTTTAATGTTAATATGTCGAATAACACTATGGACAGTTTTGTTCAGCTTCTTATTAAATGGGAACATTCTAACTCATATTAAGAAGAACAGCTTCCTACGAGTTTCTTATTACACAGAAATTAAATACAAGGTATTTCTCCATGGAGACGTTATTGCCTTCACAAAGGAACAGAGAAACCTTTGCAGGCAGTGGCTCATTGTGTAATGAATTAAAACTAGCCATAAACCCCAAATACCTGACTGCTTGCAAGTATGTTTCAGAATAAAATTTCTACATAACAGCTAGTTCCCAAGGTGTACATCTGCTCAGCCTGCCCCAGCTTGCCTCAGTTTGTATCGGCACGTACTCACGGAACTGGGTGTTTCCAAAAAGAGAATGAGGAAGGAAAAAAGATAGATCTATTCCGTGCAGATATTCGCCAGTGTATTACCCCAGTAGTGGCCTAGGGTTTCGCAGCACATGGCAGGAGAGCTGACAGAAGAGAGCGAGCATGAGGCAGATCACTCGTTTGAGGCCTCCTGACATCACACAATTGTACATCATTTGGACAGCTGAGGATACCACTGACATTTATAAGCAGAATCCGCATTAACAGCAAGATTACTGTGTTATACTGTGCTATGTGCTTCTCCACTGATCACCCTGCAGCCCTGATCTGCACACACTGATAACGCAGAAATACAAAGGATGCGTGCAGTGTTTTTGAGCACTTATTCCTGGACTCAAAACCAACCCTCAGTAGAGGGAGATGGATGAGACCGACCGTGTTCAAACAGAACCCCACCAAGATTTCACTCCAACATGCAGGAGCATGAGGTCACACATGAGCACTAAGCTAGGCCAGGGGGTGTTGAGTGACTTGATTTGTTGGGGCTTTGAGAGGGTAGAGTATTCCTGCTTTGGTTTTCTTTTTTCGGAGGGGGGCAGCATATGGTGTGGGCACACAAACACAGAGATGAGGATGGTTTTCTAATTCAAAGCTGTTCTTTTTACAACTACAACATATTCCTCATCACTTGCCATATATTTAAATGCTTTACTATCACTAGTACAAATATTTTGAATCATCAAAGAGTTTGGGTTGAAATAGGACCTTAAGATCATTTACTTCCAAACCCCTGCTGTGGACAGGGATACCTTAAACTAGACCAGAGCCAGAAAAGACTCAATTTCATAAAAGCAAGGCTGTACTGGCCCCAGACATTGATGTTACACACTCATGCTACTCCAAAGTGCTGGGCAAGAGGAAGCTGCCCAAGCAAACTGTAATTGTGAAACCAAAGTTCTTCAGTAGTAGAACAGAGAAGATCAAAGAAATTGCTGATGTCTGTGCATTTGTGGCATAAAGTTTTGGCTTATTAAATTTTTTTAATAAACACAATGTGTAAATGAGCTGAAAAAAATAATAGAACAATCACGAGCATTGGTGGTTCAGTGGTAGAATTCTCGCCTGCCAGGCAGGAGGCCTGGGTTCGATTCCTGGCCAATGCACCTGGTACTTACTTTTAGAGAAGCAACTCCCTCCCTCTGTCCTTGTGAGACCCCACCTGGAGTGCTGCAATCCAGCTCTGGGGTCCCCAGCACAGGAAGCACATCAACCTGTTGGAGCAAGTCCAGCAGAGGGCCACAGGGATGATTAGACAAGAAAAGGCTGAGAGAATTGTGCCAGTTCAGCCTGAAGAGGAGAAGGCTTCAGGGTGAGCTAAGTGTGGCCTTCCAGAACCTGAAGGGAGCCCACAAAAAAGATGGAGAGAGACTACTTACAAGAGCATGTAGTGAGAGGACAAGGGGAATGGCTTCAAACAGAGTAGTTTTAGATTAGATATTAGCAAAAATCCTTTAGTGTGTGAGTGGTGAGGCACTGGAACAAGGGAAGCTGCAGATGCCCCATCCCTGAGGTGTTCAAGGCCAGGCTGGATGGGGCTCTGAGCAACCTGGTCTAGTTGAAGGCATCCCTGTCCACACCAGGGGGGCTGGAACTACATGATGGTGCCCTCCAACCCAAACCATTTTATGATTTAGTAATTCTGATTACAGAGTAAAGGTGTATCTTAGTTAATTTCAGAAAACTAATACTGCCAGTTTTATTTCAGTTGGTTGGGTATTTATGAAGTTTTGGGGTTTTTACCAGCTTCACAAGTTGAATCAGCTTATGGGAAAGGAAACAGGACAAAGTGGGAATGACACCTTCCCTTCAGAGACCAGGATCTGAGTTAGTCCAGCTCACCCTTACCATGAAGCCCTATCTTATACGTACTTTCTTGCCAAATTTTCCTCTTGCAATTCTAAAGTACAACAGAGTACTTTAAAGGGTAGACATCGCTAGTCAAAAAAAACTGTCAGAACTTGAAACTTCAAGGAGCCAATCTAAGGTCCTTCAGAAGGGCCACTGAAGGGACATTTAAAAAGGGATCCACCTCTGTTTCTTATTGGCCTTGCCTGTCATCATGTAAAGCTACACAGCTAGCTCCTTCAGTTTCTGCTTACAGAAAGCAAGAGCTGATTTTCTGAGATACTCAGAAGTCTAATGTTTTCACCATGTCTAACTGGGAGGTTCTGGAAGAAGCAATTTTAGGTAAGGTGCTGATTCTGACACAAGTGATTCACATATGCCATCGTACATGATGCTACTCTTACAGGAAAGGGAAACCAAGACAGATATGCACAAATTAGCCAAGAAAAGAAAACCTACCTCTTGTGTAGCTACTTCATTCTTTGTCTCAAGGTTAACTACTGATAGGGTTTGTAGTATTTTATTATTTTTTTTTGTTTTGGGAATAACCACATAGAGGACAGTCTACAAACACAGTACTTTTAAGAAAGACCCACATGTTTTTATTGTAAGAGCCAAAACCAATGCTGTAAGACTCCATTCATAAATATACGACTTCAGGGGCTATTTAGTAAGAAAAGTTGACCACATCCAGCACACAGCAGGCAAATTAGATGCTTCTGATTTGTTTAACACTTAAAATTCTTTACTTTAGAGAACATAACATCACTTGCATGGGAGTTCTACCCAGCCAAGAACTACTAAAAAGAGTGCTCTCTGAAAATGCCTTTTAATTACTAAAATAAGAAACAGAAGTTGCCTGTCTTCCTAATAAAGCCAGAGACCACATTTACACACACCTTAATCATATGCACATTATAAGCCTATCTATCCCTTTTTCCATTGTTACTTCACCTAAGTCTGGGCACACACAAAGAAACCAAGGTATCCAACAAATTGTTTTGTTTTCTAACATTCTTATTTGTTATTCTAACATTTCTTCACAGGACTGATTCTACAGAAGAAAGTCAACTGCCTGTAAACCACGTAGGAAAAGTGGCACCAACAGCAGGTTGCAAAAATCTCCAATGTGCAAATCAAACAGAATCAAACCGGCTTCCACTGCACCCTAACCCTGATCAAATGAGATCAGATCTGAATGACAGTAAGGCACTAACTTTGGCAGAAAGTGGTACCTTTTCATTAACATTTGAGTACGCTTTGATATTTGGGGCAGCACAACATCACAGCTTTTGCTTATCCTAACACCAACTTCTGAACTTCTGTCTGAGATTTGATTCATTTAAATAGAAGCAATAATTTCATATCTGATTTTAACAACCTTTTAGAGACTTCCTCAAAAACTGAGGTTTCCCAAAGGACCTGTCTTCAATATGAACCAGTTTTCATCACTAATTATCAAAATCAACAGTAGGAGAAGCATTACTTTTAAAAAAAGCGCATATAAAGCAAAATCATTCAAGCATAATGAGACAAATAAATGGCTATTTTAAAATATTTATAACCAGGTGAACTGTCTACTGAAAGCTATTTATGCTGTCTGAGGTCCCTGTATGTTGACAGGAACTCAAGGAAAGTGTAAGATGCCCTTTTCTCACTGGGACAGAACAACTGTGCCAAAAGAAAGCTTTCCCATTAAAGGAAAACTGAACTACAGCTCAGAATTACAACATCCATAACAGGACACCCTGGGGAAGCTGAAAGCAGTCCACTTCAAAAGCCTCTTGCACACACTGATCCTGCCATTAACCCCAATTTTCACTCATGGACAAGTGATTTAGGTACACAAGGGAAGAGAATTTCTATCAGACAACTGAGGTTGTAACACTCCCAAGATTTGCAGTGTTGTCACACAGACTGTGTAATTGGGGAAAAACCATGGCACTCTGACAGCCTCAGAAAGGAAGCTCTTGCACAGCAGTGCAGACAACATCCATCACTCACTATTCTTACAGTTCTTCCAGTCTTTTCGACTGAAGAAAATGATCAAGCTGCATACTTAAATACCAAGAGGAGTGTGTTAAACAGAAAGCAGTTTTAAAGGCTGCAATGCTTATTGACACTGTTTAGGAAAGAAGCAAAACAAATCAATCTAAAGAAGAGTTTATCCTATGTATTTGAAGCTTGTTTCTATGTTTAACTCATTCCATAATGTAACTGGATTTTTGGTAACTTGTATTATAATGTTGTGAGCAATTTACACACGTTCATCAACATGTGTTCCCTTACAAACAGTATCACCCCAAACACACTGCAGAACAGAGGAACTATAGCCCAATTCAGACTTTGGGAACCACTGTGTCAGCAGCTTCACTTCCTCTCTGGGTCTTAATTTGAATATGCAAGAAAACACCACATTTCTAAAAGCTCTAGAAGAACTAAGAAGCATTAGGAGACAAAGACAGGCATGTAGTTTTGAGAGATGTCATTAGCAATGTTCACAGCCTAACACTTTATAAGGAGGATGGAGGAAGAGGGTTATGTAAGAAACAGTTCACTAAAGGGTTTCCTGAAATTCACCCATTTTCTTTACATAGTAATTTTGTTACTCTAATAACTCTATGCACTTCCTCACACTTAAAAGCTGTAGCACATTCTGTAACTAAGCTTTCCCCAAATCCCTCATATTCCTTCAAATAACTATTTGAGTATTTTCCAGGCATTGCAAACTAACTTGATTAAAGTCTTTTTTACTAATGTTATCAAAAGAACTGTCAATATATGTTAATAAATGCACAAACATTAGACTTGAAGATCTTAAAGGTCTTTTCCAACCTAAATGATTCTATGATTTCTATGATTATAATGGAAACATATCAGTGCTTACACTGCTGAAACTGAACATCCTTAACATTTATGAACAAATAGAATAAAGTCACAACACACAGAAAAAAATCCCTCTGTTGAAGTTGCTTCTATAGGAAATTTATAGAACTGCAGAGGAAAAATAACCATGGTAAATTAGAAGGCCATCAAAGGTGCAATTCACAACAGGATAACACTAAGAAGCCAAGAAACCCTGACTTACCCACTCTACACTGTCTTGACAATCAGGGACTACTTTAGAAACACAGCATGAGCAGGCCTTGAATTACAGGCGCTCTCTATTACAGGAACAGCAACACACAGAAAAACAGTCACCAGCAAGTATTTAAAAACAGACACCTCACTCAGCCTTCAGCTGCAAGGGAAGATAAATTGCTGAATTCTCAGCCTCCCTGTTGTGCTGTAGCTGGATGCTCTAGCGCTTTCCATGATGAAAAGAAGACTTGATTGTTCTCAAGTGTGGTCTTAGAATACCATGACAGGACCACATCCAATTATTCAGTTTAAAGCAAGTAATTCTGGCTGTTTCATTACATCTAGTCTCTGAACAACTTTGATATAAATCTTTGTTCCCATTAATAAGACTTCCATCAAACTACTTGCTACAAGCAAGTTTAACACATTAACTTACATAATTAGCAGATAACAGTTAACCAAGACCAACTTTCTCATCTACAAAGAGTTCCATGATCAACTGCACCAAGAGCTTTGCTTCTTTTCCATGGACTCATTTAGTCTTATTGCTTCACTTGCAACAAACGGTTTCCAGGTTTGGATTTTCTATGACTTGGATTGACACAGGATGACTGACCTTGTTATCACAGAGAATATAAAACATGTAACTTATTTTGAATTTTTGTCCCTGCTGGTGATGCAGAATTAGGAAATCACTGCTTTTCACTGTCTCGGAGCATGATCATGATGTATATCAAAGGCGAAAGTAATAGGATTAGTTTTACAGGTTCTCCAGTTTCTGGTACTTCTAACAAAGCTGCCTTCTTAGAACCTAAGGGGTTTAGAAGCACTTTCTTCAGTAATATGAACAGCACAAGGAAGGAAGAACCAAACTTCAAGAGAATACAGTCAGATGCAGGACACGATTTATACTTCGACTTTTATTACTATCTGCCTAGAATTAATACACTGGAAAGCTGCTGTGGGGGAAACCATGCTCTAAAATTACAGTCACCAAAAGGAATAAGCAATGCACTTAAAGCTTAGCAACTCCTGTCAAAGTTGAGAGATAGTAGCACAGTAACGTGAGCAAAGGTAATGTCAGTCTTTAGTTACATGTGAAGCAACATACGAAACACAGAAATACTGACTCGCAAATGCCTCTCTCTCACTGTAACAGAGGAGCACTTGTCTACCAAGAGAAACTTCTCTCAGTGCTGCAGTATGAGTAACTGTAAGTCTTGCAGGTATGTGGAGAAATCACACCAATTTTCCAGTCACAAAACACTGTTTTAATAGCAGACATCCCATGAGAATCCTTCCACATCATAGGAAATACAGACTCATTGCTCACATGAAACAGGGCACTTGGTGACAATCCAGTTCCTTTGACACCATCTGTCAACACAGAACCATTTAAATTGGAAAAGGCCTCCAAGATTATACAGTCCAAACTTGGACCATTCATAAATACATAAGGTTAAGAACAGAAGTCGGGCAAACCTTCTCCTAACGAAGAAAAGCATTGGATACCAAATAGTAAACCAAAATAAAAAGGGGAAACAAAGAACTACAGCCTTGTCAGGATACCTAAAACTCACCTCTGTTGCTTGTTGTTACACATGAACTTTCCATGGAAAGTTTGAGAATTACCTTGACCACAGAGACTATAGAAGGACACCACCGCCCAGCTCTCCTCCCCTCCATATCAGTCCTCACAATAAGCTACTTTCTCGATCATTACCTTATTTTAATGATTCCTGTATAAGCAAGAGGAGGTTGAAAGCAGGTCCCAAATTATTTCTCCTCTTTTCTATCTTATACTTCTCTTCAGGAATACTACTAGACTTAAAATACGTTTATTGAGGATCTGTTAGTGAAATACCAGACTTGTACAAAAGTATTTTGAGATAGAGCTCTACAGGAGAATTTCTGCAACTTAAGGTCATGTCCATTCTTTTCTGTAACAATACATAACTTCTTCCATTTAAATTTAGTTCATCTTAAAGATAAATACATACAATCTGTTCACCAATAAAGAGCCATTGTTCAGTTCTCATTAAATTGTACAGCATATTGTATCAATTCATGGCATTTGGGTGGTTTTCTAAGCAACCCTCAAGATGGGGGGAGAGAATTTCTTTTCCATCTTCCCCCAAAAGCCTGTTTTATACTGTGAGACAACTGAAGCAAGAAACATGTTCTTCATATAATGAAGTGGCCATAATACACAAAACTATTTACAGCCTTACTTACTATTGATCCTCTGAGCTCGACAAGAAATAGCAGGCATGCAAACCACAACACATAAACCAATAAGCCATCTTGGAGTTATGTATTTTCTACTCTTCAGAGAAATTCAAGCACGTTGTAAGCCTTTTTTTTTTTTTGTCAGAAACAAGCATGCATACACAAACAGATACCCCTTCTGTCCTTTCTGCAAGTACTCAGCTCCCCAGCCACAATCCCCTTGGGCTCTCAATAGCTTTCACAGCATCTGACACCTGCACTGCCACTGCCTGTGTCTCTCACCGTCCCCTGTCATCTCTGCAGCCTCTAAAACAAACTTAAACCTCTGTTTGGAGACAGTGCCACCATTCTCTAGAGGCTATTTCTGAAGACAGATACACATTTCCCTGGTTCCCCAGTGCCTTCACTGCCACCAATTTCACCTTCTGGGTATGACCTACCCCAGCACCTGAAAGTGGACACTTGTGACTTTACTCAAAATATGCATCAGTGGCAATTTCAACTCAAGAGTAATCTGCAGCAATGTCTTAGGGCAACAGACAAGACTACAACCCCAGCTGTCTGAAAATACATTATCTGAACAGTGGCCATGAAGCACTCCACATTTCTTCCAAGAAGAGCCAAAGACAAAGTATGTCTTTTGTCCAAAAGCTGAAGTTAATTATTAGTGAATGCAGTAACCCCCCAACATAATTTCCAAAGTGAGAGCTACTCCTGCAGCCCTTCCCGAGAAAAACAGCTACAGAGTTGACACATGTGGGCTAGGAAAGTGCACACCCCTTCTGCAGCACATGGAACAGGATCTGAGAAAGCAGACCTGGTTTGAGAACTACTGTTTTAACATGCAAATGCTCACCTTTACATTGCCTCCAGGCTCCGGAGGTTTATAAACATCAGACACCCACCCTGGGCTACCATAAATGCAAACACAGGAAATATCCAGTCATAAAACAAACGACAGAAATGCATTATCTTATTAAACAAAGCAGCATATTCTGAGTTATTTGCCATATTAGGTTTAGCTAAAATGCCATATATCAAATGGGATACAGTAAGTCAGTCCCGTTGCCAGCAAGGAAAGCAAACTGATCTTTCTTGTTCGCTGCCTTTTCAAAAGGCTCTGCCGATGCAAAGCACAAAATACAAGTAATAGGTATGTTCTTTGACCTTGAGCATTATCAAATTTCCTCAGTTCCCTATTTATATTTTGCCCTTCATTTATGTCCCCATAGCAAAGGCAACTTACTCATGCTCAAGAATTAAAGCCTCAGACTGGCACTACTTGGCTTCACCCAGTAGAACTGGGCCATCTTCTTCCTGGACTAAACCCAACAGGCTACTGCGACCTGCCAAGCACAGCTGCACTACACAAAGTTATTAACAACTGGAATTTGTGTCTATAAATGGAGTGCCATTTATGTGCATTTTATCATGTCAAACAGAATGTTCTGTTTGACAAATAAGGATTGTTATTATGTCAAACAAAATCATTTGGTGAACAAGTGTTCCATAAAAAAAAAAAA
The DNA here is from genome assembly GCA_026770055.1 of Myrmophylax atrothorax. Classification (NCBI taxonomy): domain Eukaryota; kingdom Metazoa; phylum Chordata; class Aves; order Passeriformes; family Thamnophilidae; genus Myrmophylax; species Myrmophylax atrothorax. Next base: position 38,581,746 of record JAOXXN010000395.1, read on the forward strand.
AGGAAAATCAAGCCAGGCATCATAGGCCTATTTAATTTGTTCCCTTTCTCAGTGATCAGTTTGTTAATTGTTTTTCTGGAGGGGTGTGCCCTGTTCTAGAGGCAAGTCTATAATTTTAATTACTTTAAAAATAAATGCTCATTCCATTGACTTCAAGGAAAAATACCCAGCTTCTCAATAAACTGGTCTTCCTCAGCTGAAGCATCTAGAGCATCTGTGTATACAACAAGGCCTAAGAATATTTATCCTTACAACACTCAGAATCACGTACAGTTATAAATTTCAGTAAAAGCAATCAAAGCTGATGTAGCAAAGTACATTACACTATATGCTGAAAAAACCCTCTGGTTATGTTCCTAAAAAAAAGTAAAGCAATTGCAAGCATTTTGCATGGCAACAGCAGTTAAGGCAAGTGATGGATGGCTGCACTGATGTCACAAGAAAAAAAAATGGTTGTTCATCCTGTTTTGATTGACACAGATCAGCAGTTTTCAAAATGCAAGAATTTCCACAAAAATCAGTTAAAATAGCTTTAATCAAATTGCTTGTATTTACAATCTAAAATTAAAACTGTCCAATAACTGGGTTTGTAAACTTAATTTATAAGTTGACACGTCTCTCCATTCGATCATTATCTATCTGCACTTCAACCAAATATTAATTACAAGAGTATCTGCCTTCTTAGTAATTTCCTTTTTGATATCTCTCAATGGCACGTAAGCACAGCAATGCTAATAAAAAAACCAAGCTGAAAAAGGAAAGGATCTTTGCTACTCTTGGGCTTTATCACTTCCTTAAATGAGTCATAACAATCATCAGATGTTATCTGTTTGTTTTTATATAAACAGTTTTAAAATTCATGGCTGGTGTAGTTATTTGACAAACAAAATGAAGAGTTTACCACTAACAGTAACACCAACTGTGGCGTCACTAAGAAGTTTCTCATTTCCTTTTTCGTACACAAAGTCTGTCTGGAAGTATGTCTGACATGTTAAAGAAATGCATGTGCTTACATAGTATATCCTCACAATAGTGCTACACAAGCCAAGGGAAAAAAATTCCAAAAATCAGTGGCCTAAAACAAGTAAGTTGAAATACAATCTTTCCAATAGCCTTTTCTTTTAAGTAGAAACAAAGAAGCAATAAATCTGGCAGTAGTCTAAATAATCCTACCTTACTGTTTAGAAATCTAATTAAGGAGCTTGCAGTCACTCCTTTGACTTCGCAACTTAGTCAGAGAACCCACAGCACACCTTCTTTTAAGTATTCTTTCTGCTGGGGAGCAACTAGAAAAGAAGAACCTCTGGTTTTGCCTAGCCTTGCTAAGTACCAGTAGTGTTGTTCAGTTAAAACCCCTCTATAAAAGAGACCCAGATGAAGAGAGTAATTCCTAGAACATAGACTGAAGCCACAGTGTTTCCACCTACAACAAATTATGTTTATAGATACCACAGAGAGAAAGAGAAGAAAATTTAGGCTTTTCCAACTGAGGTATCTCCAATAAGGCAGAACTGCCTCATCTACACAATGAGATATTTATTAAATATAGTTAAGTATTTCAAGTTAAGGGAAAGAGATGTATATCATTACAGGCACATGACCTGGCAAAACATGAAAATCTGTTGTATTTGGTCCCTTCAAGCTGAGAAGCCAAGAAGTTGTGCAACACAACAGCACCAGCCAAC
>JAOXXN010000395.1:38594619-38618559 GCA_026770055.1 Myrmophylax atrothorax
CTTCGCACTTGCTGGTAACTTCTGCCAAGCTTTTACCACGCAAGGCTGAAATTTTCCATGCCAGGTGCCTCCCTCAGGCTGATTTGTTTTTTCAAGTAACCAAAATAATTCAGTCATTTCCAAAAATAATGTTATTTGACCTTGTGTAAATATTCCAACAATCCTTTATTCAAAAGGCCCGGGGGGTGGCGGGGGAGAGCAGTGTCAAGGTTGTGTTCTCGGCTGCCCCTGCAAAACTTAGCTCCGGTGAAGATTTTTAGAAAGTAACATCTGTTTATCCTTGTCTGCTAGAGATAACTTCACCTTGTCTGCCTCTGTGAAGATGACACCCTTCTCAGGCATCTTCTGTTGTGAAACACCTTGTGCTGACAGGACTTAACATCCACACACAGCAGGTGAACCATCCCTTCATGCTTCCTCTCCTCGAGGACATACTCACATCGCCCTGGGGCTCCTCCTAACAACACCTAGTACAGTTTGGTGGGGAAGAGCATGCCCTTTTTCCACCCTGACACCCCATGTGGCCAGAGGAGAAGGCAGCCTTTATCTTCCCAGGACTTACAGGCTGAGCTGTCAATGAAGCTCTAATTCCATAAACTCAAGGAGTTAATGGGCACCAGGGGTGCAGAGAGGCTGCACAGCTCTGTACCATATGTAATACAGCCAATTCCCTGGACTCCTTTCAGGATGCTTTGGGCTTAGTGCTTATTTGTTACATACAGTGTTGAGTGGCTGGGAAACGTCTGGAAGAAAATAGCAATGACTTCACTGTAGGACCAGTCCCAGCCTGACTTACAAAAAACGGCAAAGGCTGGAGTCACTTGATGAGAGACAGAGTTTTCAGGATCAGCCCAGGATCACAGGAGGTGCAGTGTAAAGCAGAAGGCAGGCAGACTGATGTAGATACAATACATCCAAGACACATCAAGGCAAGGGGATCAGAACTGGATCTGGGTCTCAGACAAGCCCTGTCAAATGCAGATAGGAGAGATGCTGATTTTATCAGCAGCTTTGGAAGCAGCAAATGAAAGGAATGCATGCATCAACAAACACTCCGCTGGACTAAGAGCACTGTAAAAAGAGGCTCCACAGAGCACACAGACAAAAATGTAAACCTGGCTGTAGAGGCAAAGCAGGCCTCTCACTCTGCCTACCAGCAGGAGGCTCAGCACAGCCTGAGACCCACTTGCTCTGAAGACTGGCCAGAGCAGAGAGAAAGGCTCCAAACCTCTGCCTGAGCATGGGCAGGAACAGCGAGTTGGTGACCAGCAGCCCCCTCAATACTCTTCAGGAAAGGCACTGGCAGAGCCAGTCAGTCTGCAAAGGAAATTAGTCCACTGTTTCTCTGAACAGAAGCAAATGTTCTGGAAGGAACAGCAGGTGCACACACTGTTGGATGGCACTGGGCACAGATGCAATCCTGGCCATAAGGCGAGAGCTCCTGACCCATACAACTTGGAGGAAGCTTTCAAATGAAACACTTGGCATGGGCCTACATTACAGGTCTCTATAACCCGTACTTTGAGGAACTCATAATTAGTGTAAGCTACCCCTGCTAGTTGTGCAGAGGAGATGAAGTCAGGCAAGCTGTGCAGAACTGATTGAACAGTGAGCAATCTTAACACACTCTTCAGTGAAAGATTATGACCTGGATCAAGTCTCAGCTGAGTTTGAACAGATACTAGGCAGAAATAAAGTGCTGTGCACAACCACCACAAAAATAATAACCTGGGCCTTGATACACCTGCAGGTATAACTGTGACCTATTCCATCTTTTCCTCTTCCAAGAACAGTACTGACAGTTTCAACCCAGATAAACCATTGAAAATGGTCTCATACTTGACAACATGTGTATAATAGGGAGGGATTTTAACTTCAGGTCCCACATAATTGGTGCCAGATGTGTGTCTTTGGGAGGCTGAATGCAGAGGTCCTTCATTGCTATTGGGATAAACACAACCCATCTTCTGAGCACAAAACTTCTCCATTCTCTGGGGACTCAATCTAGAGAATGGTAATATCTAAAGCAGGACTTCCCATAATGTGCAGTGAACTACAGTATTTAGTGAGGTTTCTCGTGGGACAGCAGATGGAGAGTTTCTAAAAATTCAGTCAGAGTGAGAAGAATATTTAGTCCATCAAAAGGAGCCTACTGACATGAATGCCAGTTAGGTTTTGGCATAAAGGGGTGTTAGTTTTCCATTATCCTCTTGATCTCTGAAGAGAAGTTCTGAAGAGGGATCTCTGATGAGATGCTTTAGCACTTTTTTCCGTAGCATCAGAGAATACCCAATGGACACATCAAGGTTTAGCAGGGCTGTAGAGCCCAGTATTTATTCACCGTACTTCCTTTGCAACTATACTGAGAACAATATCTCCAGGTGAACACACAGTCATTTGCTGAGCTGAAAAACTTGTTTGCTCACTGCACTCCATCTGGTCACCATATGTATAACTATAGCAGAAAAGGCCAACCTAGCTTCCCCATGCCATGCTGCCTGAGTGAAGAGAAAGTGATGCCACTGTTCACAAGAAGTTGACCAGATCTTCAAAACATTCAAAAACATAGCAAACCTTCTAGAAGTCATTACTGAAATAGAAGCAGGCCAGCTTTGTGCATATGAGCGTAAGTGCAATTCTCACACACCAGATGATATGAAAGGAGATGGAGAGGGCTCATGTGGCACTGAAGAAGTGGATCATCAGCATCTTTAATAAGATTGTACTTGGTCCACCAAGAGTGGCCTGATGATCCTTTTCCTCCACTACTCTTCCTCCCTTTTTCCCCCTTACCCCCTCTCCAAAAGCATTCTTGGACACAGATGAAAGAGGCAGAAATTGTTGGATAAGCCAGATCTCTGATTAGGAAATTGCCTGTCTCCTTAGGGCAGCGCAGTCAGTGCCAAATTTACAGTTTATTGTCCTGCTGTTTAAATTCTTGCCGATTATCAGACACTTAAAGGGTTCAAAGGAAGGATGTTAGAGGCTGATAAAGGCACCTTCCATCCAGCCTGACACTAGCACCTGATCCACTCCACTCATCAGCTACCACAGGCCACATGAACAGGAAGAAAAGATGACGTTTGATGGGATAACTGCAACAGTCATTACCTCTACCAAAGAAGATTCCTTCTCAGGGCTTTTATCTATTAATATGGGCTGTTCTCACAGGCTGACACAATATTATTAATGAAAACATTGGCAACTTTAGTGGTGCGAAGTATCTGGTGCAGGTAATCACAAGAGATTATTTTAGCAGCAGGAGTGCCCTTTAGAATGGTGAAGGAAGAAAATGCTAGAAGTCAGTATGCCATAGTCCTTGTTACCTCTTCTTTCCAGACAAAGCAGAAATCATTTCCCTAGCTAGGACAGAGTCTCAGACCGAGAAGCCATCAATGCAAAAAGAAAAGGAGGAAATGAGGGAGAAAGAAGATAAGGGGCCTAGCCTTTCTTTCTCATTAGAGCATCTGATGCTGGCAGAGGCAAACAGATATTCAAGAAATCAAATCATTGTGTAAGGAGGAGAGGAAAGCAGTATGCAAGAACCAGTTCCTATAGCTGCACTAGGAGAAAAAACATTTTAAAAGGAACAAAAGTCATACAAAAAGAGTAAGGACAAAAAGACACGAATATGAGTGCAAACAAGCATGAGTGCAGAAGGAAACAGGCAAGAGAAACACCTGGGTAGGCTGAGAAGAACCACTCTAAGCAAAGCAGTGGAGTAGGCCTGGGGAGAATGATGCTGATTTCTTGGGGATCAGAAAGGTAAGTTTCAGAGGTTAAAAGGGGGTTGAGGGGAAGAAGGGGTAAGTAAAGAAACACAAATTAGAGCTGCAAAAGGAGAAAGAGGTGTTCTGGCCTAATGCCCTTAAAGAAAAGGGTGTAGGGGAGGAAGATTTGACTGCTAGGAGGCAGATTATAGCAGAAATACTGAAGAGTCTGAGGACCTCTGCCAATGTACTATCTATATCACAGTTTAAAAATTGAAACTTTCTCCTACATGGTTAACTAAATGGTTCATTCTTTACATTCTGGTTACTGGTTTGCCAAGTTCAGAATGAAGCAAAGCCAAAGACATTTGCAAATAAAGCCAGAAAATGTTGCATTTTGAGGATGAGTGCCATGCAATACTTAATATGTAAAAAAATTACCTGTTGAGGTGCCTAAAACTGGGTGCTGAAGATCAGTTGAGACTTTTGACATTGTTTGGCCAGCCATCTGCAAGAGAATAAATCCGCCTTTCCATATTTGTGAAAGCTGTTATGAAAGTCAGTTCTTATAAAATAAATATAAAGCTGAATACTAGTCAAAAGCACAAAACAATAATATCATCCCAGAGCAGTAAATAATAAATAAATATATCCTAAGTCTTCACAACTAAAATAAAACACTGAAACACTTAGAAGTGATTATTTCTTCATTATTTGTTCATTAAGTAAATGCTGTTATATTTTCTATGCTGAATGCAGTATGAATGGTTTTGTAAAAAAAAAAGGCAAAAAAAGAAAGTAAACAAACAAACAAAAAACCCTCAACAAACCTGAAGCAACTGTGTAAATGAAGACCAACTCATCAGGCACATGAATGACAGGGTCAAATCGAAACTAATAGCAACCTGCATTCTCACAGATACTTAACTAAGATATACAAATGTTCAGTGCTCATCTCTGCACAGCTTGTGGGTGTAATGTTAAATAAAAAATTGTGACTAAATATTTATTGTATATTATATTATATGTATATTGTATATACAGTCAAGGATCAAAGTTATTCTTGTTTATTTCCAGAAGATTTATTGTACTGTGTGGTCTTTAAATGCTTATGAAGAAATATCACAGGCCTGATGAGTTCATAATCTAAAGCGAAAAAAAAGCAGACTAGAGGACAAGTGCAGCATGTTTGAGGTATACCAAAACTACCAAATTCCAAAGTTGAGGAGTAATCAATCTCCTATAATTATCTCTTTTGTGATTGCCTTTGAAAGAGATTTCAGTATAAACAAAATAGTGATGTCATCATCATTACAGTCACTAGCTTAAGTGAGTACAGGTTCAGATGAGTAAAGCAGATTTGAAAGGTATATAGCAAGTCAAGACAGGTTACTTAATGCATAAAATCATTTCCACTTCATTTTCTCTCCTCTATTCTCATGTCTTTTAAAAGATCAGTTGTCTTTTTGTATCTTTTTTCTTCCACGTAAAGAGAAAAAATACACATTTTAAAAGAGATATGTGTTTGACCTGTTACACAGATCAAAATCTGGTTTTATTCTATTAAAATATGTTTCACCTTGTTTTTAAAAAAAATCTGCTGCCTTGTCATTTTCTGGTATGTCACAATTCTGAAATCAGTAGACCTCTAACAGAAGGAAAATATTTACTAACTTCAGTGTATAGAACATGGCCATTTTAGAAGGCAGGTCAGATAGCATGAAAGGTCTCTAACAAGCTACCAAAAATCTTGATGATGTGTCCATCTATTGCTCTTTATCCTTCCTTAGTACCACCTTTAATCGTACATGGTACCTATCTTGTCCAACTTCAGTAACACAAATAACAAATTTGGCCAGCAGCAGCAGCAGAAGCAGACTTCAAAGGAATTTTCAGTTACATTTCTACACATCACATTATATGCAGCTGACTTTTAACACAAATTGGTATTTCTTTCCCCATCCAGCTTGTGTACAATATCTCAAATGTAAGAAGCTTCAGCCCCTTGTATAGGAGAGCAGTGAAATCCATCCTCAGACTTAACCATATGTTTAATGCTCACTGGACCAGGGTGCCAACTTTGCATGACCATGGCCAGCTGACTAGAAGAGGCCTTCCTGACATTCCACTGTCACGTGGTTTAGCTCCATGGTAGCCATGATATTTACTTTTTCCTCAGGACAGAGAAAGGAACAGTTCTTTAACCTAAAAGACAACATTGGCTCAATTTAGGCTGAAAAATGTTTCTAGACACCAGAAGAATGAATGTGTAGGGAACCCTTCTCAGACCGGTCTAGGGAACCTTGAGAAAGCAAGAAACCACTTAGTTTAAGATAGACCTTGAGGTAGTAATTAGGGCTTTAGCATGTAAATGCCTGCAGTAGGAGAAGACTCTTCCAAGAAAAGATTCCAAGAAGTTCTTTCCAGTCCTGTGGTTTTACACATTTCGAAGCTGCACTTGTTCCTTGTTTTCTATACAGGCTCTGTATAGAAGCCTCACCCATACAGTCCTTCACATCACCAAAACAATCAGTACCCTTTATTATCGCCCTACTTAGCCTAAAGTCATGAGTTTAACCTTTAATCTGTTCCTCAGCCAAAGAAGAATATTAAAGGTTAGTCAACTTCTGTAAAATTTTCTCACATGCCCAGCAAGAAATGAAACACAGCAAACAAACACTGAAGATATATATCCTGGGTTACAGGTAGCTGAGGTAAATTGTGCAATATGGGACACCAAAACTTTTTTCCCATAAGGCTCTCCATATGATCATATTCTTCCCACACAATTTCTCTTCCATCACCCCAGGGACTTTAATCATACCTGTTGTGATGAAAAGCCAAGTTCTAAATGAGTTTGGACACCCTCTGGACTCAGTTCCAAAACGCCCAATTAACAACATGCCAATTATCTACATATAAAATGCCTTCAGAGTTGGCATTTCTGTTTCACAATGTCATACCACAAGGTCTTCACCCAGGATCTGGTGACTATACCTTTATAAACAGTTGTAACATCATCTGCATTAACATAATTTTCCTTTCTTTCAGTAATCAGTTCCAACATTAAAAAACAGAAAAAAAAAACAAAAAAAACACCCCACACTGCATTTATACAACCACTGCCTTTTAAATGAACTGTCTTTACTACATAGAACATTTTCAATTTGCTGTTGTGGTCTTTGTTTTCTGGCCAAGAACACAGCCAAAAAGCATGTCTAATTTCAGATACTTTTCTTTCTTATTTAATAAGTTTCAGCTCTTGAGAAGTAAGGTACTTAGAGACAGAAAACAGCAACATGACAAAGTCATAGCCCTGTAATATTTAAATTAACCATTATAATAAATCAAAATATAAAATATTATCTAGTGAGATTGCAACTTAAGTGTTTTACTAAATATTATCAGATTTATTAAACAATGTCTTTTCCATCTCTTATGTTCAAGTACAACCTATTTTCACCACAAGAATTAGGAAACCTTTACTTTCAAAAGGGAATTAAGCAAGGAGATACCACTAAGATAGGAAGGCAACTCTCTCACTCTTGGTCTCCTGAGTGAGATTTGAATGTTTTTTCTAACAGAGCATGGAAAGTGTAGTGAAAAAATGTGTTTGTTGATCAAATACACAACTGATGCAAATGAGGTTAAATATCCCATTATGCACAGCTTTGTGATATTTTGGGGGAGAAAGTGGGTGGCCTATTTTGCTTCCCCCCTCACTTGAAGAGAAACACTGCACAGACCATCATCCTCTCTATCTCTGGGTTTCTGGCACTGATAAAGGAGCATGAATACAAGGAACCTTTATTAACAAGTCAAATACATGTCCCACATTTTGCTATGCTGTAATTAACTTTAAGAGAACAGTGCTGCTAATGAGCTTCATGTATTCCCTAATGCAAATCACATTAGGAATTACTGAGATTATAACCTCCGCATGTGGAAACTGTGGCCAAAGTCTCTTGTGTAATTGCGACTTCTACAAAGTTCAGATCTCCTATCTGAGACTTCTAAAGAGCAAATACCATTAAAATGTACTACATTTAAGATTCTCAGCTGAAAGGAAAGAGAATCAGTGGCAAATAGCTGCATTGTTCAGGAGAGAAAGTTATTACAGCATAAATCCAGAGATCACTGTCCCTCTGAATATTCTTCTAAGCAAAAACGTTTCCTCATGAATCACATGAAACGAAGTAATACTTTCCAGGTCCTTGTAATGTGATCTATTCTTGTATCTTTTTTTTAATGAAGAATCAGTCACTAATTGTATCAAGAGGTAGGATGTTAGCAAAAGACACAGGGAAAAAACAGATCACAGGTTGAAATTTTTCCTGAGCCAGTGTCGAAGTGCCCTCTTGTTCTTGTCGCTCAGGGCTCTTGCACACATGTGCTTTCAATTCTAATGACTTACTGTATTTCCAGCCTGGAGATTGCCGTGGCACAAATCCCACCCATTAGGCAATTTTGGGGCAAAGAAGCTGTGAGGGTTAGAGCAAGAAGAAAGCAGTCAGAAATGAGAATGGCCAGCTGAGGAAAGCAAGGTACAGCATGACCTGTGTTCATTTGTAAATTGCCCGTACGCCAGTCGAGAGAACTTGCTGAGTGAGCTGGCACTGCACAGAGAAGTGGGGGCCCAAGTCATCACAGTGAAAATGGAACCTGCTACCTGCACTTTCTGTGCTATACAATGTAAGTTCTTAGAATATTTATGAAAGTACCAAATTGTGCGTAAATGCTATCCAGGACAATTGTTCTGTCAACAAATGGAACACATGTTTCTGCAGCACTCTGGTAACTGAGTAGGAGTCAGATTACATCCCATCAGCCAGCTGGGAAGCTGAGTTTTCCCTTGTGATTGAGAACCACCAAGTTGTTTTTGGCAAGATACAAATAGCTGTGTCCCTTACAGACATCTAGGCAAAGAATTTCCAATTATGGAGAAGTTGCATTTAAGAGTTTCAGATTTGAAACACGGACTTCACCTTAATTCCACAGCTATTGTAAAACAATTTGCCTGTGAAGTTACAGGCCAATCTGGGGGAAAAAATAATAGAAGTTCAGGAAAAGTTTGCTAATGCACATGCATTCTTCTAGCAAAGGATTAAAACACCTATAGCCAGGGCACGTGTATTTCCAGTTTTAGTAAAATGCAATTATTTTATCTTAAAATCAGCTTTTTTTGACTGATTGATTGATTGATTGATTGACTGATTGATATTAGTGGGTGATGAGATGGAGTCTATCAATATCAAAATTTAGATAGAAAAGAGAAAGAGCTTCTTGGATTTTCTTCCTTTGAATTTGCAACATTAAAATTTTATCCTGTCTGCCTGTCCTAAAAAGTCATCTGGCTATACTGACACATTCACCTTCCACTCAAAATTCTTTCAAACTGATGCCTAAGGAGTTTAGTGTGTACTTCGTAGACTTTTAGAATTATGGAGGTTGCATTGGTTTTCCTGGGTTTCTCACATTTTTAGGTGGTGTTTAGAAATCACTTCACGTTTTTCTCACACTTTGCTGAGGACATGTTGTTTTGAAGAAGCACCTGCAAGATAGTTTGAAGGCAAAACAGAAGAGAAGGCTCAGAGCCCTTAGGGAGCCTCCAAGGGGCAGTTCTGAGGAATTCTGAGAGTGGGCACCAGGGCAAATGGGTACCACAGGTTGGTTATAGGTATCATGTATGTAAATTACTGCAAGTTACCAAAACTGTAACATCACTGGACACAAGTGTGCATACTTTAGGTGTGCACCGGGAAGCTTCCAATAAAGGCTACTTATCTCTCTCTCTCTCTCTCTCTCCCCCTCCCCCACTAATGTTGTTTTGAGAGTTTTTTGCAGGACCTTAGGCATCAGTACTACGACTTTTCATTTCTTGTGTATTTCATATTGCAAAAAGTTGTTCTGTACAGGTTTACGAGTACATGGGATAGACACTACTGTCTTTGTGCTGCTAAAGTGCACTTCATACTCTTCCCAGTACTACTTATTTTCTGTGTTCTGTTTCAAAGGTGCAATACAGTTGGACAGTCTCAAATTTCTGTCTGATAATAGAAAAGTCAGATTTCTTGAAAGGCAAAACTGTTCTCTTTGTGATCATGCAGCTCACCTATCACAGCAGAAAATTTCATACACAACATTTGCTCAGGAGTTCATCCAAAGGACTTTAGTAAAATCAGATATTAGTTCATTTATGAAGTATATTAAAGAAGAAGCAGTATCTAAGTTTACATAAATAACAAGAGAAAATATGTGGAAACAGAATATAGAAGTGGATTATTTGCTATAGATACTTACAAGACACAAAAAAACTACTTACATCTTTTAAACTGGGCTACCTGGCCTGAAAAGTTTTACATTTTTATCCAGACATCTGTACTAGTGACTAGATTGCCACATATGTCAAATGGGTTAAAGTGGTTCCTCCAAAATTTAAGAAAAACTAGGTTCTTAGTGAACATGTAACAATTTAAATTTCAAATATTCAAACATGGGGGGGAAAAAGGAAAATATGCATAAATCTTGAACCTAACTAATGACTCTCATTTCAAGTCAGCTCTCAGTTACAAAATGTTTGCTAACTTTGGTGACTGTTGCATCTGCTAAAGTATTCCCAGTCCAAAGTACGAAACAGAGCAAGGAGCCCTGTGTTACTCCCTCAGGCATGGCATCATAGAATCATAGAACAGTTTGGTTTGGAAGGGACCTTTAAAGGTCATCCAGTCCAACCCACTGCAATAGGCAGGGAGATCTACTAGGTGAGGCAGCTCAGAACCCTGTCCAGTTATATGATTCCGTGATTCTCCAAAGTGATATGAGTATTATTTCCACGGCACTAATATCAACTAAAAGCAGTGACTCTGAGTACATCAGCAGATTCACTAGTACTTGTGAAGAGTAGCATAGAATTTCTACTCACCTCTAAGTTTTCAGATTCTTTCTTCTTTAAAAAAACCCCCAAAACATAATGTTCACTGTCATGGTTCAAGCATTTCATCAATGGATATAAGAGGATTTTTTGAAACAAATGTTATTATCATGTCCAGGACAATGGAAGTTGCTATGGCACCAAAGGAAAAATTGCTGCCACAAGTACAAAATGCTATAGGACAATAGCAGTATTACCTAAAACATCCTAGAGTCGCTTGATTTTTACACTGTCGACTTTGATGATTTCTACCAGTGATGTAAATGGTACACTTACAATTAACATATACCTACTTTTAAGATCCCATTTACAGCACTTAACTCTCCTGCAGCCTGTTTATCTTTTATTTGAACTTAGAACTTCTTTTTCTTCCATATTTGTAGTTCTAATACTCCAATGTTATTTGATTATAAAGACCCACACAAACTATGTCTAACAGAAAAACATCTTGGCCTGGATGTAGAAGGGGTGGAAAAAGCCAAATACAGTCTCTGCTCTTTCATTCTTCCCTGAACAAGATACATTCTGAGCAAAAGTCTTCCTTATTAAAGATTTGCAGCTTGTGTAAATCATTTTGGTGACCCTGGTTTGACTGCATCTGTGTCAAGCAGTTCATGTACAGCCTAAGCAACAGCAGTATATCATTTCAAAACTGTGCAGGGAGAGACGGAGAAAAAAAAGCTGACCAGACATGAGGCCATTGTGAACTGAGAAGCACGTTGGCAGATTAGCACGGAGCTCTACTGTGACTACTCACTCTGGTGAGAAATAGTCCATACAGATGCACCCTCAGATAGTTCCTGACATTTTATGACTCTCCTTTGCCTTTTATGGGAGCTGCCATTTATAGTCAAGAAATTGTTCTTATTTTATTCCTTCCCAGTTTCTGGATCTAAACCAGTATTAGATGTCTGTTCAACAAACCCACATGAGATTTTCCAGTTTAAAACTGCCAACATCCTACTGAACTTTGACAGGCTTTGTCAATGGTTTGGCTTTCCACCTTATCTCCCCACTAATATTTCTCTTAAGCTTTCACTTACATTGTTCTGTCAAAGTGAAACCATACAGGGACAACTCTTTTTATCTTCAGCTGTGTAGAATGGTTTGGAGAGATTGTGGCAATTTCATTTATAATCAGACCTACTTAAGCTGTGAATAAAACATTAATTTACACCAGTAGATACAGAAACTGTGTTTACACAATCAGTTCTGACTTGGTATAATTGTAGCATACTTTTTGATCCCTAACTGCAAGGTACAATAAGAAGTCTTGCAATCATACATGCTTTTTTTCTCTATTTAACATAAACTTATTATGATAGCTGCAGAGAAACACATTCCAAAAATTTAGCACATTAAAATGGTCTACAAAAATGAAGTTTCTAGGATTTGATTTCTCAAAGAAAATATATGTAACAATGACAATGTTAGGGTCTAAGCGTGGCCTCTATTCTCAGATAATCCAAGATATTTAAGTTACTGAAGTGTTGCATTTCAGTAAGAAATTTGCTCTCCACCTTCTTCTCCATTACAATTGCATTTGAAAGAAAAACAAAACACTACTGAAAATAGTTGTTTATTCAACATTAACATCAGTCCAGCAAAGCTCTGCACAAATCCTCCAGTACAGAATATGGCCTTCTTTGTTTAAGCGTCTAAATTACATTATACAGAAACCTATTAGAATTTATATCACCCACCCAAAATCCTGTATAAACCCTAAGCTCTCCAAAGTGTAATACAAACCAAAGATAGAAGAATGTAGAGGGAAATAAAATGCCAAACATAAGCTTCAGAATTTGCCAAGAAAACTGTAGATAAAAATAAAGCTTGGGGGTTAACTCTAATACTTGGCTGCAGCAAAGCTTACTTTGCTGAGGACTAGAGTTTAGAATAATTCCCTAAAGAACTCCAGCACTAGCAGGAACAGACTGCAAGGACTTACGTTATTTAGAAAACAATTCCTTCTGCACCCAGAATGATTAGCATTCAAGGGCACATCTGGCTTTCCCTCTTCTTAGTTTTTAGTTAAAATAAAATTCTTTACCACTAGTATTTTTGGAGAAGACCCAGAGTGGATAAAAATGGTTCCATTAAAATAGGACAGCTTTGCATCAGAGATGATAAATTCCAGTATGTCTCAGAGCAGGAGCAACAGTAAATGGACATTTCTGGCTACTGTTTGTTCTCTCTGGCTATTACACATTCTCTTTGGCTACAGAGAGAAAGGATTTTCCCCTGTGAGAAGCTACACCAGAAATACCACCTCTAAAGGTGTGTGGGCAAGAGACAAGTCACGATTCTAGTGCTTATTGCTACTACTGGGTTTCAAGCTTTGCATGTTGTTCCATACAAGGGAGTATATCCCACTATTTATTTCTACCACTGAAATGCTCTGTTCAAATCTAGTCCCTGAGAGCAAGATTTTATTAGCTGTTTGCAGAGCTCATGGCAGCAAGGAAAGAACAACTCACCATTTCTGAGACTCCTTCCTTTGCACCTATTATTTCTGACTCAGTGTCAGAAGGCTAGTGTGTGATCCCATAGCTATGTGGTTTAATCTGAACCTGGGCTGCTGCAGTCTTGCTCTCCTCTGCATTGCTACCATTTACCTCTCTTGTGCTAGCACTGCTGCTTCTGTTCAGTGAGGTGAGCCAGCTGAAAGCCAGTCCTAAAACCAGCAATTTTTGTCTGGTTCAGTCCTCAAAGGAGAGAGGACCATGGCAGCTCCCAGAAGTTCAGCTACAGGTGCTGCAATACTGCACCTTTATTCTCATTTGCAGTTTGGCCATTGCATCAGGCTCTTCTGTCTCCTCCATTAGATGTTCTAACCAGAGCCCTGTGCTTTCCGCCTGCATTTTCTCACAGTTAGCTGAAGCTCTTCATAAGCAACCCCTGAGCTATCTTATTCTTCCCCTTCTAGTCCCCTTGCACTAACATGGATGAAATTGCTGAAATGCAGTGACAACTTGCTATATAAACATAGAACAAAAATATCTCTCTTGTTTACCTACCCTGCCTATTTGAAAGACTTGTTTAAGTGATAATTTTTGAAGTACTGGCTATGTCTGTGCTATATACCATAACAAATACAGAACAAAGATTTCAGCTGAAGAAACAAGGCAATAAAAGTTCCATATCCTAGATCCAATCAAGCAGTCACTCACAGGCCAGGTGATGTGTGTATCAGTAGCAATACTTCCAGTGGTGGTACCTGTTGCCATTGCCACTACTGTGACTGACAACGTAGCAGGAAAAAACCCAAGTTGTAAGGTAGAGAGCATTTGTGTTACTTCTGGGCTGGACATCACTAAATAAACGAGCCATTATGCATGCTCGTGTGCCTGCACTTGTGAGGTTCAGCAGACAGAAAGGGGTTCTGTGATGAAAAGCCACTCCAGCTGCAGGTGAGCCTTCAGGAGCAGCAGAATGACCCAAGCCAGCAGGACTTATTATAAAAGAGAGGAAGGATTGTGCCTTACCTATCACATTGACTAAACACCACAGACAGCAGCTCTTCCACTCTGTAGTCAGACACACCTTCTAACCTCGAGCCCACTTTTGGCCCAGTTGTAGCAAAGTTATTTGGTGTGCTGCTGACACAGGATGCCTCACTGCCTCCCCTGCTCTTTCCACCATAGAGATTTCTTCTGAACACCAAACTCACAGGACAAAAAGGAGGTGACTCAGCACTACTAGCATGTTCTTTTCAGGCAATAAGGTAGGGGCAAATCAAAGGCTGGTCCCTTCTATCCTTTTGACAGTCCTTAAGCAAGATGCATACTGTAAATCTGTGGCACCTCAAATTACCTTTATTAACAGGCCCAAACAAGATTCCTGGTAACAAAGTCTAGACTGAGTTACTAAAATAAGACAGTAGAAACCTAAGTACTCTTTGGACATACTTAGAGAGTAGATTTCCAGCACAGGTGCTATATGACTGGTCCTGATAAGAACAATCCTCCAGCAACCATCCCACAGTGTCTGTTCATCAGGTACTATCAACTTCAGTTGCTTACTAGACCTCCACTGCCCAGGAACCCGGACAAAATCTCCAACTCAAAACTGTACTGCTGCCTGAAAAATGATTCTTGGATCACTTAGGCCTGTAGGTTTCTACTGCCTCTTGGATTGTGCTGCAGGACACATTTACATGATTACTGAAGCATGGAAAACAAAAGTAGGCTCTGCTGAGAAACTCAATAAGCAAAGGTACAGCAGGAGCCTGACTGAGAAATGAGGAAAACATACAATCCAGGCTGCTCTTCTCCAAAGAGGAGAGCACTGAAAGTCATCCTGACACTGGGAAGTAGCATGTGACAGCGCAGAGGCCCCTCTGCACTATGGAGCTACATGCATCCCCACTGCACCTGTGGGCAGTTTAACCTAACACACCTCACAGCTGTGGCGAGCAGAGGTCACACATGGCCAGGTCTCTTGCTAACACAGCTTTGGAAGTGCCCACACCCAAATATGTTTCTCAGTCAATGAATTCTGACAAGGTACTCACAGGATGGCATTCCCACGTCTTGTGGAATACAAGGTGAAATTTTCCAAACACTTGGAAAAACAACGACTTCTCAGTCTATGGTAACTCTGTGCTCATGGGATTACATACCTTCCCTTCTTATCTGCCTGTACTGTACCTAACCAAACTGACTGATACAGAGGAAGTCAATTTCTGGGAAGTTTCCTCTGTTTTCTTAAATACTTATTTTAAGACAAATTAATATTTAAGTATTGATGGGTTTTGAAAGTTATTAAATCTATTCTGATTTGTGACTATTTGACTCTTTTTCCTTTTAAATCATGATACCATCAAATAAAAGAAAATGTGACAAGTCAAGTTAGCATCTTGCCACCATACTTAAAGGGACTTAGACAAATATTTGAGATAGTGCACAAACATCAGCATATTAAAATCCTTTTTGAGGTAGTTTAAGCTACCCTTTCAAGCCTTACCCAGTTTTACCATACTGTGTTCTTGCAGCTACAAAGTCTGTTTAAATATTACCAACAAACACCCTGACATTCTGACCCTTGTACTCACTGCTACATTTTCCCATATATGTGCAAAATACAGTAAGATAACGTACAATGAGAATAAAAAATCTAGGCCTATGGGAGGCCTGTCAAGCTACCAAACTCAACATCCTGTGCCTATTTAGGTAGTAATGAAATCCACCCTTCCTCCTATCCAATGTCAGGGTCTACGAGCCAAGGAAGGTTGCGAGGCCAAAGCCTTTGCAGTTGTTACCTACACTGTAATGGTATCAATTTTAGCATATTGGTTTGAGGAAGAGGTCCCTGCTTGCAGCTTTTTTAAAAGTTCAGCATTCCTAAAGCAGAGCTTCTGTGCTCCTTCACGGCTAAGGAAATTTCACCCTGGAAAGCCATCCCACATCAGTGCTCCCTCTTCTTTGTGCTCATAGGTAAGGTTTCATGCAGCCAAGGAAGACAGGACTGAGTTCTGTTGCCCACCAGGAAAACCATTATTTCAGAAAGTCCTCCTTTTTCCAGCACAAAATCTAGAGTCATCACCTTCAGCTGAAGGGCATACTTCACACCTGGGTAATGTTCCCTGTCCCTTAGAGAGTCACAGAAAAAGCAATGATTCAATAATGAAAAACTTTCCAGGACTTCAAGTTTCCAAAGTGTGATTACAAATCAATTTTCCTTGCATCAGAAAAACATCTCTTCCAAGCCTTAAGTTCTGCTGCTACACCTGATCATTCCTGATGGGCACCTGGACTACTTCCCAGCACATGTATTCATTTCACACACACTTCCAAAAGCACATGTCCATCTTCTTAACTGTCCCTCTGACAAAGGCAGTCCTAGAAGAGACAACTGCACCATTTCCATGTTAATGGAAAAGCGGCAAGGCAACAAAGTAGAGAAGCAATGACAGGTAAGGAGACAAAGGAGAGAAGTAACGATAGATTATTTTTTACATGCTAATAAATTTATGGAATAAAAATATATTATTACAGTTAAAAACATGGAAACCTGACCTTGAGTATAGTACCTGTAGGACATGGAGCACAGCAAAGGTCCTACAGAACAGTACTTGGGATGCTGGCAGGATGCTCTTCCCAGTGCCTGGTATTTTATGTTTGTAGTGTCTCATAATAATGACATATTACAACGACTTTGAGCACAAGCATAACAGCCGAAGGCCATTATCTGCTCTAGCTTTCAGGGTCAGACCTGGCTTTAGTCACATTGGCCAAGACTGGTGACAGGCATATAAAGAAATTGAACTGTTGGCCTGAGTTCATCTATTCGGAATTAGCTTAAGCACTATAGCCTCTCTCTTTACTTTTGCTAGCAGAGATTGATTTGCATTTAGTGTCCTGTGTTGTACCAAAGGACATGGCTTCATGCTGGCAGCCTGAGCCTGTGTCACACAAACCACTGCTGCTAGGTTGAAACCAACCTTCTGTATATTGACTGCTGTGCCTATAATGTTTGCATCTTATGTTATCTTATTGGAACAGCTTCGCAGAAATAGGAGTCATTTAATAAATCCTTATCAAAGCTTCAAGCTGCGTTTTATCTTTCTGCCGTTCTTGCAAAGGATATTGTTTGTGGAAAATTAATCTGACCAAACATGGACTTCTTTCTATTTGTTTCTATGTCCATGAAATCATTTATACTTAATTTCTTTTCTTGTAAGTAGTCAGTCAAGTTTAACTATTTTCCAACTTAGCCAGCAGATATATTTTTACTGGATATTCCCCCTCCTGTCTCATGGTTAAATGCCAGTGTCATTGTTTTTAATGCAATGTATGATTTATACAGCATTTTCACACACTAAGTGCTATACATGTTCTATGTACTAAGTTTGTATTTTGGATCTCATAAGCACAAGCAATTACAACAATCTTTATAAGCTTAACACCCTTGAAGAACCAATATTGGACACACATTACATTACTTTAATGAAGGAGAAAGAAAGGTGAATAGCAGGTTTAGACTTAGAGCAACAGCTTTTTTTCCTAGAAATGTGTATTTGGCAATATGGTGATGGTCTTTTCAGCTGAAGGTGACTGAAGACTCATACTAATAAAGGAATAAAATGTATTAATCAGAGAAAGGGAAACAGGATGCAAGGGAGAAAAAAGCGACTAATGGCTTTCCATAAAATGTTTCGATTCTTGCTTTGATTTCCTTTAGCTTTGTGGTTAGCTGTTGCCTAAGGAAAACTCTCCAACTGAACACATCACATCTAATGTCAGATAGAGTAAATCTAATGCTTTGTGTGGAGTACTGTTAGTTTACCAAAACATTGCATCAAACCCCTAACTAGTTCAAAGGGTGTATGCGCAAGTTATTATTTCCCTAGAGATAAGACAATCCAAATAAAACATTGTTTCTGCTCCTTGGACCAAAAAGATAAAAGGCTAGTTTTGCAGTAACAGGGCCTCTTAACATCAGGCCTGTTTTGCCTGACAGAAACTACTTGAAAGATTGTCAGCTTTATGCCTTAGTTGAGGACTGCAAAAAGATTGCAAGAATATCACCCAGATATGAAAAAAGAAAAGGGTTTTTTACCTACAAGTGAATTTCCTATATCTCTAAGTTTTCTGAATTCCACGAAGAGGAAATGAGGGGGTTTTTTTCAGAGTTGCTGTAGAAAATTCCATTCATGAGAATTAGATTGACAGTCTCTGTATCTCACACTATTCAAAAAGAATGTCCCATACACATATTAGCTCATGTATTGTTATGAATTGTAACTGCTTACAGCAGCACTAACAGCTCTGGGGACCATTTGATGTAAATTCTACAGTCGCTTAATTCCATGCAGCTCCAATGACTTCAGTGCAGATATTTCAGATTTATATAAGCCCAAATAAGCAAAATTAGAACTCTGAACCACACTCAGCAAAAACGTCTCACAATCAGTCCTACTTGCAGAAAGAATTAGTCTTTCCTTTTAAACATATTTTATAAGTCTCAAAAAAAAACCCTTCTTCCCTACAACACACAGGCACTGTTGCATTGTTTTTACATCCCACTTAAAGTGCCTGTAAGAAAGAAAATGGTGCAATTCTCTACTAAAATCCTGGCACAGAGTGTCATTTTTAACATAAACAGAACTGCCTCAGGTTGACACAACTTAAGCTGTATCTCCCTGCTGACTGCTGCGTCCAGAGCAGACACTGTGGAGTTGTCATGCTTTCATCAGGTCATGTATTTATGATCCCACAGGAAAATAAAATTTAAAAAAAAAAAAAGCTGAGTCCAGTGATAATTTTAAAATAAGTGAAAGCAGGTAAAAACATGCTCTGCCTAAAGCTACACCAAGAACACCTCATTCAAATACATGCAGCAAACGCATCCACTCATATTCCAGCTCTCCCTCAGAATTTTCCAGCCCACCAGCATGTCTATCAGCCATCAGAATGGCCCAGAAAATTACTTAACAGTACTTGTCAGTAGTATTTTACCCCTGACTAATTTCAGGTGCGTAATTCCTAACCTGAGGAATTTGGGCAACTGTGTATCTTTGAGGATCCAAACCTAAACTTCACTGAATATCAAGTAATTCAAGACAAACCATTAAACACATATTTGAAAAAACCTACCCTGTCAGGAACACATTCATACCAAATCCCAATACCAGATTAAGGTTTTTCACTTTGCTCTCTGCAATCCACATTCTACAACTCTCTGTAGCCAATAACTAAATCACTTACACATAAGGGTCTTTTCCAACCTAAATGATTCTATCTTATGGCTGCTTCTAAGGAACTTATAAGGTATAAGAGGTAAGAAGAATTATTAGCCATTATAGCACGTCAAGGGCATAATCTTGCATACTGAGTGCTGTTTATCAGCTGCTATTCACTTCATTTTAATCCTTTATTCCCTCTAGGTTAATTAAAATCAATTTGAAATCTTCATGGATTGGTCTAACATACAAGATATACCTCAGGAAGAAGGCAGAGAATCATTCTCTGCAGAGTCAGGAATACTTATTTCAAAAAGTACTCTAAATCAGGCAGATCATCACTGGTCACTAGAAAATGTTTATAACAGTTTTATGGTATAAATTCAGTGTTCTTCAATACATTTGGATCTGAAACTTTAAAAAGTAATAAACCTACCATACATAGGTTATATATTTTGCATCAGGCCATTATCTACAGTGATCAGTATGTTCCTTTCTTTTTCTGTGGTTGTTTTCAGGTTCCACACCTCTGTCTGCTAGAGCCAAACACAGAAAGTGACCACAATGTTGTCTTATGGATTTCACAAACAAAAGCACTCAAGTTGTGAGCTCAGGCCACAGAAAAAAAGTTCAGACATCATGCAGTTCAACTGGCAATTTTCCTGCCTGAAAGAAACTCATTAGTGGAGGAGGAAGACACTGTGAACAGAGCCCAGGTACCAAACTGGTTTGTGATGCAGAATATGGACAACACCTTTCACAACGCTCACATGCATAAGATTAGCTGATTCCAAATAATCCTCTTAGTTCCCTCCTTAAAGTAGCTTCAAAGTGCCCCAACGAATTTCAGCAGAGTCCTAAAATTACTGATCTGAGAAACTGCAATTAAGATTTTATATTTCTTCTGTTGCCCCCAGGTTTAGAGGAGATTCTCATAGGATGTCTATTTCCTCATTCACAAAGACCTGATCCTGGCTCATTTATATGTACTCTTGAGACTCACGACAACAAGACAAGGCCTAACCACCCAGCTGGAGATTCCCTAGACATATAATCCTTGCTTAGGGACACAGAATGCTGCTGCATTTCAGCAAGCTCTTGCTGTTTTCATTGCCTGAGGGGGCTCTGGTTTGTTGGGCCCCATTTGAAGGAAATCATAGAATATAGGTCCAGGATGAACCTTATCTAGAAGCTTCTCTCCCTGCTCTGAGACAGGATCAGCAGTACATAAATGATTCTTGACACAGTGATTGTGCAGTTTTTTCCCTTGTCCCCTAAAGGTTGCAGAGTGGCACTACCTTGGTTATTAAATCCTGCATCCAGTCTAAACATCACTTGCTGCAACTCAAGTATTATACACAGATAACATTGGGAATCATTCATTCAGTTCCATTTTGCAGCCATCTTCTCTGTATCTGATGTCTTTTTTTTTCTTTCTTCTGATTGGTCTTTCCTAGACTAAGCACTGACATCATTTTAGTCTAGTTACCTGGAGTTACCAGCAGGAGGATAGCACAGCATTTCATTAACTGTCATAATGACAACTCACTTGTATGTCTGAAGAACTTTATCTTGTGATAATCTATTTAATTTTCAGGGATTTCAAAATTCTTTATAATTACATCACATAGAAATAGGCATTTTGTCTCTTCACTGGTAAGTGTATTTATTTCATTTAACACTGAATTCCATTATTTTGCTGTGCTCTGAAAATAAATAATTTGTAAATGCACAGATGCACAAATTCTGTAGTTCACCTGACTACAGCAACCACCTAGGTACGTTAAGTTTTTTCTATAATTCATGAGAATATGCCACTCCTCTAATCAGCTACCCTTTCACCTGCTGACAACAGCCATAGTCAAGATAGTTTGACTATTAGGAAAATTAAGAAATGGGAAATTATTTCCCCTCCCTTTTCACAAACACATTATTCAATTTTTCCAGTATCCAGTGTTTATCAGCATTTTGATTAGATAGTTTACCCATATGCTCTGTCCATACCAACAACTGATAAACCACCAGTTAGAATGGAAAACCACATCCGTTCAGGAAGTGTGCACAGACAAGAAAATTACTTTAATTATGAATTAACTCTATGATTCCAATCAGAAAGTCATTTCTGACTTTACAATAGCAAAAATTAAAGTGTATCTGCTTTGCAAATAACTTAGTACCTGTGATGTTTAGACTTTGGTATAGTTTGGTAAAAGGTGGAGTGTGGAATACTTTAGATGCCCATTGCTAAAAATCACCACTACAATGCAGCCTGCATGGGCAATTAATAATGGATTAAATCAGTACAAATTACACACTGACAGTATAAAGCAATGCTGGAACAAAGCATGTGGGAGAAAACCCCCCACAAAGCTCTTTGTTTAGCAGACAAATCAGTTTCATCATCCCTGGTAACAAGATCATGCACTGTAATTAACCATTAGAAAGCTTGTACTGTAAATAATCCAAGTTAGCTGGAATGAGGGTGTTTTTCTTGAAGGGCGTTAACTTTCCAAGCCCTCTTCACAAGAACAGAAAACTGGCTGAATATTCTTGTTAGTGAGTTAGATATAGACATTTTAATCAAGTTGTAACTAAACCTCTTCAGAAAGACAAAGAGCAAAGGAAAGAGAAAGACACTACTTTCAAATACTGTCTTGACAAGGAGAAAAGTAGCATAAATGAGGCTTAATATATGCAAGCAGATTCTGTAACTAATCAAAGTGTTCAAGAGAAGTGGTCTTGAGTTGAAGACCTGATCCTTCAAAACCCTGTCTCTCAATGATTCCCATTCAGCTAAGAACATTTATAGAGAAGAGTTATAACACTAATCTTTATGCTTTCCTCCATGGAAAGCAGAGAATAGTGCAAGGAACAAGTACAGTTCCACACATAATTTTATACATTTTTATGTTTATCTCTTCCTATATCCACTCTCAGTGACAGCCAGTACATTTCAACAAAAATATATTAAAATGTCAGCATAGCCAGAGCTTAACTGCTTTCAAACTACCTGAGCAGGACAGAGTTAACTCTTACATTGTATGAAGCACAGGTTGGGGCCAGTCAGTCACTTGTGAACTAGCCCCAGCATCGTAAGCTCATCACAGGAATTAGTGACACAACCTCCTCTATGGATCCTTGCATCCGGGCTACACTGAAGTCACCACCTGCTTTCCAAACCAAATAAACTCTCTAAGACACCACTGCATTCAGAGACATCGATGTTTATGCACCACTACAGATGCTGTAAACTTCCATTCCGTGTTCTTCGGGAGTGCAGATAAGCTCCAGTGTCAGAATAACCTTGGCAAAACACTTCCTTCGTGACAGCCCCAGCCTTTGAACTATCCCAGAGTTACTTTTCCACCCAGTACTCTATTCTGGCTTTTAAGATCTCCCAAAATTTCTTTTCTATTAGTTCAGCATATTATTGACTTACTACCTAAACTCAGCAACAACATAAGCCCTTTACAGTGACAGTATAGGCCACTAATCTGTTTAGCAGACCCTTTTAATCATTTGGGATTAGACAGAATATAACCAACAAAGCAGGGCAACTCGAGCAAGGAAAGAAAGAGAACAGACCAGGGGTTTGACTTGAGCTTGGTGAAGTTTGCCTCGGAGTATTTTTAGGAACCGCTTGAAGCTATTTCAGAGCCATTAGCACTTATCTTTGAGAACTTGTGGAGGAAGGATGAGGCTTTTGATAAAGGGTGTATACAGTGCTTATCTATAAAAATAGAGAAAGGAGGATCCTAGAAATGACAGAACACTTAGCCTAACACTTCAGTTCTTAGTAAGACATCAGAACAAACCATTCAACTCCTATGTAAGCATCTCAAAGATAAAGACACATGAGCAGGGATTTGCCAGTAGCAATGTAAGATAATTTTCTTTAAGGCAAACAGCAAGCCTAAAATCCAGTGAAGATAAGAGTGACTGTTGTTTTGTAAAGGCTTTGATGCTGTATCACATAACAGTCTCACAGGAGAGCTATGACAACATCACAAAACAGGTGTACAATATGGAAAAAAATATTCAGAATGATGAGTTATCAATGAGAAATTATCCAGCTAGATATTATATCAACCTGTGTTAAGCAGAACACTGCTCTAGGACCCTAGCTAGTCAATATATGTATTTGTGATCTGAAAGCTGGTAGAGACTACATCTGCAAACAATGCCAAACTGGAGGGAGCTGTGAGCACTCTGGGAGATTACAACTGAAAGCAATTGGGACAGCAATGAGTAACTGCTCTGGGTCTGTTCCAGCCCTGTTTTCTATGACCATATTTTTCTTGATATCTAACCCTTACGCAAAGCACAAACTTTAATCCCCTGATTTGACACGTCCTAAAGCTTCTCCATATCCATGTTGTTTTCATTCAACTCCTTTTGGCCAAATCCAGACAATCACATGTCTCCTCTCAGGCTGTCACAACTTGCCGCTTGACTGCAAGTTCCTTTGGAGGGGGGTTGCTTTTCACTGTATTTGCACATCCCAAACCTTTGCTGTGGTTTCTAGCAGTTTACATGCTACAAGTCAGTTAAAAGAAAAGAAAAAATTCCGACATAAACCAGGCAGGCCTCTTCTTTGTCAAAAGTGATAATTGTTG
>JAOXXN010000395.1:38618569-38630709 GCA_026770055.1 Myrmophylax atrothorax
TATCAATAAAGATAAGAATAATATTGCAGTTTTGTATTTATTAAGCATCTTTTTTGTTGATTTGATCGTTGAGGAAAAGGAGTGCTTTGTAGGGTGATAATTGTTGTTTCCAGCATTAAAGTATTCTGATTGTTTTAGAAGAGGACAGCATACTGGACAGGAAATTAATTTGAATTTGCATTCGCTTTTAATTTTCTTTCTTTTCATACAATATCTAAAGAAGAATTATTCAGCACTGGTATGTACTAATTGTGCATGTACTGAGGGCTCTGACACGTGGAAAAAGAGGTAAAATGAAATCATTTCATACAAGGACACCAGGGCCTAAGGGATGGATTTGCCAGCCCTAAATGGCACAGCAGCCACCTTCTGCAGTGTCTGATCTTGCAAACATTGAACACACATGCTCAGCTTGACAATGAATAACCCTATTGAGTTGAATGGTATTACTTACAGTAGTAAAGTTAAGTACATGCATAAGCACTCACAGATTTGGTGTTTAGCACAAGGCATAAGAAAAAACAAGGACGAAACCAGACATTTCCTGTGCTACAGAGAAGTTTTAGTCCAGCAGATCTGCTCAGACCCTGGTCCAGAAAGGCTGGAACTTTCCTTTCTGTAAACACCCACTGTGGAGTCTTCCTAGCAGGCAGATGGGGTGGAGCTCTTGTGTATCAGAGGCACTGCTGTACCCACCCTGGCACCTACACAGCCTCTGTATGGCTTCTGGAACTGAGGTGTCAATAAAAAGCACTCTCAAATTTGGCACCTGTGGCCTTTGCACTCAATTCAGAGAAAAGGAATCACATATTGTATTTTCATTGACAGTGAAAACATGCAAGTCAAGAATAAAATCATACAGGCTTTTACAGACTTCCCTGTACTACCAGACTACCCAGAACACTGGTATTTTCCAAACTCCCAGCCAAATGAATACAGATGTCCACAGCCTTTGAAGGGCCAGCATTCATACTGAAATGTTTCTCCTCTTCACTTTCTCTGTTAAAACCATATCTTTTTTCCCCATAATAAAGCAATTCACTGGATCCTAAAAGGTACTTAATCCACAATAGAAAAAAACTTACCAGATTTCCTTTTCAATACCTTATACGTTGCCTACCCTATAACTGACATTTTCAAAAGAAGTGGGGGCAAGGTGAGGGGAAATTTGTTCAGAAATCAGAGCATTCAACAATCTGTAAACTAAGGCTGACTTTCAAATCCTGAGGCTTAATTCATTAATGAAAACATCTGACAGGAAAGTGTTCTGGGCACAATGTATTATTTCATACATTTTCCTCTTTTGAGTTTGCTTTCTCTAAAAACCATATTCACATACAAGACCCTGTAATGTCAATATAAAGGTTTTGTAGTTATGGAATGACTGGAGCTGAAATAGCCCTACCAGGAAAGCAGAATAGCTTTGATTTCTGCATGGAGAAATAATACCAACAACCATTTTTAGGCTAACGCATCGTGTAACAGGAAGTGGTAGGTACAGCTCTCACAGCACACATCCACCACACCAGTTCCTCTAAAGGGAGGGCACAAAGCATGAGCCAAAAAGCTTTTATCGAGGTTCACTATCCACCCTGCTCAGTAAGGCAGTTCCACGCAGCAGGCAGGGCTGAGATGACAGCAGCAGTGCCATCAGGTACAGCACTGGCCCCCCTCCTCCTCTGAGAGCAGCAGGGCACTGGTGCAGAACGCACTGCGAGGCAGCAGAGGAGGAACTACCCAACACAATGTATGGTGTAAATAAAATTAATCCTCTTGGCATAGCCAGACACGGTTTGAATGTCAGTGGCAGAAGTTCAGTGTTGCATGTAGAGCTTGTTTTGCTGAGGTGGGCTAGAATAGGGTACAAGCTGAAACACAGCTTTGCGGCCATGGACTATGGCCACAATGGGCGACTGTTCTGAACCATAATGGCACAGTAAACTAAGTAGCACCTTCTCCAGAGAGACAGAACCTGTGTGCAGACAACCTATTGTTAGGCTATCTGGTTCTCATTTCCTTCTGCTTTCTCTACCCAAAGAAATTCAGAGGTGTTAGTCAACAGAGACATACACATGGTGAATTATTTTCATCAATGATTTTGCCACTAATGATGGCAAAACTCCTGATGCCTTCAATTTTTTTTTATTTTTATTCTGATGAAAATAATGTTAGAAAGTCCTCACTGTTTGCATTTTCTTTCAAAGTTTTCTGTAAAAGTATTTTTGAGAAGGGATGATCAGTAAATACTCATTTATCGGGATTATGCTGACATAAAAAGTGGGTTTCATTTTGATCACTCTTCCTTCATAATAAAAAAAAATTGTCAGAAAAGTCCTTATATGAACAGACATATATGCATCCTTATGATATCCTGTCAGTGCACTGTTTCATCAGATTATGCTGTCATATGACAACAGGCCTATTTATATCACAGGCTTCTTGTGAACAGAGAATGTGTTTCAGCAGTTTGGAATTCTAGTTCACAGGTGAGAGTTTGTCAAAGAGAAGATACTAGTGGGCCTATTTAGGCAAGTGGACAGGTAGAAGTCATGGAATAATACTGAGATGCACAGCTAACAGAATTTGGTCCTTTCATTAGACTAGAGATAAAAATATAAAGGAAGTTCCTTTTTTTTTTTCACTCCACAGATCACTCCAGTTGTCCTTCACACAAGCGGAAGCAGCCACATCCATGCCCTATCCAAGAACTGGTTTACAACTTGCAGTTCTTGATACAGCTGCACTGAGCTACATTTACCTGAAAACTATTGCTGGAGAACTTGCTGAACGCAAATAGAGGTGGCCACAGACCACAACTTTACTGAAATAAACTACTTCTAGCATGGCATATATTTGATTTCTGGCTGTGGGCTTCCTCTCTTTGAGTCAGTATCAAGGCATGGGTCTAATTCAGAAAGGGGATTTGTTTCAGCTGCTGATACCAATACAAACCCTAGTACAGGAGGGAGGAGGAGATACAGGCTACTCAAAGAGAAGAGTTTATAATGGCAGTAGCTCAATACCCTGGGAATGAGACTGGGTGCTTTGCTAAGCAGAGGAAGTTCCAGGGCTTTGAGAGGCATGAAACACCCTGAGCTAACAACTTTGAACCAGACACCAAGTACAAAATGGCAGGGACTGCACTGCCAAGAAAGCTCAGGGTTACATGCAGGAACCTTCACACAGAATGCCGATGCAAGGCAGTCCGAAGTTCTGGAGCTGTTGAAAAGCCTCTGCAGTCCACCAGGGCAGAGCAGAGGTGCCACATAAGCAAGAATCTGACTTAGCCTCACAACAAAGATCCATCATTTACATTTCCTGGTATTTCATATTTGTGTAGAGTATCTGTGTGTTTTCTTCACTTCAATGTCACCTGCTAGTTCTATGGTTTCAGCTACAATAGTTTCATACAGATGAAATGTTTTTCCTGGCCACAAAAGGTTTGCCTTGCCCAGATAGAAATCCCCTCAAATGTTTATCTTGAGCTCTTAGAATGTTGGCCCAAGAAACAGAAATAAAAAATTGCAAATAATGAAACAAACAAGCATAGAGGACTGTAAAAAGAAATGAATACAAAGATATAAAGAACAGAACAGTGAGCCAACTTAAAAGGCATCAGAAGAGTTGCAAATGTAACAATAGGAAGGTGTGGTATGTGATTGTTTTCTTCTGTATACAATAACAGAGGAGAACGACAGCAATTCAGTAGAAGGCATTATTACTGCTTGTGTGTAACAGCACACCTGAAACTACCAGTGAGGAGTCTTAACTTTACCAGGCCCAGCTCTTACCTGAAGAACTGTCTTCATCCATCCCCTTGAACTCCCTTTGCCAGCACCCAGTAGACTGGCATTTTGGCAATCTCACATCCTTTAACAGCATGTTCATGACTCCACAATGTGTGTGGAAAGAAAAGTCAAGCTCTTTGTTTTCAAAGGCACCAAAACAAATGTCAGAAAAGTCAACTGTAGGGAATTTACATGCTTATTTTAAAAAGCAAGGATTGGGCACTACACAGCTAAAATCTCTTTAGTCACTTGTCTAAGCCATCATGATTTCTTTGAAATTTGGATAGGTGCATGACATGGCCAGTTATTGCAGCCCACAAACAGCTGGCAACTGGTTAAACTGCAGTAAAGTATCTGCTCTGTAGCAAGAGATCCAAGCTGATGCTGTAGCCCAGACTGGTGGAGCCCACAGGCTTCCAGCTGTGGCACGAGATCAGGAACACTGAGTATTATGCCTCACTGTAAGCACTAAAGACTTTTAAAGGTCTTGCTCAATGCCATGCTTCATATAAGGTATTTAATCCTGTAATTCTACTGCCACAGAGGAACTGATCACCTACTTTGCTAGACCTAGATTTTCACATCTGTCTCAGACTTTCTCAGGCTGTCTCTGGCTTTCTCATCTGTTTTAGCTAGACAAGATGTTGGCTCCCTTGTCAGAGTTGGTTTTAGAGAAAAGATGAATTGGGCAGGGTGATACAAGTACAGAAAACATTGGCTGGTTTAAAATAAATAGGTAAAGTAGGAATTTCCATTATCTCATAGCTGAAGAACCAAGGAAATGCTGAAGCAAACTGCAAGGTGATAAATCCAGAGCTGATAAGAAAGTTTATAAATATATATATATATAAAATTTAAGAATTTCAGCCAAACCCAACAGTCAGACAGTGCCACTGAAGCTATGAGTTAGGCAAGACTCTACCTGGTTTATAGAACAGTTAAACAGTTACAGTAAGCATTTTTTAAAGGGAA
The DNA here is from genome assembly GCA_026770055.1 of Myrmophylax atrothorax. Taxonomy (NCBI): domain Eukaryota; kingdom Metazoa; phylum Chordata; class Aves; order Passeriformes; family Thamnophilidae; genus Myrmophylax; species Myrmophylax atrothorax. Next base: position 38,623,330 of record JAOXXN010000395.1, read on the forward strand.
GGACAACTAACTACACGCTCCCAGGTTCACTGTTTAGAGATTGCATTGCAACAAGGAGGATGTGTCTTTGAGGAACAGATAATCTCACACATACTAATTAAGTGCATGCTGTGCCTTTCCATACAGGATCCTATAATGACCACTACTGGAGGAGAGGAACTGTCAGACTGAAGCAGATCTGAAAATGCATCAGCTTCCATGACTTGTGTCAAAGTGCTGTTAAGGTGCATGGTCAGACAGTGAGGGGCTGCAGGGAGCTGGAGAGCAACTCTGCAGCAGTGTCACTGGGGCAGGAACTGACAGCCCCAGGCTGGGCTGAAATAGGGGCCTGAGCCATGGGCAGGGTGTGGGAAATCTCTTGGGGAGGCTGGGCATGGCCATTGGTGCCATTAATGCCCTGAGGTCTTAAGTAAAAAAAAAAAAAATACTCCCAATTGGTAAATAGTTTCTCTATGACCAACTCAAATGCAGTTTCATAAATTATTCTCAAAAATAAAAATTCATTGACTTTTACAAATAATAACTGCATCTGTTCTAAAGGGTGGAAATGCTGGAGTGAGAAAACCAGACAGGCCCAAATTCTGCTCCTGGTCCTGCTAATAACCTGCAGAGAGTAGGTCACGTGCCCCCAGTTTTACTATTTTAGAATGGAGGGACAATGAAACAGTCCACAGCTCTAAGCAACAGGCATTACACATGGCCACAAGAAATGGGATAATTTTGCGTCAAGCCATTTTGGAAACATTAAGAATTGAGGTTGAGAGGGTTGGGGTTTTTGTTAATATATGCTATACACTGGGGCTATTTTCTAGCTAATTCATACCCAGGCTCTGTTAGTTGCCAAAAGACCTAACAACACAATTCTGGGAATAGAGAACTATCTCCTTAATGCATTTGTAATATTTTAAGATTATGTACAATGGTTTATCCCTATCCAGATGTAATTGTTAAGGCCAGTAAGACAAGTGTATCTAGCACTGGATCTGTGCAAACAGTACTCCTAAGAAAGAAAGATTAAAAGTGAAAATACAAGCAAGGTGGTCAAAGTACACGATAGATTGTTTTGGTTTGGTTTTAATCAGGTAACTCCACAATTTAGCACAATTACATCCTTCCACATACTGAGTGCTCTTATCTTAGGAGTCAAGCAGTGAACAAAGAAAGTCTCTGCTCTGCTGATTTCAGAATTGGTTTTTTAGATACATTATTTATAGATTATTGTAAGTTTTACATTTGTCATAAGAATAAATGTTGCCACTGTTCCAAGAATCAAATAAACACACCTAATGATCAAACACAATAAAAGCAGAAAAAACATTCTTGAAGGACTGCTGACATCTGTAGCTGATGAGATAATTATATGTAGCTTTTCTGAATAGATACCTAAAATTTGAAATAACTTTCAAGAGAAATTCAATAAAAAGACAGAAGTGCCACTTGGGCATGAAAACTGTCAGTGCTCCTCACGGACATATAGCATGAGGAAAAAAAATTAGATAAGGCAAATGGAAAGGGTCTAGTCCAGTTTCACTGATGTTAATAAGAGATTTTCCATTGACTCCACAGGGCTAATATGACCAAAGACAGCAGTCAGCAAGAAGGCATGTAAGCACTGGATAAAGGGCATAAAGAATAAAGGCAGATTGGGCTGGAATTATAATGAAGTCAGGATAAGCCTGAACTTTCACAAATAAAGCATTGAACTGATTACAGGGAGGGTCTCTGATTTTTCACAGCCAAACCTGATCATTCACTTAACTTTAGATCTTTCCTTTAAATCAAATTATGGGTGATATGCAATACTGCTGACTATCACCCTCTTAGAAAGGTCTAAGCTCCAGTTGTCCCAAGTAGCTTCACCTTTTATTGGCCTGTCATTTTATAATAAATACTAGAAGAAATAATCCCCATTGAAACTGTTCTGTCATGATATTGAGAGGTTGGCTTGCATGGATATTCGGTCATTGTCTGCCAGAGAGGTAGTCAGAAAGCAATTAAAGCTGTCTGGCTATGTTGACATTTTATTCAGTGTTCACCAAGTCTTTAATTTTTGTAATTGTAGATTAGAGTTTAAGCTGCTGAGTGGGAAGGGAAGGAAGAAGATCAAGCCTAAAGTTTCTTTTGTATCAGGTTGAAATTTTTGTTTAAAATCAAGCCTGATCAGTTCCCTAACATGAGTAAAAGTCCTGTGTAAGAGGCCATGTCACTCTCCATTCGAATGGCCAGAAGCCATAGTTTCCACAAGAAACAAAAGCAACTAAAAGCTTTAAATCCTATCCCATTGTAGGAACACAATTGAATTCTCTTGCCAACATGAGGACAGAGTATACATAGTCACTGCATAGGACTGACAGTCTGTGTGGGAATTACTAAAGTCTAGCTGCAAGATTTCCATATACAGACATTTCCTGCCACAAGAATGTTGCAGTACACTAAGTCAGCATCCAAAGTAATCTAAAGAACAAAAGGAAAGCCTCTAAAATAGTGAAAAGGAAAAAAATTATACACAAAGATCACTTCATACATTCAATACAGGCATTTAAAGTAGAAGATATCAAGGTCATTTTCTGCAGCCTTTATTCAGGCACATCAATAGGAGTGGGTTGTTAAAGTAAAGCCTGAGGAAGTATCTGACCTTTTTCAATTTTTTTCTTCCTTTGGATAAGATGGTGATGAGATGCTGTCCAAGAACAGAACACTAGGACATACCAAACTCAAACACACATTTGCAATTGAATGGTATCAATGTTTCAAAGTGTGGTCCCAAGGAAACTCCATGAATATTAGTAGAAGAGACAAAAGATTATTGAGTTGATAGTCTGTTAATATAAACATAATCTAATGTTGCTATAAGCAAAGCAAAGGAACATTAATTAATCAGTCATTGCCTCAGCCACATTTTACGTGAACACAATGATTCCCTCGGAGGCTTGATGGCCTTCCAAATTGTTAAATTAATTTTGTGGCAAAAATTGAACTAATAAAGGTAACACAGGCTGAAGCAACCCTTCCCACCCACCTCCTAAGAAATCTTGTTTAACATAAAGACAGAATAAAGGTGTAGTCTGTGACTGTATCAGCTCCAAAATCCAACTCATCCTTCTGACCTTGAATCCGGTTGCTCAACATGGAGAGAAACAAGATTTCCCAAGAATTGTCATGATGGAGAGCAGGTCCTTCTTCCACAAACAGTTTAGGTTAAATTATACTTCTGTGTGTCCATACACATGGACTTCTGAGAGGAAAGCAGCTGTCAGCCATGTCAACTCCCCTTCCATGTTGCCGCAACTCAATCCCACTATAAAGAAAGATAAGAACTATTAGGTCTGTAGTGATTTTCCACTGTTCTCTCACTTCCCTTTTCCCTTTTGCAATGACTAATGACCTACAATTATATTACCCAGAGTAAAAAAAAAACATAACAAACTATAATAAAGCATTTGCTTTTCTTTGTGCCCATCTGGTACACCTGTGCAAGGAAGCAGAGTGGTAAGAGTGTCCCAAACCTAGCTCTGATGTTATTATACAGCACTAATATTATAACACTTAGCAGCCATTCCATATACTTCCTGCAGCTCACTGCTACCATTATTTATCATTACTTCATACTATTAATTAGTGTTCTCAGAGTAGCTCTTAAAGGTGATATAACAGGCACCTGAAAACATTTGTGTGCCACTGTAAATGGTATATATTGATACTTATTTTGCCTGAGCACTTATGTGCCTTGGATAAATGAATAAACTCTTGCTTGTCTGCTCTAGAACAACTTGATTTTTACTGAATTTTCTGGTTTTAGCTTCTTCTAGAAGACAGAAGCCTTTAAAAGCACAGTAAAACAACCATGGCATGCAAGGAAAGAGGAACCCCTCCACCTATGTGTGCTGGGCTGGACTTGGTGCCCCCCTACAGGGGCACGGCTACCTCATGAAGGGTATGTGACTTACACACGTGTAACATCTCCCTCTACTGGCTAAAACCGTAGGAATACTTTCATTTCCAAGCAGGGAGATTACCCAGACTGAGAATCCCTAGATCATATCACCTCCCACACTCTAGTTCTTACCCACTTGTAATCTCTCCCTGTAGGCCTAAAGCAGACAAGGTCTGTGAGATGGAGCAGGCAATGATGAACTGGGCATGGTTCACCTGAAACCGTGGATGCTAAAGCCCTCAGTGAAATGCTTTGAAGACAAGGAGACACTAAGCAAGTGCAGTGGGGCCATTCCTGGGAACACAGGACTAGAGTAGAAAATTGCTTTGCAGAACCTTTCATCTAGGACTCCAATAAATGTTAGCAAGATTGCTTACTAAATGATTATTAAGTGATGGTGAACCTTAAGTCTCTTGAGTAAAATCAGAGTCCAGTGGTTAAATATGGAGGTTTTACCAAATCTCAGCCCTCTACTCTTTGAAGACCACTGAAGCCATAACTCATTGTTATTGTGTACCCCACACTAACAGCATTTCTGTATCTGTATTGTTTTTAAATGCTCAATAGCTGACACAATGGATGAAAAACTATCTTGATAGGTTCTGCAAAGAAACGCTCATGTATGAACACACTCCAGATGACAAGGCACAGCTGGGATACTCTGTCAGAATTTCACCACACAGCACTGACACTCCCCTTCAGTTTCCAGCACTGCATTATATGCTTTCTCACACCCTGGGAGAACTAATAGTTTTTACAGAGCCTTTAGGCTACAACTAGTTGTAGCTGCTACAACTGGGAGGGTACAATTTCCATATACCTCAACAGCATATGGCTTTAAGATGACATAATGATATTCTAAAGTTAACCTTCTCTTTTGCAAGTTGCTGTCAGAGCTGCCCATGTAAATCTTCTGCAGTCAAGAAAAACTAAAAAGATTACACATTCAGTTAAAAATGAAGAATTCATTTCACAGCAACTCTTCTGAAATGCGGCCTACACCACAAATTCTTGCTCTATAGGCTACAGACACTAATATTTTTCCTACTACAAGATTGTCAAGTTCACCAAATAATTCAAAACCTATTTCTATTATAATTCACACAATTGTAAATAAGGTAAATAATGGGAAAAAATTAAGTTATTCATAGCAAGAGAATTATATCCTTTTCTTTGTTCTCCATCTTTTAAAAGGCTTTTTAATTCACCATTCTTTCCCTTTTATTTCCCTTCTTCCTTTGTTTGATAAGCTTTTTCTAAAATTCCCTTCCCTGCATCCTGCATGCAGGGCAAAACCATTCATGCAGAATTCATCATGGGAAAACAATCATAATATCTCATTCCCATATTCCCAAGAGGGAATTACCCATTCTTGGGATTCTAGCATAGAAAATAAGCAGAAGAAATTACTACAGCCAAGTTGCAGGAAAACTATTAGCACACCGGTAGCTCAGGAAAATGTGCTATTTGAAACACTTTCTACTAAGCACCCAAGCAAACTATAGGGTCGTTTGTGGGGATAAGAGGTGCACAAAGCCTGAAAGCATTTTTGCCTTTGAAAGGCTTTAGTAACTCCTGGCTGTTTTGGGGGAGCTTCCTGCAGAATGGAGGCTTTCTACCTTTTTCAGCACAGACATAGGGTTCTATGAATAGCACTTGGCTAATTCCCCCTTTGTGGAAGTCTTTAGGAAGCTTTTCATTGTATAGCCCATTCTATAGAACTCTTAAAGCCAAAAGATAAGAATGAGGTTTTCTAAGGAAATTGTCCAATTCTAAGTGGGCTTTTAAAAAATTATTTGTGCCCAGCCCTGTTATAGTTCCTTTGCTTACTCAAGGAGCAGCAATTATCACAGCCAGCAGCAGACAGACTTTTCCCACAGAACTTTGTTACTTTTAGTCCTTCATGAGTGTGCATGAAAGAACAGCACTTCGCCAATTCCAAACACCCAGGCAGCTTCTCTAAGCTACAGCTAAGTGGCAGAGATAATGTGCAGCACGAGGCTGTGATGATCAGTGCAATACTGCTTGGGAAGACTTCAGACTGTAACACGACCTGAATTTAGGGCACGCTGGGAACATGTTGCTGGGATGTAAAAATGGCTCCAGCAGCCCTCCCTACGCAGATGCACTCATACCTAGATGGTGTCTCATTTTGCTGTGCTTCTTGTCACAAACCTGCAACTACAACTATGGATGGGAGAGCAGAAAATCACAGAGAGGGTGGGGGTTCATGCTATAACTGCGTTTGAAGTAGTGTTTTTGTGAGCAGAGTAATGCAGATAAAAAGAGAAAACGCAAGACGCCTATGCCAACCAATCTCTCAAGTTGTCCTTGCTGTGAACACGTGTCTAGTGACAGAAAGTACACTAATTGTGGGCCAGGGTAGACTATGGAAAAAGGGACAAGAGATCCCAGGCTTTAGCTTGACCCAGGACTGCAGTGGATATGTAAAAAACAAACAAACAAATAAATGGCTTTATACACTATGGGAGGAGATGCCTCAGTCAACTGGTGGTTAAAGGTGTGGACCTCTCACAAAACATGCCTAACATCATGTTCCAGAAGCTTAAACAGCTGGTAGCAGATTTCACATTATCATTGCATCCACGTGTATCAGATTAAAATATATGAGGCAGTTTTGCTTCTTTTAAATATAATCCTTGAAAGGTGGGGGGGGAAAGCCCAGGAGCTAACAACTTGCTGACAACAGTAGCAGGTTAACATTAAAGTCTAAATCAAGATTTTGGGGGCTATCCCAGGATTTTTCTTCTCATTTGCCCTCTCTCAGAAATACAGTCAATGCATATCAATAGTTATTTGGTTACAAATTACAAATTTAGAAATCTGCTGAAGACAAAGTTTGTGACCTGATTTTACCTTCTATTTCTCAGGTTATGGAAAGTTTCCTGCATGGCTCAGTCATAAAGTATTAAAGTTTTCCTTCTTCTCTGATTACTCAATCTGCCTGATTGAACTACAAACCTACCAGCAGTGGAGATCCATCAAACTTGTACCTACTTATCCTCTCCAAAAGTGCTTCTCACCCTTTAAATGCCTTATCTCAAACTATGAGTATGGAAACTAAAGCTCCTCCTCTACACTACTTGGGGATTCCTATCTCATCAAGGAGGCTAAGGTTTTGTGAATGTATCCTATTAATAGAAAAAATCCAAAAAAGATTGGGGTCATGGACTAATAGAGCCCTATCTTACGGAGGGAAACTTTAGCTTTTGAAGTCGATAATAATGTCAATGCAAAATTAATGGTGTTCCTACCTATTTCTCTCTAAAGGGCTTATTAAAACAATTGAAAATTTGATGAAGCAGTTTTTATGGGGAAAAGGAAATAGTGAGAAAGGAATAGCAAAAGTTAGTTGCAAGAATATCTATCAACTGAGAGAGGAATAAGGAATAGGACTAGAGTCATTCAATAGGCAAAACAGATTA
>JAOXXN010000395.1:38630809-38641989 GCA_026770055.1 Myrmophylax atrothorax
TTAGAGCGTGAGGATGTGCACGCACCTATACAAGGTGTGTTAAGAGGTTAAAAGGGTGAATTTGTGCTGGGAGAATCATGTAGATGATTGGAGCCTCAGCTTGGCACAAGAAGAAAGGCCAAGACATGCCAGAATTTGCAGAGACATATTCCTCAATTTGTTTGAACTGTACTTGGCGCTCAGACTCCTAGCAAAGACCACAAGACTGAAGGTCATCATGTTCATACAGACAGTTGTTAACAAACAGCCCATTCAATTCACATCTGAGGCCCCATCACCAAGGGCACTTTGCCACATGCATTCCTTCCTGTACAGGGCTTCTCCTTCCCCTGACAAGGAGCAGCCATTACACTCAGATCATTCATTTCACTGGCTATAAACCTCCATAGCAGAGCAGCCTAGCCTGCTGTTTTGCCTTTCTCTGCTCTGGAGAAAAATGTTCACTGTAGTTCTCCAGGTTACCAAGCACATACTGGAAAACTACTGGGGCTAAAGGAGCATGGGAAAAAGAGTGAAACCCAAACCTGTAGCCCCAAGGGCAAGAAGGGATTGCACAGCACTGTCTGGACAGCCTGCCTGCAACACTTGACTTTTCCCAGCAGTGCTTACATTCACCTTCCTTCTAAATAAACCTGTTTAAGCCACCCATGCCAAGCCTTGAAAGAAGAGCTGGCAGGTACCTGCAGCAAAGTCCCTATTCTATGAAAATTGCCCCATTGCAAACAACAATCAGGAACGATACTCTTGCAGAGGCTGGGACTCAATTCACAGCTCAGCAATAAATTTCCGTAGTGAGACAGAGAAAGGCACTCTCTGTGCTTCAATAACCAATGCATAATAGGAAACAGTGCAGCCTTTCTCAAAGACACCTTTTACTGGTCTGTAGTAAAAGGTTACAGATACACAGCATAATCTAGAAGGACTCTGAATTATCTGGACTAGCTCTTGAGAGTAATTTAGAGAGTTGAAGACAGTCACATTAACAGTACCTTGGGTCAGTTAGCGCTGATGAAAAGCGGGATCTGTCCTACAGGATGCCAGCTGGGCACCTTTCTCTTTCCACCACTAACCTCAAGACCCTTGAGGAGTAAGGAGTAAGAACCTGGCAAATGTCCCTGTCACAGGGTAACAAGGCAAAGTTAATGCTGACATTTCTCAAGTCTCTTGGTGAATGATCCCTCTTGCAAACATACTCCTCTCACTGAGAACACAGTAACTCTGTTCTGGATCTTCTCTAGAGAAAGAGGAAAATGCGTCCATATGAAGTTGATGACAGGGTAAGTCAAAAGAGAAGTGCGGCCTCCTTTGAGAACAGAGGCTATGCAGGTAACACAGGTCATGGCTGAGAAGAGAAATATGGCAAGTGGGACAGGAAAAGGAGAAGTACAGCATTGCAAAAGGAGCACAGTAACAGACAAACACATTAATATTGGTATATAATAACAGTTAATATAACATATATTTGGAATTGCAAAACCCCTACACCACCATAAATCTTGATAACAACAGGCCATGTGCACACACTAACATCCAATATAGAAGTTATGCATCTAACTAGGATTTGGTAACTTTCTACTTCCATGCATGTCCCATGAGCTTTCACTGAAGTACAGGTAAGGCCATTAACTGGGACAGTGTCTGTCCAGAGGATCTAGGTCTAGGGAAAAAGACAGCATCACTCTGAATCTGGGAGCTGCTAGCTCCAAAATCATGCTGTGTCTTGAACATATGATAGTTTTCAAAGTTGGTTTCGGGTTTTTTGCAGGCCTATCCCCTAATGGTATCTATCACCTACTGCATGTTCTAGCTTGAATTCAGCAACACCCTATTCACAAGAAGTAATTTTACAAGAAATTGAGGTGATTTCAGCATATTTCAAAGTATTAAAATCAGTTTAGTAAGTATCAAACTCTGAAGTAAAGTAGGTAATAGGCATTAATCACCCAAGTAAATCCATTAGTCAGCTGCACAGCCTCCATGGCCGTTCCTGTACCTACAGCATCAGTGAAGTCAGAATGAAACATCAGCCTTCTCCAACTTGCTATAGCAAATCCATGTTACTTGAGCAAAATAAAAAAATTCAGCTCCTGTGATCTCCTCCTTTACATTTGCTAATTACTTTGGTATAGAGATTTCAAAACCATTTTCGTGCCACAATAGAAAAATAATGGCTCATCTAGCCTGAAGAGGCATAATTACTACAAATATATTTGTAATGCAGATAATGATTCTGAATAGCATGTTTCCACGGGCAAAAGCCAAAATGAGCAAGCAGACTGATGACTGTCACCTGACTGCCAGTCTTCTGAAATGGTAACCCCTCCAGAAAGATCAATACCACTGCCTAAAAGCTATAGGTATGCGTCTCAGACATTATGTGGTATTTTGTCTTTCCACATATCATCAGTTGAAGTTGTGAATTTTCAGAGGGTTGCGAGATTTTTTCCACATTTTGTCCATTTTGCCGTTAGCAAAGAACATTAAATAAAGGATCACTAAATAATTATCTTTCATTCTGGAAAGTCACATTTCAGGCAACTGTTCACTGCTATAGAAATAGTTGTTCAATATTTATACATATTTAATGCACAGGATACTCAGTTTGGTTAAAAAGCTAAACACAATAAGATGTGGATCTATGTTTGTAATTCATTTATGTAGACAATTAGATATGTCAATCCAGTTCCATGTGATTGTAGAGAATATCCTTAGTTTGCTAAAATCACAAAGTAAGTTACATATCAAGAAAGTAAATCCAGGTTCTTAAAATTCCTTATTTAAAATGCCCCCATTTCTGAAATGCAAGAGGAAAAAGTTGGGAAAGTAAGGAGGACCAAAGAAAAACAACAAAAATACTGTTTTTCCTTTTAAAAAAAGAAAATATTCTAATCTTACTCAAGAAAGTGTTTGGGAAGTTTGAAGTTCTGATTATAATCAAAATGTAAAGGATGGAGGCGTTCAGAGGAGACCGGAGAGGTATTTTTGTCAAGCCATAGTTAATGACTGTTTTCATTTCTCTTAGTCACAATGTCCAGAAAGATTTTACCTTAAAAAGACCACAGCAACCATCTTAAGAACAGACTGCCTGTGCTACAGAGATCTGCTGCTCCGTTACCACCAGTATTGCATGTAGTTACCTCAGCACATGCCAGTTCAGGAGAAGAAAGTAGTCTCTCCTGCTCCAAATGGTCAAAGAAGAGCACCACAAAAGCAAACTCTCAAGTAATACCTTTGTCCTTGCCAAGTGGCTACAAGTTTGAGGTGCTTCCAGACCTCCCTCCTCCTGTGAGGTGAAATCAGAGCCGAGAAGACAAGACACCCATCATGTAGGTAGCTGTCTAGCAAACAGACAAAGCCCTGTTTCTTGACAGCGCTCCCACACTGCACACAGACAGCCTGTTGCAAAGCCCCCAAGCAACATCCTTCTGCCAACCACCTACCTTGGAGCCATGTCCTTTGGGGCACTGTAACACAGAAATTGGGTAGCAGTGGTTTACATTGCTTCCACATGGCCCTCGTCTGCTCATTCCTGATCCTACATCACCCCTTACCTGTGCCAGGATACCAAGTGCACCAGGGCCATTCAGCGAATCACACCAGGACCTGGCTCGAGTTACACAGCCAGGTTATTTTTCAGGCAGATCAGTCTCCTGATCCTACCCACGACTCCACCCCTACACATCGTGTAGCAGCACAACTTACAGGGGCACATGGGGAGAGTGGAAAAAAAACCCAACACAGGAAAACTCCTGAAAACAGGAGCTACTCAGTCTATCTCCATTGCCAAAGTAACTTGGTAAGTAATTTGTTTACAACCCATTCTCAAAGAAAGATTTGACAGATCTGAATTCCTGAACTCTGAGCTTTGCTCCTTCTCCATCAATCCCTGCTTTCAAGAAATCCATAAGCCTAAGCCTAATAGCCATATTTTTCTCTCACTTGCAGTGAAGGTTAAGTAACCACTCTCACATCATCTCTCCCTTAAGAACACAAAGCCAAGCATGCCAAGCAGGGATGAATATTGTTAACTGGTTTGGGTTACTAATTCATGTTTGAAATAAATTGTCTTGCCAGATTCTTCTAGTATATCCACTTCTGTCTCAAGCAAGGACTCAGAAATGGTTGAAAACACACAGAGATAGACAGAAAGAAAAAAGAAGACAAAAAAGAAAATGGACAAACAATAAACATGTTTGAGTCTCAAATTAAAATGGGTTAGTTTCCAGATCATGTCTACATTTAATCCTGGGCGATGTGTTTGCCTTAACCAATCTGTCCACTGTCAGCAAACAACTGGCAGTCAGCAAACACTTCGATAGTCTTCTTTTTAATTATTTTGTACATTCCAGCTTCTTCGTTGCCAACTGTTCAAACCTATTTGCAATGATTTGTTTTTCTTTCTAGTTTGAAGAATGTGATGACAGTCAGTGCAAGAAAGCCGTACAATAGTTAATGTTGTGCAAGCACCGGACTGATGAGAAAACTGTTGTGAGTAAACATGGTCATTTCTCTAAAATGTTTTTATCCAGCTTTAGACTCGCTTAGTCCATGCTGGTGTGGACTACTGAAATTACAGAACATTAAATCTGCAAAACGTTAATTTAATTCTATTGACAAAATAGAAAAAATGAAGCTTAATACCTCAGGATCAGATGGGCCATCTTGTATGAGGAGCACATTCCCTAGAGAGCAAATGGAAGATCTTAGCTATCACATACAGCTCCATAAACCATTAAGGAGACAGAACATTGTCTGTTCACAATTAAGTCAACAGTAAAACTTCACTGGCATAAGAATGAGCACCAACATTAGAGCTGATCTGAAACATATTTCCAGGCCCTAACAGGCTACCTTGACAGAATGGTTCACCCAAAACTGCTTCAGTAGCAGTATTTGCCTCCTGAAAAACAAAGGCAATTGTTAGCAATATACTTTCAAGAAAGGAAAAACAGAAAATCTGTCTCCTAAAACATCTCTTTCCTTTCCACCCACTTTTAGTGGATTTTTCCCACTTCTTGTCTCTGTCTCATTTCTAAGTCAACCTCCTAGCAGCTGTAATTAAAGACTACAATGGTGATTCTGGCTGGCTGGTGGCAGACTTTTTTCTTTCAAAACAACAGACAAAGAAGGATACACACTAAGAAAGATTTCTTCACAGTTTCCAACACAGTGGATGAGTAATTCCAAAGGTATCAAGAATTTCTTCCACTTGCAGTATTGCTCTCTTCTGCTTTATTTAGGGGATACAACAAAGAGCTAACTTAAGAGATATCAACAATGCTATACCACACAGGAGGATCTCCTCTGCAAGGGGGAAGGATGTAATTAACAGCTGTCACATATTAAAGTTAATTGCACATTATTCTTTTGCAATGGAGATTCCTGAATCCATTTCAATAGTTTATCAAGATAAAACAAGGTAAACAAAACAAGATAAAACCCTAACAACTCCACCCATCATTTATTCAAATGTTTAAACACTCTTTAAAAGATAACTTAGTTTGCTGCTGGGTGACATGCACATGGTATGTAAATAACCACACACAGGCTTTCCTCACTTTTAAGGCTTTCATTTAAACCTCAGAGAATATTCCACAAGAGACAGCAAACTGCAATTTGCCACAACTAAACTACACTCTTGAAAGCACACTGCATTCACCATAACAATGGTAAGATCAGGGAGTGTTCATGGTCGGTCTCTGTGATACATGAAATTGCACAGCCATACACAGCTTATATTCCAGAGATCTGAATTCAGTTTTGATGCACTGTTGATCTTGCTCACTTTTGCAAACATTTGATAGAACTGCTGTTACTTAATCACCACCACAGGCCCAATACCATGTGCAGATAAATCAACAAGAACATTCTTCTTATTCTGGCATGCCTTCTGTTAACTCTTATAAAAGAGGTTTCCATTCTTGCATGCCTAGGAATAAAAGTTCCATCAATCAAAACCATTCATCAGCTTTTTATTGCCCCTCTGCCTGACCCTCACTGCTTCATGCAACAAGCAACCTGCTGAGTCTTCTTCTGTAAAGAGGAAGCCCACTCATCTAATCCATCAAACAGAAAAGAAGTAGTTGTATTGGTCAAATTCATGCAAAAGGCACACTGTGGCAGCTAACTGAACCCCAGGACCCACATCACCTTAAAACTCTTACCTTCCAGCACACAACAGGCAATACTGCAGTAACCAGACAGGCAGGCAGCTGACAACTGCATTTAAACAGATTGGGCCTGATCATCTTTAGGCCAGTGTTGCAATGAGAAGAGTACAAGCAAGAATTATTTTAAAATTACATGCCTTAGATGCTGCTTATGATTCAGCTTTTCCAGAAGGTTTACAGTCATATTCTCCTTGAGGATAGGCAGCATAGAGTTTGTTTTACACTAGCCTACAGCACCAGAAAACTTGGAGTTGGGTAGGATATAGAAGTAGAATTGTAATGGATTGAGTGATTTCAAGTACATCTTTGGTGATTTTTTCACACTGCAAAACTACTAAGAGAAGGCTGACCCTGGCTTTTGACGTGGCCCTAATAGAGAGACTATTCTGATCTGAGCTTTAATTATACACAGATAGCATCTGAAAGAGATTCTCTGTTGGAACTAATTCTTTCACACCTTGACACATAGATGTTTTCTTAACCAACAGGAGACATTTTCTAGATTAAAATATTAAATATCACTCTGGTCCAGACCTGCATCATGAATCTGACACAACATTTTCAATTAGGACAGCCTGAAATCACCTGTTTTTCAATGTCTATTATCTGACACACTTATTTGGTTTAACTTATTATTCTAGTCATGGAGTTTGTTAAAATTATGTGGCATATCTGAATCTAAATTATACCTTAGGACAAATCCTGGAATTATATAGCTTTGCCTCTTTTCCAAACCTCTCAACCTCATTTTCCTAAATCCAGTCTGACCAAGGATCTCCCTAGGTTATTAAACTGTTAACATTTCACAAATTTTTGTATTAGCAGCATGAAACTACTAAGAATATGTCATGAGAAAAACAGAGGCTACCACAGATGGGGAAGTAGTGGCAAGAACGGGTAATAAGAGCTAGAAAGGAACTGGTTTGAGTTTTAGAACTGACAAAAAAAATATTAATTCTGAAGGAGTTCAGATTGCTTTGTATTTGAGGAGGAATATTAATTTCCCCATCCCAATCTAATTTACACTGCACATCTTTCCCAAAAAACTTGCAATTAGAGTAAGGAGGACTATATTGGCAGCAGATTTTATTTTCCTGTACATGACTCTATGTTAATACACACACCAGTTTGTTTTAATGACTTCAAAAATTCAGTAACATCCATGGAGAGCTGAACATGTAACACAATTTCATGTTTTGTACTTCTAAAAACTTTCTCTGTTAATTTTACATCATCTTTTCCACTCTTCCAGGTCCTTCATAGAAACTAATAAGTTACAATATGGTTTAACCTCAGATGGACTCGGAGGCACTGCACCAGGAACTGTTAACTGTTTCAAACTATGATCTCATCTGTTTTTTTCTCACTGCTTAACCAGTTCCTCATCTACACTCTCTCTCTCATGTTAAATGAAAAATAAGACTCTGTGAGGAGCTTTGTCACAGGCTTTTTGAAACATGATCTCTACTTAAAAGTTGCTGCAAAGATGCTGATTACACCAAACAGAATAGGCATCAGAAGACCAACTGCCTGGTTATGACTCATTTTCTGCCACACATGTAAACCCTGCTTTGAGAAAAGCACAGAGACAGACATCAAGAAGTCTTTGATAAAATGGGGTCTGTAATTTAATGATTGGCTTTAAGTAAGAAACAGCTTTCCCACTCTGAAAAGGAATTGTTTGTGCAAAACATATGCTGACTCCCAGCAGACCCTCCTTGTCTAAGTCATTAAGACTCTCCCTCCTACCACTGTTAGTCATGCTGAGTATTAATATTATTCATTATTACTCATAGTTTAGTCTTTGAATAACCTCATTAATTTCAATGAGACATTTGCAGTAGGAGGTATTAGATAATCTATGCATTTATATGTGCATGCATGTCTAATTAAAAGGCTATCAAATGAGAGACTGAGTTTCCCTTGCTGACTAAGCTGATCCTTGAAACTCTGAACCCAGAAGTGAAAGTATTTGTCGCTGCTGCTGGAGACACACTAAGTCAAACTTTCAAAAGTAACTGTGGCAGAATCAGTGTTAGCAGCAACTTCTATGAGGATACTGCAAAGTTATACCAGTACAGGCCTTTCCACCCCTACAGGCTCTAAAGCTTGCAAAGGGGCAGCTGCCTGTCCCTCAGTACTCCCAAACAGCATATTAGTAACAAAACCAGAAAGCAGATTAAAAAGAAAACACACACAGGTTGGTACCTCACAGACCACATGATGTTTAAAACATTTCTCCTCTGTAGATCTTCCTGCTTCCAAAGCAAGAGAGAAGAGCAGGCCAGATAACCATTCATTATACGATCAAACTGTACTTTATCTCCCTCTGTAGGCATCCTGTGACAGGTTCATCTGGGAGCAAAAAGCAGACTCTACCTAAAGAAGTAAAAGGCCAATGAGATCATCCAAATCATCCAGGTTGTAAATAACATGCGTGTTGCTGCTTTTTACTTTTTAAAAAGGAGAGTTACTTTTCTCAGTGATTTCAGTACATTTCAAAATTTTTTGTATTGCAACATTAATTCTTTAAATATATTTCTAAAGAGGAAAATTTTGGTGATAACTTACTAAAGAAATAAATTGGGACAGCAGTGCTACAGGCAGCAGGAGACTGGAGGAGGGCTGTCTGAAAACAGGACAGTGAGTCAGACAAACATGACTGATGTCTGCTCTCTGATAATTTCCTTCGAATGTTAAAGGAATTCCTGCTAAGGGTGAGAATTACAACTTTTTATTCTGTCCCCATGTCTTCCCATCACTCCCCTCCCCCAAGCAAAGATTACTAGCACAGCTACAAAGTCATCACCCATCCTGTTTTCTCACCACTATCCACCTCATCCCTATGAAAGCCAGCTGGATCAGGCAATGCCTGAGAAGCCAGGCTCCTAATCCCATCGGAGAGGGTGATAGCAATCTGAAAGCAGCAAGGCGGGACACTTTCTAAATACTACCACCCACAGGAAAAACTGTACTCAGCTTGCTGCAGACTGTGCAAGTCTGTCTGCTCCCCTGGCCTGGAAAGGGAGCAGGAAAACAAGGAGGGGATCAATCTGTGCTGTTCAGTGACTAGGCCTTTGCAAGCTGACGCTGTCCTTCCTGTAGCTTTGTGGAGCACACCTTGAATGTCAGCCCTGTACTACTGAATGTGCGCAGTCTCATGTGTGAGATGCACTGGCTCACGTAAGTGGTTTGCACTCCACCTTTGTCTGAAGCCACAGTTAAATTTCATGATCAAGACAGAGCCACAGGCTGGTGTGACAGCCAAGGTGAGCTTAGTGGATCACAAAGAGGCTAAAGCTCTTTTGCTGCCAGATTCCATTTACTGTGTTCCCAAGTTCAGCAAAGTCCTACTACTACTGGATGCACCTGATCAACATTGGCCCCTCCTGCACCTTCCCAAGCCACTGAACTGAAAACCTTCCTTCACCACAAGCCTGGCGGCAGAACATCCGAGAATAAATCAGGACACAGTGCACTGGATGACACAACACTGCCTTCTTCCTCAAATTGTAAACATGAACCATCCCCTGCAGCTGGGGACAATTTTAGTCACCACAAGCTCTTAAGAAATAACAGCCTATGAACTTCCCTCAGAACTGGTGTATTTTGCTCTGATACAGACACATACTGAGGCTGGGGAAGGAAACATTTATCTCCTTCTCCACAGTGGAGCCTGAGTACAGGCAGGCACCATCTAGTCCTAACCAGTGGTTGAGCTTTCAAGTACTTCACATACAAAGAAGAAGATAGGCTTCTTCTTCACACATGAGGAGTGGAGTTCCTCTCAGACTTGTAAATGCTATCAAAGGTACATTAAAACACACTGATTGCTAAGGTGTGCTTCTAGACAAGGGCCAATGCCAACGTGCCTGCTTCTTTCTGAGATCAGGCATAATCTCATAGAGATTGACCGAGGCTGACATATTTTAGGTTAAAAAAAATCAGTTCCATGGCATTTGCAAACAACTAGTGTACGAACCAGTCTATCAGACAAAGCCAGGAACTTCCACATCTGTGAAATTCAGGCCACATTATTAAGAATTGAGTAGGTTCAGTTATCCTGTTCCAGCCATATCAGTCAGAAAATTCTGAAATAATATATTACTTTGTTTGAGAAATAGAGGACACAGTTATTTACCTACCACATAAGATTGTAGTAGAGAAATATTAGATAACATCTATATGCCAGGTCATAAGTAATCACACAAGTACCTAGAAATATTAGGACTTTGGTGCTTTTTCCCAAAAAACTTCATCACATAATCTGTCTTCTGCACATACACTCATAGTAATTCTCATGGGTGTAATAAAATTGCCTGTTGTAATCTTTTAAGGCACATGTTTCACCAGGGGTCCAATGAACAAATAGTTTTTAATGGAAAAAGAAAACAAAACACTAACCCCACTTAAAAACTATCCCAATCTTGATCATGAGAAAAGCTGGGTCAGTCCCATGCCCAGATATTGGTAAGCAAATGGCGAATTGACTTCATTGACTTCAACGGGAGAATGATAGTCCCCTGGGGCAATGTATTTTAAGTTACTGATATTCACAGGAATTTCCCTGCAAGCACAAATGTCATACAGTAACCACTGGGCAAGAACAAAATGGTGACAATATTACTAGTGCAGAATAATGGCTCATGATCTTTGCACTGTGCCCTATAGTGCAAATGTCACTACATTTATTAATATATTTCTTTTCCTTTGTGTTTGAGGGTATGGATCACAGCAGGAAATATTTTTATTTTTACAGTGACCTTTGCAAAGCTTGCACAGCCAGATTATGTTGTGGTAATGGGACAACCCAAAGGTCATGAAACATTATTCTGCCCTAGTAACTATTAGAAATGTGATGGGAGTTAGAAGAGGTATCTGTCCCTAGGGCCAGTTTTTCTAGTCTTCCACCTCTGGAGACCAGGGTTCAATAATGGCCATGCCATTACATGCTGGGGGCTGTCAAGAGTCCTCGCTAATATTTCACCAGTTAACTGAAGGCTATGCTTC
>JAOXXN010000395.1:38648997-38660004 GCA_026770055.1 Myrmophylax atrothorax
TATTAGCAAGATAATTAGAAAGCCATCCAGCCTTACAAGTCACAGCCTTTCTCTTTTCTATTCTTTCTTCTTTGCTTTTACATTTTGGTCTTTTGTTGTTGTGAAGCAGACTTGGGCTACAACAAGCACAATGAGTGTTCCAACACACTTTATCTAATATCAGGATACATGATACCATCTTTATGCCATGTAAAAACCAACCAACTAACCAAAAAAAACAACCACAAAGCTGTCAGAATTGCACAATTTTTTTTCTCCCTCCATCTCTTCAAAAGATTCAAAGCGACAACTATTCGCCACAGTATTTCATAGACCAGTATCTCTGTTCCTGAAATGCCAGATAATGGTTATTAGGTTGCTACTGTATGATGACAGTGCCACATAAATACCATGAACTCTCAGAGCCATCTATTCCAATAAAAAATAACACAGCAGATGACATGAAATCAGATGTGAATTTTTCAGATTCTCAGCAAAAGCACAGCTGAAACCTGTATCTGGTGATCTACCTTTAGATTTCCTACAATTTATCTCCCATCTTCCTTATGCCCAGACATAGCCATAAATTTCTCCTGCTTCCAGAAAGATCACCTTTTGTGAATGGAAAAGTGCTTTGCTGAACCCAGCGCCAGCATTAAAGAACAGAAGCCTTCCCTATCCAGTAACTGCTGCAAACAATACATGTAAGGTTTGAAAAGCTCTTTGTGTATAGTCAGTTCTAACATTTGCTATTTACAAAGACAAAACAACTATAGTAAATTAATTCTACCAAGATTCTTTGCACTAACCACAGGAGCAATACAGGTGCATTTGTAAAGCCAAAGGGCATAGCACTAAAATAGAATAATCCCTTGTGACACACAAAAGCAGTGTCTGATTTGCTTCTATCATCCAAAGACATTTGCTTGTAGCCTTGCGCTACCTAAATCTAAGGTGTTAATGTACTAGCCTGACTTCAGAAATCTCAGGAGTTGCTCACCCCAGGCGAAAGATATGCATCTTTTTGGGGGGCTACTATACAATATAACACATGAAAGCTCTGTTTCTTAGAGCAATAAGGCAGCATCTTAGATAACATCTATGGGAGGAGATTCTTTTTCCCCTCTTCTAAACTAATTTCTATTTGATTCTTAAGAAAAAATAATAATGTTGTTCTTCCCAACCATCCTCCACACCTAAAAAACCCTGCCAAAAAAAAAAATCCCAAATCCCCCTTAAACGAACAAACTCTCATAGCCAGTGCAGCACTGGACCATAACTCTCTGCTCAGATCGATTTTAAAGAGCTACAATTTTATGTTACTAACCTAGGGCCAAAGTCAACTTGCTCTACTTATATCAACTTCATGAATAAATAGTATTCAGTGGGACTTCTATAGTGGTAAGTACCATTCAGTGTGCAGACTGACATATCTAGGCTTTTGTGACAGTGCCTCTCTTACCTAGACTGAAGGCACCCTGACTTTGGAAGGTCTCTGATTCCAGCCACCATTCTACTTCTACGGGAAACATTTTCCTGCTTGTGTCTCCAGATGATCTGTATCTTTCTCCTAACCATACTCCTCTGCCCTTTCTAGGTTGCATCTGAAAAACTGCATGATAGATGGTTATGCTTCATGTATATACATACCCTTTGAATACTTACAAGTATGCTAAATGTTCCATAACCATTATCACAGCAAATGGAGTATGTTTTAAGTGTTACATTTGCAATCAGAAGTGCCAGAGCTGCAAGCCGTGAAAACCGGACTGTAAACTCTGTTGGAGGTGCTGTTCTGAACCTGAACAGTGAGGCTATACTGTTTTAACTAATATGGTAAATCTTAAAATTTAGGAACAGCTACACAATCTGGAGATTGTTAACATGTTACAGTGTAGAATTTAACATGAAGCAAGTTAGAACACCTTCAGCAGTGAGAAACACTATGTACAGATGAAGCGGCTCCTGATGGGTTTGGAAGCATTCAGTTCAAGTGCTGAAAGGAATTCAAGTTCAGAGCAGATATATACAAAGGGGATGTAACAGGGACAAAGACCCTACAATAGCACAGAGAATACATATGCAACTCCTTCACACTTCCTCCTGACGTGACTGTGCTGTACCCTACACCCTCTGTAGACCCCACACCCTGCCTTAGGGATTTATGTCCAACATTTTCATCAGTTCAGTCGGGGAAGATACCTGACTTACCCAGAATCAACTCAGAGAAAAGCATGAACAACCTTTAAAGTAACCCAAAGATTTTGTATGATCCAGTGGAGCAGTGAAAAAGACAATTACAAATTGGCACTTCAGGAGAGCATAATTTGTCTTAGTTCAGGGATATTCTTGGTAAGGATCTCACAGAAAACTGCTGCAGAAAGGAAAGGACTGCCTGTGAGAGCTGGCTGGTGTTCAAGAACAACCATCTCAAAACACAAGATAGCCAATTCCTGCATGCAGAGTCAAACAAGTGTGGTGGAAGGCCAGCAGGGATGAACAGAGAGTGCCTTACTCCTGAGTTCAAACATAAGAAGGAAGTATATAAAAGGTATAAGCAGCAGTGGACTTAGTCTCTTAGGTTCTGTCCTCCATTATGTTATATGGCTCAAAGTTCTGCAAATTTCTGCAAGCACTACCATGCAGTGATATTCTTTCCATTTTGTAAAAAAAAAATCCTCTTCTGCAGGCTCTAATGAAGTTAAACAAGGTATAATTTTGCCTCCGCCTAGTGACTATTTGTAATTGTTTGGCTTTACTGAAGTTCTTGTCTAAAACTTCTATGTTTAGCAGAGTTTCTGGCCCTGATTCCAGTGCTGGGTTTAATCATATCGTATGGCTCGGCTTCGCAAATGAAGATTTGGGAAGGGCTCTCCCCACGTGGATGTGTCCTCCAAACCTGTGCAGTGGATTTTTTAGTTGAGGCACAGCATGCACAGAACCGGCCCCACCCTTTAACTCCTAAGGTTCATCTGCCACGGCCGAGTGTGCTTGTATGGTGGCAGTGAAGTCCTCAGAAGTAGAACCTACAGCCCCCAGTACTACCAGGAGGTCTCCCATCAAAGTACTAAGCGGGGCTGACCCTGCTTAGTTTCCAAGATCTGGCAGGATTGGGTGTCAGGGTGGCATTTAACTGCCTGGGATTAATAGGAACAGGTAATAAACCCTCAGCTCACTTTAGGAGGAACATCTGTCCTGACTGCACTCTGTCCTGATCCATCCAGATCTTTCTCAGAGCATGAATCAGATACACATCATAGATGTAACTTTGACCTGTATCTATAGCACACCTCTAGAGCTACTATACACTTAAAGGGACAGAGGTCTGTAAACCTATCCTGATCCAGCCAAAGCTATATATCACTTCCTGAATCAAATTTTGCAAGACCAAGTCAAGAACCAAAGATCATTACATTTTCTTTTTTTTAAGACTGAATAATTACAGCCCCGTGATCCTGAATGCAATCATTTTTTTAAAATAAGACAAAGATTTTTGGAAGCCACTTAAACTAGAACCATGGCCACCACACAATTCTGCACTCATCTGTCTCTCTCCTCAGTTACTGTTGTTTGAAGTTTCCAAGCATCCTGTGAGATGACAGCAAACATGATGTTGCTTATGTGGCACATGATGGACCACGTCTCAATCTGCCTGTCCATAATAATGAACTTGTAGTTCTTCAAATTAGCATAGCCTGCTACTCCCACACTGGATTTTAGCTTTCTCCAATTGTAGCTTCCTCCGACAAGTAAAGGAAACATTTTTCACTTCCAGAGCCTAAGGCAAAAAGCATTAACTCAAGGTGTTTCTCTCTGTACCCAAATTAGCCCCAGAAAACCTATCCCGAGAGGGATGTAATTAATTGCAGTTAAATTTGGAGGGTCATTACTATATCAAAAGATCACCAGCCTGCACACGAAAGGTCACTCACTCCAAGTATTACTATGTATATATCACAAATTATGTCAACATAAGTCAACGCCAAAGCCAAATCATGCCCTCTCTTCCTACAGTCCCTGGAGGATTGCTTGCAATTCCCTTCTCCACCAACACTCCAGGTAATCCTGCCCTCTCCTCTGCACGGCCTCTGCTCTTGGGTCTTACTTGAGCCAATTAAACTCAAGAATCCAGCAGAATGCAATTATACTTTACTCCTGGATGTGTTTTCTGCCGAGTCCGTAAAATTAATCAACTCTCAGAAAAGTTGGACGAACCATACAGCTGGTACAAGGTAAAAAGTGAACATGCAAGCCAAGCATAACATGCAAAGACTACGGAGAGGTAAGAATCTTTCTCTTTTCTCAGCAGTAAAGTAGAATCTTCTTCAGCTCAATCCCCTCCTCTTAGTAAAGATAACCGTATAAGAGGGGGGGTTTTACCATACTTGAGAGATTTGACCTAGCTGTTAACCTCCATAGCGATACAGAGCACACTGAAAGTTTTAGCTGTTAGACAAAAGAAAGTTAGCGTCCATCAAGACTTTTTTCAGGTGTGGTTATGGCCAATCTTTAAGTCTTCTATAGAGTGTTTTTCACTCTATTGCAGTGACCTTTAAACATAATGGGCGGCCATTAGCACCTCAGCATAACAATATTAAGTACAAGCACGGACAATGATGCAGATCAAATATGACTTAAGTGAATAGGGTGGAGGAACACAATTTGGCTTGTTTGCTGCTGCTTTTCTCTTCTTGTGACTCCTGGTTTGGAAGACAGCCTACCAACAACAAAAGGGGCCCATGGGTTTTGGGGTTTTTTAATCTCCAGTCCCAGGGTAGATTGAGAAAACACCAGAAAGGCATTGTGTCTCATCTTGTATTCTTCACGCTTTCCTACAATGACAAAGTACAAGTCAGAGCAGAGGGAGACACAGGTCACTTACCAAAAACACCCACAGTACAGCTAGCAGAAGTCAGTCATCACCCCACAGTTCAGAACAATCCTATCAACGGTTTAACTGGGATTTGGGGGTTTTTTTAAGTCTCCAGTGCAATACTCCACTACTTTTTGTTCGTTCATTTCTTGTGTAGTGTACTAGTGCCAAACACACCCCATGTTCCATGATAAATGTGAAACAAAAAGCAGCCTGTGACAGAGCACCACTCCTGCAGCTGCTGATCAAAGACACTACCCTGGAACTCCTAGTATTTCAGGCCACTTCCAGGGGACTTGCATCTCCGCTAAGGATTCTCATTCAATGGGAATGTCAGAAACAAGAACTGAACACACATCATCATCAGTTTTTGGGAGCAGAAACCCCATTCAGGCTGTTAAGTACATTCCATTATACTATTCAATTATTAAGCATTTTGTGGTACAGCAAAAACAGGGAGGTTTTGTGTTTTCTAATACCTGTGTGAATATCTATGTGAATATCTCTTCCCATTGTTGGAATAAGTGCCAGATCTAACCATAGACAAGGGACTATGAAGTAAACTGTGGAACAATCACATGCCTATGAACAGCTGTTTTGGGGTATGAGAGATGCTGTAAACCTACATTTCACCATACTCCCACAGCTACCTACATGTTGTGATTGTACCACTGTGGCATCTCCACCCTACCCAAAAGTCCCCTCACCATTTTCCAGACAGTGTTTATACCAACCTCCTTAAATGTTTTTGAAGACCAGTACCTAAACTGGCCAGGTCATGATCCAGGCATTGCTGTCATGTTCTGTTACTGAGGGGACAGGGGGAGGGGAAGTTAAAAAAAAAAAAAAAGAAAGAAAGAAATCACAAGTACTGCAACTTAAACTGATGAAAGCAGTCACCAGCAACCCTGGCAGGGCTAAGGAAGTTTTTCATGTCTACATTCCGCTCCATTTTTTCTTTCTGCTCAGTGCCAGCACGAGCATTTCTGCTGCTGCACAGTAAACTAAACTAGAGAATTGATGTGACTGAAAAATAACCCGATTCTTCACTTCCAATCCACTACCCTTACTCACTGGCCCATCCTGACAGGAGGCATTTCCAGATGTTTATTTTGAACATATAATTTAAGCAGACAAATGAGAGAAATACATTGCACACTTGAAATGGAACTTTACAATGCAGATTTGTCTGCTATTCAGGATCATTACTGGCACAAACTTTAGGAACTTCACTCTTCCTGTGAGTAAACACAGGACCACTCAAATGTCATCGATTTTGCCATAATTTTTCTTCTGCATCAAAGTAATTTCCCCTCAAAACAAGAAATTTACCTATTTCTCTCAAATAATCCTGCAAAAGAGCTGCAAAGGCAGCAGAACTGAATCCTGCCTTCAATGAAAGCTTCAATGAAAGAAGTGACAGAAGAGCTGGGTTAACAATAATCTTGCAGTGTAAAACAAAAAGCTACTGGAAATAAGCCAGTTGTATCAGTGGGACCAGGCTACACAGGTGAGACTTTGTCTGTCCTATCCGGAGTAAGGGATAAGATAAAATTTACTTGCTATTGTGAATAGCTCCTGAAAAGTCATCTTTGCACAGACATGTCCTCTGAACTGCCAGTTTAGGAGGTCTCCCTGCTAAAGTTATACCTTTGTTAGGGCAGGAATAACATCTTACAATATTCTTGCTTGGGATAGGAAATAAGGAGAGCAAAACAATAACATTTCTGTTATTGAGAACTTACCACTAAAAACAAGCACACTCTAATACATTACAAATTAGTCAGTTTCTGAATAAAGGTTGTTTTCCTCCTCAAAGGAAATTTGCAACTATGCTATGCAGTTTACAACAAAAACTGCACTGCTTTATGGACAAATGGGATTATAACTGATCTACGAAGTTTAACATTTAGTGCCCTACCCACACTACAAAAACTTAATGTACTCTAAGAAAACTAGGGCTCATAACAGAACAGACTCCTTTGCCCTCCTACTGTGTACTGTGATGTACAATCCCAGTACATAGGAACCCTAACACGAAGTTTCATTCTCAAAACTGCTAAAATCATAGTGCTTTATGGTACACACACTTTAATAGGGCCTACTTCAACCCCACGAGTCCTTCCATAAACTGCTGAAACTGTAGAGCTCATACTTTGGCAGAAGAGAATGCAGACTTAGATGGAGCTCCTGACACAGATTTGTTAATGGATGCCCCACTCCACTCATCTTTACCTCATTTACAGACATTATGCCCCATGGAAAGAGAACTGAACCTTGTGGCCTTTCTTTTCATGGAGAACACTCCAGGAAAAGGAAATCACTTTGCTTTTTGCCTGAGCTTGATGATAAAAGACAGGCGACTTTGAAAAAGCTCTAAAACCACCTCATCAGATTTGGGTCTTAAATATTCAAAGGCAGCCTGACTTTAAACAGGGACAGGATGAAGAATACAGGCTACTTTTCAAGCTTTAAACATCATTATGTGAATTCAGGTATTCATAGCTTGAATTCAATTCAGTGGTATGAGGGAAAAGATGGTACTCATTAGGAAAATGCACCTGTCCAATGCCTTTCCCAAAAGCAAGAAATTATGAAAAGCCATCAGCCTGGGTTTAGCGGTCTTACAGGACCCATATATGAAGCCTGGTCCCACCTGTCTTCTCAGGTCATCTTTTCAGGGGTGGTGATCAAAACGGGTTGAAAAATAACCCCTTTGCTAATAAATATTATCAGCAAGAAATCAGTTCTCTCCTGCAGACGGAAACCAAATAGCACACAGCAGACAGAAGACTAAATTTTGCTCAGAAACCTGGGACTGAGCTGACAACCAAAGCTTGGGTAGGAGAGGAATTTTTCCCCCACAAACAGAGACTTTCCAAACCTGATTAACACCACTCACAGGTGGAAACCCTCTGCAGGGAGGTAGTTACCCCTATGACTTGAGTTAGGCCTTTATTTTTTATTATCGTCAGGATCAAACCCACAGATTTACCTCCTTCCCACTGGGCACTCCCTGTGTTAATGTAGTCCTTCAGGCAGGCAAACCATACAGCACTCCATCTCTCCTTTATTTCTTCTTCCTCTCCTGCATTTTATCTGACTCCAAAATGAAAACAGGGGAGAGGGGTGGCAGGTTACAGGAAAGCCTGCAGAGGATTCCTCCTCCCCAGATTAGGATTTAATTGTATTCCTAGTGAGTCCCTTCTGGTTGCGCTTGGTCTTTCAGATGAATGTTTCATCAATATGATTAGGATCACATCCCTCAGTCTCGTCTGTTTACACAATCGGTTGTGACAGCTCAGAGTATAGTACTCCCTAAAGGAAATATTAGATACCACCCTATCATTTTATTCAAATCACTCTGCACTTTCAGGCTAATGCCATTCTCCCCTGGATTACATATTTGTGATACCCAGCAGGCACTAAAATCCTTCCAATAAGGATTAGATTAATATTTCTATTAGCCATACTCATTTTATTATCAACAGGGCTACGGAGATTTGGGGAAGGGGAGGAGTAGCCTACTGAGAGCTCAAAGGGCTGGGGAATCGGGCTTGTATGTGCAAAAAAAAAAATGTCGGGCAGTGACATTATTATTACCATCATCAAGAACAACACAAGGCACAATTTTATGGGGTGGACGGGCATGAGGGAAGGGCCAGCACACCCCGACTTCCTCACCTCAACCCCCTCGCCGCCACTTTCTTCCCGGATCCGGAGCGCAATTGGCACCCACCGCCGGCTCCCCCGGCACGCCAAGCCGGCATTCCCGTCGGGAAGTGGAATTCCTGATGCGTAGCGGTACCGCAAGAGCCACCAGGGCCTATGCCCTCAAAGGCGGCCCTGAGGGGAGGGCTGTGGCTGCTGAGGTGGGATTGTAAAAATAACCTTTCCAGGGAAAGCCCCTCCATAAAAGCCGCGCTCATCCTCAGAGGGAGGAGGTGGTAACAAGCAAGCAGGTGGGAAAAAGGCGGTGTTGAGGAAGGTGGGAGCGGAAATGCAGACCGAAAGTAAAACCCCATCGCGTTACTCGAAAAGAAAACACACCGAAAAATATCTGCTCCTTCCTCCCCGGAGCGCTAAACTCGCCGCTTCGGGGAGGAAGAAAGCTTCAGAGTGGGTCGGGGAGTTGGCGTCGGAAGAAAAGGCATTTCGAGGTCGTTTCCTTTTCCCGCCTGGGTGTGAAGCGGCGGCGACACAGTTTGGGGCGAACAGCGAGGGACGAAGTTTCGTTGGAAAAATACCAGAGGGTTGTTCCCGACGTGCAGCTGCAGAGAGCAGGGGCTGGAGAGACGGTGAGCTGCCAGGTCCACTTTAACGAAACAACCCCAAAAAACAGAGTCTTCGGCGAGGAATAGCGTCAATCCATCGGACAAACCCGTCTCCTCTGCCTCTAGTGCCCCGTGGGTCGCCCATGCTAATTCAAAATAAGTGCTAGGCAGGCAGAGCACGGAACAGCTCCCTCTGCTCAGTGAGGAAATATCCCAGAGACTTGCTAATTCGGGGGAAACAGCCTCAGTGGGTTACACCGGTGTGTCCCAGTCTCACGGGGCCGGCAGGAGGCAGGACCCGAAGTCCCCGCGGCGGGCAGAGCCTTTGCCCTGCCGGCAGCCGCGGAGGTTCAGATTGTCCCTAAACCAAAACTAAGTTTTCCCGCTTTATCGGGCAGGGCTCGCAGTTTACTTTCCGTCGCACACCACCACAAAGGTGTAAATAATTACTGATTTGGTTTTTTGTTTAGATTTACTTATTTCCCTCTAAACCCGCCACTCCCGTGGGGCTGCTGTTTCAAACCCGCGTCGGAAGTGGCAGGGACGGGGCCGACGGAGGCGCTCCCCTCCAGCGTTCGCTGTCAGGGGAAGGTGGTGCTGCGTTCCCCCCATACCCTCACGACCCCTGGGGTGCGGAGGCTGCGGAGGAAGGGACACTTGCCCTCCAGGTCCTCCCGCCCTCCAAAGCCGCGATAAAACGCCCGCCGAGGCGAGGAGGGGCTCTCCGCTCGCAGGTCGCTGTTTGTTAGTAAATCACATTACGAAGCAAAGTGCAAGGGTAGTTAATTTTATCTTCTGTTAATGTAAACAAATAAAAAGCATTCAGTTCCTTGATCTTTATTTAAATCTGGAGTTGTTTATCAGTGTCATCCTATGAAGATTAATTAGATACCTTTAGTCCCAATTTGGCGTCTGACACCCCATTTTAGAAATGCATTATAATCAGAAGGTGTTAATTGGGGCCAGCCAGGCACTTACGTTTCTATTAAACAGTGTGAGGACTTTTCACAAGTATTAAGTTCTTTCTACCGTGCAGTGCAAAAATATACAGCTTTTAATAACACAGCGCGGGGGAATCGTGCTCCCGGGCGCTGTGTAATCGCTGTGTGCAGGGCAGGGCGGGCGGGGATGGCCGGCACTGTGTCGCAGAACGGCTGGGGACAGGGGCAGCCCGCGCTTCCAGGGGGCTTTTCCGGAGGTAGGTATCCCTCCGCCTAAAAAAGAAAATGCACAGAAAAGTAAAAATATACTGTCCCTAATCGCGTAAAAATTACCGCGAGTCCCCTTCTGTCCCAGATGGGGTCCTTGCACTGGGTGCGAGCTGCCGGAACCCCGATTTGTTTCGCGCAGAGCCGGAGCTCGAGAAAGGAAGAGCTGATCGAAATCTCCTCGGCTTCCCGCCGCCTCCCGTTCCCGAGGAGGGGGAACCGATGCCGATGCCCCCCGATCGCGTCACCTCCACCGGGAACGGCCCCGGCCTGAGCCCCGGGTTTATTTTGTTTGCAGCCAGGAATCACTAAGAGCTTAATCCCATTACTGCATGCATATCCTCAGGAAAGGTCCCGCTGCTGCGGGAGATGGGATCCAATTGCTCTGCCAAGAAGAGCTTCAACCCCCAGATAAGCGGGCAGGGGAATTTCTTGCCTGGTTCCGGGAAACGGAGGAGGCAGCCCCGGGGCTGTTGGGGGAGGCAGGATGGGTTCACAGTTGTCGCCGCAAGCCGACGCTGAGCTCGCACCTCGCCTGCCTCCGTGGGGCACGGCAAAGGAGAGGAGGGGGACAAAGGAAAAGCGGACCGTGGTATTTTGGACCAAGTCCAGGGTCGGGCTTTGGGGGAGATGCCCAGAAGAATCGTGGCAAACCACGACGGGGGGGGGGGGG
>JAOXXN010000395.1:38665580-38696491 GCA_026770055.1 Myrmophylax atrothorax
CCGGCTGCGCCGCCGCGCCCGCCGCCCTCCAGCGGGTAGAAGGGCGCGCCCGGCAGTGCTCCCGTCGCCGCCAGCAGCGGCTCTCCCAGCTGCATCCTCGGTGGGCGGTGCGCTGGAGTTCCCCCTCGGTCCTGTGGCAGCACCGACCCCAACCCGCGGCCGCGCAGCTCAGCAGCCGGGCTTCGCCGAGGCAATTTATACCGGCGTGCCGGGCTCCTCGGGCCGCCGGGGAGGGGCTTGCGCCGGGGCTGCCTCATCGCCGCCCTCCACCCCCGCCGGCCCATTGGCTGGGTCGCGTGACACTAATTTAATTAGACAGCTACTAATTGGAACAAGTCACCTGTGACTCTGGTGTGCGCCCCCACCAATCGCCCCCCTTCCGCAGCCGGTTACCCAGAGGCTCCGGCCTGCTCCGTGCCCCCTGCGCCGCTCAAAGTGAGGGTAGCGGCCCTGGTGGCTGCGTCTTCCCCTCTCTCAAAAATTAAGACCTTTTGCCGTAGAGCACTGCTCGGGCGCAGAGGGGAGAATTCCCGACGGGTAGCGAGTAACGGGGACGAAAGGGAAGCGTGTGGGAGGTTGGAAAGCCAGCACCCGCCAGGGAGGGAGGGCAGCGATCTGCCGGTCCGCTGAGACGGGGCGGGTGACACTGGCCCCCGCCATCTCCCCGCTGGCCGCCTCGCCGTTCAGACAATTCGGCTTATGCCTCTGCTGAGCCCAACGGCCTCCTTCCTCCCTTTCCGCTCCCGGAGCAGCATCCTTATCCTGACATGTTTCACCCTATCAGGGACGTGTCTGTGAGAAGCGGCGGGCTTGTTTCGCAATTCCAGTTTTCAGGTACTCGGCGGTCGGTTTCTCACAACCCGCATTGCCGTTCAGCATCTCCCACGGGGTAGGCAGATTTTTAATTGAGGCGGGTGCCAGATCTGTTTGGCGCTTTTTCTCACCACAAAAGCGGGAGCCTTTAGCCCCAAAAGGGAAGGAACGGCGTTTTGGAAGGCGTAGATGCTCGTGTGATTTTGCGGAGCGGACAGAGCCGGCGTGAACGGTTTGCAGGTATAAATCCGCAGACCCTCGCCCTCTGCCCGCCGCCGGCCAGCTCGCAGGGAGCGCTGCAAACACCTGCCTCCACCTCACGGCTGAATTTTAAACCAGACCTGACCAGCGGGCACGAATTCGTTGCCTGACGGAGGATCCGGCCGGGCCGGAGCAGCTGCGCTTTGCTGCCCGCCCCACTCCCGCCGGCCGTGCCGCATCGGAACAACTGACCGCGGCCGCCGAGGCGCTGCCGGAGCCCGGCCGGGATGCAGATCCTGAGCACGCCGGGCGCTGGCAGCGTGCGGGCGGCGGGGTGCGCCCGGTGATGCCCGCTGTGGCCGGGGACGGGCACCGGAGTCGCAGGGGGCAGGCGGGGCTCAACCCCCACCCCCCGTGGAAGCCGAGGGACGGGGGAACCAGCCCCTGCTGTGGCCATCTCCGGCTGCGGCCACACATGCGGGAACCTAGGACAGGCTGCTCACAGGCAGCGCCGAAATATTAGCCCTGGTCCTAACCATTCGTCCTCTCCGGGATAACGTTTGGCTCAGTTTATGCGTGGATCTCGTTCGACAGACGAAGACAACACAAATGTGTCGGACAAGCCCGACGCCCTGGCACGAAGCGGACCAGGCTCTGCTCGCCACGGGGTGAAGAGCGGAGCAAAGCCCGGCCCAGCTGCCCTGCTTTGAAAGCAAAACAAACGAAGGAGCCTCTGCGCCCCTTCCCGCTGCCGACGAGCCCCGGTGCGGCTCTCGGCGGGGCGGTCCCCGCCCAAGAGTCCGTTCCAGCTACCCGCTCGCTCCCTCCGGCTCTGCCTCTCCCGGGCTAGGGCAGGGAAGGAAGGAGATTGGGCAAAGATACTACGTAGGATTTATGAGTATTAATTTCACGATAGTATAGACTGAAAGGATCCCGTGATTTAAAACAACACCTCAGGACAAGTGTCGCTTAGTTCAAGACTGCTGCCAGTTTTTTTCCCCAAAAACTCACTTAATCTCGCGTTCAGCAGAGCAAGGTAGACAAGCTTTCGATGTTGCTTAGGGTTCCTGAGGATTGCATCGGAGAAAGGGGCAGGAAAACTGTGACCGCCTTGGGAAAGGGAGACCCTTCCGGTTTGGTTCGAAATACACCAGGGGTGAGGCTCTGCCGAACGAACGAAGGATTGATTAATCCTTCCCAGACTCGGGGTTATTTTCAGCTCAGCTCAGGAGAGCAGCAGCCCGGCTTCGATCCCTGACTCGTATCGCCCAGCTCCCGCCGAGCCAGGGTCCCGGGGGCAGTGACGGGGGAGACCGTGGTCTGGGTTACCCCCGCGGGAGCCCCATCGGACCAGGCTGCTCGGAGACCTTCGGAGGCGCTGCGGCCGTCGAGAGTGTGAGGGAACCGCCGGTAGCTCGGGGGCTTCTTCATTCACTCTACACGGTGCGCGAAGAGCTGTAACTCGCCTCCCTCCTGCTCTCCCCCCTCAACCCCCGCCCGCATCCTGCAAATTAAAGTTACCACAGTTACCAAACAAATTCTTGGCACTCAGTATTTGTCATTCCCATAGCCTGCAAGTCTACCTTCCCTAGGAATCGGGGAGGCAACCGGGGTATCGCCCCCCGGCTCTGTCCTTGCTCCCTGCCCCGGAGCCGCCCCACGGATTCTGGCCGGGAACATCGCCATACGAAGTTGCGGGATGTTTCAATGATGTGTGGGACCGGAGACTTCTGAATGGGTCCCGCAGCCCTTTAGATGTTATCTTAAAGATAACACTGCAGCGAAACAGAAAGGAGCATGTTAGGTTCGTAAATCTGCTGAAATAACCTCTAAACCACAAAAAAAATGTTGAAAGAAAATATGTCTTTGAAGGGTTACAGATTATCTTGTTTCGTTGGGCTTTATTCAAATATACTCCTGGGGAGCATAATAAGGAGCATCTCTGGCTTTAAAAAAGCTGTCCCAGAAGAGCTCATTTTCTGCAGCCCAAGTTACAGGAAAGACACACTGGACCAAAGTAATCTCATCCTTTCCTTTAGGGCTGGTATAAACCCTTTCCTTTTTCGTCGGAGGTCATTGTATCGGAAAACAACCTATGCTTCAAGTAATTGCTTGGACTCCTGGGACTGAAACTGTTCAGCTGAAGTACCCTGCTCAGGAGGGCCTAAGAGGGGAAATTGGGAACCCTAAAATCTATCAGGCTGTTACACACTTACATATGCTTATATGTATATATGGAAATCCACCTATCACCATTTATAACCACACATGACCTTTATCCTTATAAATATGGGTACGCGTACACACAGACACCACTGTATCTATATAGACACCTTAAAAGTTTGGGTTATCAGAATGACCTGCCACGCTGTGCCATTGCTGTATTTTTTCCCCTGAAGTCCTGCTGCCACCACGGCAGGATTGACAAGTATTTTGTGAATGCTTTCTGAATAGTTTCTGTGAGGCAATTTTTGTCTGGTTTTGGT
Organism: Myrmophylax atrothorax; assembly: GCA_026770055.1. Taxonomy (NCBI): domain Eukaryota; kingdom Metazoa; phylum Chordata; class Aves; order Passeriformes; family Thamnophilidae; genus Myrmophylax; species Myrmophylax atrothorax. Next base: position 38,669,081 of record JAOXXN010000395.1, read on the forward strand.
TAATAACTACCTCTAAGTTTCTGAATATCCATTTCAATTGGCTAGCATCTGATTCCCAGAGGACTTGAATACTTTCACCTTTAAGCCATGCTTGTGCTGAGATTTGCAGATTTTCTTTCTATTTCTCCAGTCATCGGTTCTGGGTTGGTTGTGTTTGGTTTGGTTTTTTCATTTTTAGTTTGTTTGGTTTTGTTTGATTTTTTCCCCTTCAACTTACATACAGAGCATCAGGCTGGGTAAATGAAGGAGGACACTTTTAAATGGGACTTCCTCTCTTTCACCATGTTTCACTGTAATTTTTAATTTCACTAAAGCTGGGATTTTTCAGATATGGCTGGTCATATGTAAGTGCTTCCTTTTTAAATTCTTGATACCTTTCTTTTCGCAGCTGTTGGATGCTTATAGGACTTGGAAAAATCAAGGAGGTATTAATACACCTGTGCAAGACTTGGCATTTCAGCTTGTAGCTTAACTTCAGGGGCTGTTTTTATGAAGAAGCCACCTACACTCTTTCAGTGCTCAGGGAGTTTCATCTGTCAAGCACAGACAACAGCCATCTCTTTCATGGGACTGTTAGGAGACTGAATTAATTGAAAATGCTCTTTATTTTCTGATGAAAACCAGTTCTACTATAGCTGCAAAAACTATCGATCCATTTTAGTTTATGCCAAGTGGGATTTTCAGTGTGCATACTTACACAATCCTGAAGATACAATGTAGCTTAAAATCTGCTCTGGGGTTTTGAAAACTTGAAGCCAAAAGGGTTAAAAAGTAGGGTCAACTCTTGTGAAACATATATCTCTATCTATATATCTATATCTATGGACTTTAAATACTGGAAATCAACAGCCCTACAAAACCAAAGAACTGTTATCTTCTATATTGACTGGGGAAGGTGTGACACTAACAGCAATTTTACCCTTTGGTAATGATTCAGTTTAGATGCCACTTTCTTTAAAAAGGTAGCATACAAACATACACATTAAATAATAGACATACATAGCCATAAGCCCCATAGTAAGTGTAGGGCTAATTTATAAAAATGAGAAAGTGAAGAATAGCCTTTTCTAGATGAAGTATATGAAACAGAATAGACACAAGTCAGTGAATCAGGACCTGGAAGAAGCAGCTCAGTATTTGAAAATAAAGTTGTGTTTAATAACTTAATTGATAGTCTGAACAAGAGGGTTGAGCCAGGTCATGGACAACACCCAGCTGGGTGGGAGCGTTGATCTGCTGGAGAGTAGGATGGCTCTACAGAGGACCTGGGGATGCTGGTTGACAGCTAAGTGAACATGAGCCAGCAATGTGCCCAGCTGGCCCAGGAGACCAATGGCATCCTGGCCTGAATCAGAAACAGTGCAGCCAGCAGGACCAGGCCAGTGATTGTCCCCCTCTACTCAGAATCGGTGAGGCCACACCTCAAATCCTGTGTTCAGTTTTGAGCCCTTCACTACAAGAAAGATAAGAAAGAGGTGCTGGAATGTGCCCAGAGAAGGGCAACAAAGCTGGCAAAGGGGTCTGGAGCAAAATTTGTGCGGAGCAGCTGAGGAAGCTGGGGTTGTTTACTCCAGAGAAAAGGAGGGGTGGAGTGGGGAGTGGCTGGGTGTGGGTAGGGGTACAGACAAACTGCCTGAAAGGACATTATAGCAATATGGGGCGGGTGTAGCTCTTCTCTCAGGTAACAGGCGATAGGATGAGAGGAAATGGGTCTCAAGTTGTGCCAAAGGAGGTCTAGATTGGATATTAGGGTTAATTTCTTCACAGAAAGGGTTGTCAAGCACTGGAACAAGCTGCCCAGGGCAATGTTTGAATGACCATCCCTGGAGGTATTTAAATGATGTGTAGATGTGGCACTTGGGAACACAGTTTAGTGATGGATTTGGCAGTGCTGAGTTTAGGGTTGGACTTCAAGATCTTAAGGGTCTTTTCCTGACCTAAACGAGTCTTTAATTGTTCATGCATAGGGATCTCCAAACAGCTCTTCTTAAATGCTTGTTTTTTCACCTTCCAATAGGTTTAATGAGGAATGCCTAGCACCTATTCCCTGGTTTTAAAGCAAGATCACTTACTCACTTACAGATTTGTGCCCATAACCATCCTGACAGTCACACAACAGAGATGTGAGAACATAACAAGATCCATGTCATGGGCGTGACAGCCACAGATCTGGGCAGTTTGATCCTATTTGTATTTACAAATCTATTACAGACAATTTTAAACAGCTAATTTTAGCTTGCTTCCCCTGCTTTATATGAGAAATTACTATTAAAAGAGCCTGATTCAACAATTATAGCAATTAAAATTAACAGCTCAAATCCAGCAGAAAGATCTTCTGCTTTTTTGTTCTATCACTTTAAAAAGTACAATTTCATCATGTGAAGGCCCTGATAAACTTCATGCTGCTTGGGGCTTATGATGTCAGAGCTATGAAACATTTCCTGCTGATAACATAATAGCTGAGAAATATGAGTTTTGGGAGGTTTGGGGTTTTGTTTGCTTTCTGTGCATTTGATATGAGGTTTACAGTGGGAAAACAATTTAACTCGAGGGGCTGAAAAAGAGAGTAGCAGTGGGCTACCGTGTAATTGCAGAAACAATGAGGAATTTCACCTGGTATCATTTGTGACAGCAATCAAACAGCAAGGCCTAGCAGGGAACCACATATTAAATAACTGCGGTGTTGGGCGAGTCTTCTATAAAAATAAGCAGAGAGCAGAAAGGGGACAACATATGTACTCTCTGGAAAGGTGAGAAGATAGCTGTAGGGTTTCCCTCCCAGGGAGGGCTCGGGTTTGCTAGCTGCCCGCCCGGTTCCCACCAGCATCCTGCTGCTACCGGGAGCGGGATGGAACCGGTGTCTTCCCTTCCAGCCGGCCATGCCCGCTCGGGGTAATGAGCAGGAGGGGAGCCCAGCGGAGGCGGGACCGCCAAGGGACCGCGCCCCGAAGGTGCCCCCGCAAGCGGTTGGGGGTCTGGGGAGGTGGCGAGGGCAGCTTCGGCCCCGCATCCCTCCCCCCGAGCCCTCCTCGGTGGCGAGGGCCGGCGGCAGCCGAACGGGGTGGAGAAAGGCGGGACGAGGGTGGCCGAGAGCCATCCATCCCGGCTGGGACCGCTACCCCACGCCAGCTCCTGCCTCTCGCGCAGGCAGTGTTAGGCTGAGAGGGCAGAGGGGTAGGGGAGGACATGACGACCTCCGCCTCTGTCCTCGCTCTTTTAACCATTATCGAAACATCTCTGCCAAATCTTCCGACCTGCAGTATTAGCGGGCAGACCTCGCCGCCTGCACCAGCCGCGGGTGCAGAACCCACTGCAGCCCCGCGAGTGAGCCCTGCCGGGCAGGCGGACGGGGCTGGCTTGGTATCCCCATCCCCAACGCGGGATCCGGCGGGCGATCCGGCCGGATTAACGCCGGGCTCTTTGAAGTCCCGATGCCGCAGTGATCCCGGGTCGGGGTGCTTAGGGCTCCCCATTCAGTTGTTAATTCCCACTAAGTGTTTGTAAGTACCTGAGCTCACAGACCTCTGCGCCTTCAAAACAAGGGCATGCACGTAAATAGCTCCAAAATTACCCATCTGGGTACCGGCAAGACCAAAGGCGAAACCCAGCAGAGTCGTTAGAAAATAATCGAAGCAAATGGGCGCTTTATTTGTCACGTGAATTTCGGCTGGGAAACCCGTTGGCAGGAGCGGCAGTTTCAAAGGTGTCCGCACCTGCGGAGCCTGCGCCCGCCTGAGCGCCGAGCCCGGGGTGCCGCTCTGCTTAAATGGCCAGAAAGGGGTAAAAAAGGCCATCCAAACAACTTCCATCAGAAAAACATTAGCTGAGGAGGAAACGGCTGTGGACACCCCAGTGAGATACCCCTTCAGTCCGGGCAGGAAGAATTTTTGCCGCTGCTACCAGTCCTGCAGAATTGTCCTCCACGGTTTTGTTTGTTTAGCAGCTGAGATTTAAAAAATATATATAGCAGAATGAAGTTCCATTATGAAGAAATAAAAAAGGTGTGACCTATGTCTCCACCCCCCAAAAAACCCATAACCCTCGCAACAAAACAGATAAGTGCTTTGCTACCAAAATTTGGGTTTAGTGACAATGTGAAATGTTCCCTGGTTCCCTGCACCACTTCTCTTCAAACAATTTCAGCGTGAAGTATGAGCACTGTGTTTTCTAGTGCTGATGACTCTGATGATTCCTAGCACATTAGTGAGGGAAAATTTTAGCTTGAAGAGTTTGAGTTTTACAGATGAGAACAGACAAATGAGCAACATCATGGAAGAAGCTTAAATTATATAAAAAATGCATATTCTTTCCATGTTGTTTTTTGTTTGGTTGTTTTGTTTTGTTTTACTATATTCCTTCCTTTTTCCACTAGTCACCTTTCAGGCAGTTACTGGTTCTCCTGTTGCCCATAGCTATGGATTGAAGGGCAGAAAAGGAATGGATGTAATGAATGTGAAAAGAATGTGGAAAAAATACTTTTGATCTTTTGTTTTAAGGTTGATCTAGATTATAATATGTAGTATGACCCATAAAAAGTAGCAAGAGGCTTGGTGTGAGCGTCATACCCTGATGTCCACAGTGTGAGAGGCCTTGGTAAACATAATGCTATCATGGCAGCATGTGTGCCTAGTTTACTTACCTTATTCACCCCAACTCAAGCTAAAATCCTTCCCACCAATTTCCCTTATATATAGCCAAAGGAGTAGGGTTAGACAGCTGTGAAAACATGGGGCAGGTAAAACACAGAGCCCCAGAATGATGATAGAAAACCGGGGCTGTACCTTTCCATCCTGTGGATGTCTTCCTAAGGCTGTGGTTCTGATGCCAGCTTTGTATCAGGGGACGGCCTGGGATCTGCAGGATGGCTGTCCCTGGTTCCTGTGAGGAATTCCTGCCTCTGCTGCTCCAGCTCTCTGTCTAGCCTTTTCTCATAAATGACATGTGGGAGTGAGTCAGAGCTAAGCCACCAGCCAGAGAGCATCGCAGAAAGGTGAAGGACATGCTATTCCTTTGGCCCAGGCAGCCATGAGAGCAGGAGCCTTCTGTGTATGGGGCAGATGGCAGCCACCACCTGAGCAGAACATGGGCCATCCCTCCTCCAGTCACCAGCCCTTGGGAAAAAGAGTGGTCAGTGCTGTCATAACTAGAGCAGTCAGGGCAGTGAGCAATGATTGTCAAGTGGCAGAACCGGACCCAGAGTCATTTTGCAAGACAGGGTAAGCTGTGTTGTATTTGCATTTGAGCCGTTGGTTGATGTGGGATACTAGCCTGCTTGTGCCAGGCAAGGGCTCAAGGACTTTCTTGGCCATTTATTTCGTCACTTCTCTACATGTGGTGTAGTAGGTGGGAGGTCCTAAAGGATGAATTTTTCCTGCATGCTTATTTCTGAATGCTAACAGCTCGGGAATATTTGATGAAAGGTGGCTGTTGGGAGCCTCTGAATACAATAAATGGTGTTTAAAAACACACCTTTGAAGCAAAATATTAAAAACATTCACTGCAAACGTGGAAGACAATCACAACAGACAGTAATTGCACAGGGTTCAGAAGAAAAAGCAAAGCAAGCCTGCGTTTCCATCTGGTAGCAGAACAGCTCTGGAAGAAATTGTCCATTTTATTTCACCTTTCTCCTTCTGGGGCTTTGGGTCTTGCCTGGCACATTTCACCATCGACCAGACCTCGTTCAGGTGCTGAGGAGGGTGCCCCCGGGGGCAGGACCCGCGAGGGGAGAAGCACCAGCACCAGCTGGGGGGACACTAGTGGGCGCCACCGGGAGCCGCTGTCCCGGTTCGCTGAGCACTCCACGGGTCCCTGGGGCTCCCCGATTCCACGCTCGGAGAAAGTGGCCAATTATTTTTCTGTCTGAAAGAGTCTGTGATGTGGCAGAGAATGACAGCTCCAAGGGAGAAAACACCTCTTCATTAAAAAGTGCTGCTAAGCACACTGAATATCCAGATCCCAGCACCCAGTTGCACAAAGGTTAGGATGAGAGCCAAGAAATTACGCAATTTCACAGATATTTTTCTGTACACACAGAGATATATATGTGTACAATGTACATGCAGACATACACACACAAATGTACAGGCTCTCTTTCAACAGAGGGTGGCCAAAATCCTTTAAGTTCCTACAGAGACAAAACTCATGCTAAAGTCTAGTTTTGCTATCAATTTTGTTGTGATAGGAATTACCTAGGAAAGAAAACCAGTTAATTTGGTTACCAAATGTGAGAAGAGACTCAGCTTCATGGACACAAATGACTAAACCTTTGCTGAGAGAAATACTAAACAGAAAAGGGAAAGCAATAATCTGTGTCTTGCAAACCTCTGTTTGAGAGGTCACAGAAAAGAGAGGGCCAGGTTGTTACATTTTGTAGGTTCCATTGTACTTAATTGCATTTTGGTGATTTTAGTGGTTGCAGGAATTCATTTTAATAAATGAGAAAGTATTTCTGAAAAAAAGATAGAAAACACATATGAATCATGTGACAATACAGAATTGGGGTTCCTGATGAGGCACATGCTGTTGAAGAGAACCACTCTACCACTGACAAAAAAGAAAGATCAAATTGGAAGCTGCATTGTGGGATGTGATTCTTAACAACCTCCCTTTTCCTTCAGAAATTGTGGAAGGCTGAGAAGAAGGCACAGTAAGGAAAAGATGGGAGAAGAAGTTGTAACACCTATGGCTACAGCAAGTCAGAAAGGTGGAAGTCATTGTTCCCACAATGTCTATGTGGAAGAGTTTACACACCAAAGTGAACAGAAGCAGCCCTCATCCTTAACCTAATTGCTCATCCCCCAGCAGATTTCCTTAGCCCAGGTCCCTGGCTTCCTGCATTCATGTGCTGAGCTGCCCCACAGGGGCCCAGTTACAAGCTTGACTCTTCCTTCACCTACCCCAGGAGGGTGGCCCAGGTGGGATGCTCAGAGCATTGCACCAAGGTCGCTTACTCACCTCCCAGTGAAGCAGGAAAGCTTCCAGACAGAATGAGGGCAGGGCAGCAAGTGACCCTCTGGTTATGGTTATCCATTACTCACAGGGGGACATTCTGAGAAAACCCACCACCAGTTCCATCAGAACTGGGAGAATATTCCAGCTGAATTGTAATCCAGGGGAGCAGTGATGAATAAAGCAGGGGATAGACTCACAGATTTGATGTTCAGGGCTGGGCAGTGAGAAATGTGGAAATCTTGTGCTGATCAAATGGTTAAATCCCTGTGACTATACCTTTATGTACCAAATTTCAGAATCATTAAATACAACAGGTTTTTAACCTTTCCTAATGTTCTATTTTGATATTTCCACCTCCCTGTGTCCTCTCACCTGACCATATAAGAACACTTTTTTAGCATCCTAAAGAAGTAATCTGCAACAAGGCAGAAATGCTTGAAATATGGGAAATAACAACTTCTTCCTTTCTTAAACAATTTGCGGACCATAGACACTATTTTTCAGTACAGGTTTTAAGCCACAATCACTTATTTTCATTAGAACTTTAAATCCTGCAGCAGTTCATCTTTGTTCTCCTGTAGCAATGCAGAACTGCTGGGGTTTGGTTCTGTGATATTCATATTTGATTGTTTTCTGCTTTAAATGTGTTCTAACATAACCATAACACTATACTGCTTTTCCATACTTAGCATATTCATCACCTTGTCTCCCTCTCAGGTTCTTGATTTGCATGCAAGAAATCTGTGTTAGAGAGAATGCAATCTGCAAGACAATAAAATCCTATTCCATGGGAGGAAGGGGTCAAAGTGGCACACACAGCTCAGATGAAGAATATGAAGTACGTACAAGAACACGATCCTGTGTCACATGAAAGGCACACTAGCCAAGTGCAGTGTGCCAGGTAGAGAACAGCTATAGCAAGCAGCAGTGGAAGGACTCTGGTTGCAGTTCCACCAGGCATTGGCTTTATTAATAAAAACAAACTATGAAGTCTCCAATTCCCTTGCAGTTGCCTGTCCACTCCTATGGCTCAGGTCTCTGCCCCTCACTCTGTATGTACATTTGGAAGACTGGGCTGTTAATCAAGCCTTGAAGATAGTTCTGCTTAATAATTACCTCATCCCAAAGGAGTGTGGTTTTAACCTTGTTTTTTTTCATTTGGTGATCAGATTCAGTGTGCAATCTTAGCAACAGCTGTATCAGCACAATGAAGGCAACAAGCAGTATTACAGGAATAAAACCAAAGCTGTGGGGTAGAAACTTCCTCCCTTGGTTTTACAGGCACCCCGTTGACCCCTCCCTGGTAGATGAGCCAAGGCAGGTTGGCCAGGTTGTTACTTGCTGCCTGCCCTTCAGCACCCAGAGCTGGGGCTCTGCACTCAGCGGACTAGTCTCATGCACTGCTGTAGCACCCAGTGGTGCTCATCTGACCCAGTTTAGGCTCAGGCATGTGGTCACATTACTGTCAAATTGATCCATACACCCAACAGAGGTTTAGCCCACTGTGGGCAAGTAGGCAGCACCTGGCTCAGTGTAAAGCCTGCTGGTGCAGAGTCAACCTGTTGCCATGTTTCGAAGAAATCAGGGCCCAAGTTTTAGTGTGTCAACCAGCAAACTGGGGCCCATGGCCACAGCACCTCTGATTTAGTACTAAGAACCCTGAAACCAGATTTGTTGAACCATGGTCTGATGGACTTGCAGCTCCTGACCCTCTGCAGCATTTTAAGGCACATGGAGATACATGATGATTTTCCTGAAAGTGTTGCACCCTCGACCCTGGCAGCTGGTCTGGATGCAATGCAGCTGTATATGTGAAGGGTCTGGGTCAGTAACAATGTCAGCCCTCCCAGCCCCGAGCTGAGCAGCAGTTAGAGAGTTAAAGCACCCAGCAATGGTTTCTCTTTCCAGATTTGATCTCAAACACCCAGGACAGAGGCAGTTACACCTCTCTGAACCAGTTCTCCACTGTCTGTCTTCCTCTATATTCACTTGCATAAAATCTGCCAGTTCAGAATAGTAATAGGCAGTGGCAGATCACGCCTAGTTGCACTTTCTGTCTCTCTCACCAAAGTGTAATCTAGTGGTATCTGATATGGCTAAGAGCTAGAATGATGATTTACTATGGTTGGTTAAGATAAAGCAGCTTAGGCTGCTGCAGGTTCACAGTATTTTGCTTTGGGGCATGCCCTTTTTATCACTCCTATTCCCAGCTGTGGCCTGTGAGGCTTGGCTGGTCCAACCACCGGTGAGATGATCTTGTCAGCCAAAAACCTAAATCAGTGCTTAAAATCCACACTGGCCAAGCCCCCCATGTGGTTATGCTACATATGCTGTGCTACAGGGGCCGGAACCCATAGCAGAGGAGTGAGGTGACTCCATAAACCCTTATGACCATTAAGGCACACCTAACTGAAACCACAGCCTTGCAAACTTTGGTAGGTGGACTGTGTGCCCATTACTTGACCAAAAGCTTTGCCAAAATTGTCTTCACATTTGCTACCCATTATCCATCCTCTTCTTCCAAATAAATGAAGGTGATAGAGACTTCTTATTTCTCTGCAAAGATGCAGACTCTGTTCAGTGCTACTCAGATGAAATCTGCCTCAGTCTATGTATCCAGCTAGTGACAGGTCTATGTGTCTAACTTAATGCAGAGCATATCTTACTAAACATCAGTAGTTTTCAACTGAAAAAGCACCCCCAAAACTTGACAAAGAAAGTTACTTTCAAGCATGTAGTATCTTCTGTAAAACTGCAAGAGCTTCAGTAACATTTACTGTTTTTTAAAGAAGGTTGCAGTTTCCATAGAAAATGTTTTAAGAACCACGAATTAGATGTGCTCAACTCTGCTACAGCAAAACCCTGAAAGGCCCAGGTGAACAGCCTCCTAAGGAAGGAAGGGCATGATGATGTCTATTAAAACCTGATTGAATACTTAACTTGCCATAGCTTGTTGCATTTGGAAATTTTTATTTAATAGAATTTGCAAGCAGTTTTGAGAAACAAGAGGTGGAAATGATGTTTGCAACAAGAAGCACTAAAAAATGCTTAGCATAATACCACTATATAAATTGAGTTAATAAAAGAAAAAAATTATATAAAAGCATTAGGTGTAGCCAAACTGCTGTTAAAGCAGTCTGCTTTAGAGCGTACACGCAGGGGGACTTGAACTGTGACAGCTAAAAAAAAGTTTCACAATTACATCAGCTTTGCAGGCTGAACTGTTACTATCATTCATAGGAAAATAAACCAGTGACTAAATGAAAAAAAATATTACAAGGCTCCCCCCACCATATTTCACAATAGCAGTGAGACCAGCTCTCCTTGGTTGTGACTCACATGAACTCATCAGAGATTTACAGGGGTTGAAAAGTCTGTCTTAAGTTTAGGCACTGTGTTTATCACAAGTCCTTATCCCAACCCCTCTGTTCCTTGATGTCTCACCAGCATTTGTCCTCAGGACCCCAGCTACACCTTTCCCATTCCTTATTTTTCAGCATGGGCAAGTCTGTGGTCTAGGCATCCTTACTACTGTTTTGAGCTGTCTTGCAACAGCACTGGTCTGTCCCAGCACTTCCCACCTTCACAGGAGTGCTATGGGTCTGTGTCCTGCCCCCCATGATCTGCACTGTACCTGTGTCCCTGCTGTGCAGGGATGGCCAGGGCTGCTGCATGCTGAGACAGTCCCTAATGTCATCCCACAACTGCTGGTACCCATGAATTGCCCCATCAACCTCTCAGCACACCATATCCAGGGAGCTACTGCCGGTTTATCTAATGGTGGTCCACGTCCAGCTGGGTTTCCTGCAGCCAGCACTGAGGTACTCCAGGGTATACAACCAGATTTTTATGGTCTCAACACTTTAAACTTCCTCTGGAGGAAAAAGCAGAGCAGATGGTGCCCGGACTGGGAGCAGCTCACCTTTGACGTCTTCAGAAAGCGCAGCCTGGCCAAAGGCCACTAGCTGTCCTAAATAACCCTAGCACCTACATATCTGTCCTTTCCTGCTATTATTCTGGCTCTTCTAGCACCAGCCATATGAGGGTGTTCAGCCATCAGTGCTGACACTCCAGAATTGAATATACCTAATATTAAAAATCAGTTACGTTACATTTGAATGGACACGTGCAGAAATAGCCATAGGTTGAGCTTGGTTACCTTACCTGGCTTGATAAATAATTTGTCCTTCTTAACAGTGAAACGGGGCAAATCTCCCTAATGAATTCTCTTACAGCTAAATATGTTTTTTCAGAAGTAGCTAAAGTGATAGAAGTGGGAATAGAGCATTAAAAAAAAACAACAAACAACAAAAACCTTGATCATGTAATTAACTTAAAAGAAAAAAAGTACAGGTTTTATTTTCTACCTTCTCTTTAACCCCTACAGGCTGTGATAGTGTATGTGTAAATTCAAATTAACACTTCTCCCATCTGGATTTCTGTATATTTAAATTGGAGGCTTGGAATAACATTTTTCTTTTCAGAATAAATGCTTTTGAGAAACTACTGTGTTTGAAGAGCAGTGGTTGGCTGGCTGACCCTACTATTGCCCAAGTAGGAAAACGACAGCCAGCTCTGAACTTACTTGGTCACATTTTTTTCAGTTAGACTTTATAGCCTGAAGAGAGATTGGTTTTTTTATAGGTGGGGCACATTAGCTTATAAATGTTTTTCCGTAACTTTGTTAAGCCCTCATTTTTACCAGAGGCATGACCTCCTATCTCTACCTTTGCCCTTTTTCCTGCCAGTCCCCTGTGCTGCTGAACACTGCCATCTGTAAGCAGCTTTGCCTTCTACTTGTGGGGCACCCTCTCGCTAGGGAAAGGATGATGGTTGCTCCCGTTGCTCCTTACTCCAATCTCCTCTGTGAAGCAGGAAGGCAGGGTGGATTCAAAGGCATGTGTCAGGACAGACACTGCCTCAGGGCTGATGGGAAAATCAAAACCCCACCCAAGAAGAAACCTCCCAAGATACCCACTGCATCAGTAACTGAGGCAGAGCAGAGCATCACTCAGGGCCCAGGCTGCATGGCTCTTGTGAGAACCAGCACCTCCACCTGCCCCTCTTCGCCCCAACAGATGGGCTGAGCCCCAGTGAGAGCTTGTGATTGGCCTGCACATGCTTTAGTCAGCAGCAGAAAGTCGAGGGCTGTGAAGTCCTGAAAATCAAAAGCATCAGTAGGCAGCACCAGCCTGTTTGTTTCTGCTCCACTTCTGTTTGCAGCTTCCCCCAGCTCATCCTTCCCCCATAGCAGGGCAGGAATCAGAAAGGAAAGTCTGCTCTGCCATTCCCAAACAGATGCCCTGCCAGAAACCCACCAGTGAACAGAAACAGCTGCTCTTCAACCTCCTGTCACCCTTGCAGGTATGTGAGGAAGCTTCTCCAATGCAAGCAAACAGGGAAGAAATGTTCCTTGGACTCTGGCTGCCCCAACCCCTGGGGTGCCAGCACAAGGGGCAGGAAGCAGCAATCGCTCAGCAAATTTGCCTCAGCTCACTTTGGCTGGCTGAGGGGAGGAAAAGCCTCAGAAGTCAATTGGCACAGCTTGAAAGCAAATCCCAACACTCCCCATCCCCACCCCAATGCCCCAACAGCCCTCCAGACTCCAATGCCTGTTCCCAAACACAAAAAGCCCTGCTGCATTAAGCTGAGATGCTTCTCCTTGACTTCAGCTGCTGTGGACCTCCACCTTGCCCACGCAAAGCTGAAGCAAGACTGGGACTGTCCTGAAATATGGACACAAGCAGCTGGAGAAAACACTGCTGCTAGTGCTGGGTGGTCAGCACAGAGTGTGCCACGGTTTCAGCAGGAGGGTAGGGGGAACATGACAGGCTGTTTGCTGACATGGTCACAGTTTTTAAAAACAAGCTTATGCTGCAAAAGCCAAGACATCTGAGGTGATGGTTTTCAGCAGGCTGTTGGCTGGTGTGGTGGCTCCCAACAAGTGCAATTCAGAACAGCTTCACAGGAAGCCCCCCCACACACACCAGAGAGCAACCAGAAACCCAGGGCACAGTGCTACACCCCTTGGGCCAGAGGTGAAGCTGTGGGTGATGAGGCAGGATGAATGCACAGGCTTTCAAGAACTCTCCCTTCCTCCATCCCCACTTGCAGCAGTCCTGCACACTTCACTTGCTGCAGTGTCATTCCTTGCTCTTGGGTGAAGTTTTTACCTGACCAGAAGTGGTGCCAGGTCATCCCCAGCCTGAGCTGGTGCCATCACGTCAGTGGGAATCTGGTCAGTGGGAATCTGGTCTCACCTCTTCAATCAGAATGAATCAGGTGCTGCAGCTATGGATGGCTGCCATTCCTCTTGCTCCCAAAGCATCCAATGCATTTGGAAAAGCTCCTCCAGCTGTCCCTCACTGGCCAGGCTGTCACGCAACAATGTCACACAGCCCACATATCCCCATATGCCCAGGGACAGCCAAGTGTGCAGAACAGCCCAGTATCACTGTGAGAGGAGCAAACCCTGCATCAGCTCTTGCCCACGGCCACACATGTGCAGTATGCAGAGCCTAAGGTCTTCCATACTTGCATGCAATGAGGAAACAAGAATCATGGACAGTGGCACAGGACATAGCCTTTTCATATTGGTATCACTACCAGTAGAACATAAAAGTTTCAAAGTGTTTCTGTACATTATGGGAATGACTTTTCCCCCAGAAATGAAGCCCCAGAGGAACTGAAGCTGATGAATTTCTGTCTCAGGTGGGGGTCCCCATTCCTCCCAGGCCCTGTTTCTTCCTTTCTCTGATTTTTGTTCAAAAACTCCTTTCCATCTTCAACTGTTAGTTCTTCTCAGTGTTCACATGGCCATTCACTTTAATTCACTCAGCTGATGGAGATCATCCATGCGATTTTCCTGTGTCCGTTCACATGAAAATCATGATTTATTCTACATTAACTTTCTGCTGAGTTGAATCACTGCAGGGGCTGAGGACTAAATTGGGCAGGTGGAGAAGAGAAGGGATGAAGGGAACAGGACATCTTGCTGTTGATGGCAGAGATCAGCTCAGTTGCGTCACCTCACCTCCTCTAATTAAAGACATTTAAAGAAGCAGCTTTATTGCTTTTATTTATTTATTTTAATGCTAGAAGATCAGCTCACTAGGCACTTTGTTCCTTCAGATCTGATGTTTTCCTTTAGAAAATGCTCTTGCTCAAACAGAAAGGCTGTGCTTTACACAGGACTAAGAAATCCTAGGGCTTGTGTTGCAGAGAAGCCGGGTTAGAGGCATTAGGAGGGAATTACCAGCCAACCAAAGGCACTGGGTAAGGGTGCAATTCTACTGTATGTGCATAATACTTTTCCAAAACCAGACTTCGCTATCCTGCTCACACCTCACTGTGCACTCTTACTGCCAGCAGAAGCATTTGCTGATTTATTTTTAAATTTGGATAAGTCTTTCTGCAGTTAATCAATAATATCTTGCACTTCTTGAAGGATATTATCAGCATTCCAGCCCTTCCAGCAGTGTATCCTGCAAGATCCTGTCTCTGATTCAGTCTTCCATTTTGTCAAGTGGAACTGAGACATCAAATGTTGAGCAGTGAAATTATTCTGTGTGGTTACTTACCATGTGTGATTACTGTGCAATGTACTTGGACAAGCCTGAACCCCTGGGCTCAGAGGCACCTTCAAATAAAACCCAAAACAATCAAGCCCATTGCCAATTTATCTATATCTTTGTTAATACAATGGAACTTGATCCAAAATTGGGTACAGTGGAAAGATCATATGTCTTCTAAAGAATTTCCTTTAGACCACACACATAAACATCCAATTATTTGATTAAAGGAGCTGCGATTCTGTACTTAATTTATTCCTGGCCTACTGCATGTTTCATCACAAGCCAATGTTCTTTTTTTCTGGGGACAAATGGAAAGGTTTCTGCTGTGTTGTTCTATCCACTATCTCCTTAAGCAAGCTGAAAAATCATTTTGCCTGTGCTGGGGCTTTGAATCAAGTTACACAAATCTGCTGATTTCATTAGGCAATTTGGTATGAGAATAATTTAAAACACCTACCAAGGTTGCCACCTTGTGCTGTTCATATGGTACATATGGTGTATATAATGCCCAGGTCTGAACTGATGACATCGTGGCTGTAGGGACAGCGTTGTTGACTGGCTCTTACTCTGGTTCTGGGGAAGGCGACTGCAGTGTATTCAGGAGCAGGGAACCCAGGGCAGAGCTAGCTGAAAAACAAATGGAGAGGTGGGAAGGATCAAGTTCATGGCATAAGCAAATACTCTATAAATCATCAAGAGACTATCTGGATGACCACAAAGATTTTTGTCAAGGGTTTTACACAGCTAAAATCAATTCATTCACTTCATCTGTTTTGAACATACTGGGGAAGCAGCTAAAGATGTCACAAATGGTTAGAGTTGCCTGGAAACCTCCAAGGTGTCAATTGACCATATTTTTAGGTGCAGGAATGTTACATGGACACACCACAATTTCACCAGCGATTTCTTTAAAAAACGAATGGAGTCAGAAACCTACAAGGGAATAAAAATATCAGGAGAGTGAAGCTGAGTTGAAGCAGGGTAACTCGAAATCAATATTTTGCTTTTAAACTCTTAAGGGGAGGCCCAAGAGGGCTGCACTCATTTTGTCCTCCTTCCTTATTGTCCTCGGAGGATTGGCTGAGAAGTGACAAGGCTGCTCCATACTTACCGCAGGACATTCCTCACTTGCAAGCCACTTGTTAGAGTATTTGTTTGCTTCCCTGCCCAGGACCCAGCTTTCACTGAGCAGCATCAGACAATGGTCAGGTCAAACACAAAACTAGGCATGGAAAAAGGGCTCCTCTCCTTTTGCTGCACAGATTTGCTGAATGTCCCTCTGTCTGCAAACTTGGATCTGTACATGAAAATGAGTTTCCAGCATCCTTGGCACAACCCCAAGGGTTTTCATTCAGGAAGTAAATTCAGTCTGAGGTCACTCCAGAAACTGAGCCTGTGGTGAGGGGAAGAAGTGGCCACAGAACCAATTTTGCCTGTACCTATTTGTCTGTTACTTTGCCTAATACAACTGGGGAAAAAGGAGGCAAAAGATTTTTTTCTGAGTAGAGGTGGACAAAAGGCCAGGAAACATGTGGGTTGCCATTTTCTGTAGTTCTTACAGTGTAAAAAGATATGTCCAGAAATGGTTTAAGGTCATTAGGGCCTTGACTCCCAGTCTGGCTCGCACACCCAGACAAAGCACAGGCACCCTGCGGGCATGGGTTTCTCCAGAATAAGGGGTTCAGACAGGTTCACAGTGGTCTAAGGCAGACTTTGTTTAAGCAAAAGATGCTGCATTGGAAAATTCAGACTCGGTCTCTTGTGTGGTCACGTTTGCTGGACTCAAACAGCCGTCAGAACTACACATTCCTGCACCAGGGTGAGTGAAACAGGAGCAGATTTTTTTTCCCCTCCCTTAAACAAGGAGTACTTTAGAGACCAGTGGCTGGCCAGCAGAAATTATGGATGGGCCAATAAAGACTCCAGTTCACCAATACCCACCTATGCACTCCCCTCACCTCTGCAAGACACAAAAAGGGGCCTGTGGTCCTGCAAGCCCTAACCTTGGCATTACAAGGGGGTGTGCCATGGCAGAGCCTGCCTCCTGACCCACAAGGCAGCAAACACAGCATGAGCAGTGCTACTGAGGAGAATGGGGGGACAGTAGGGTAATGGAGCGTGCAAATCTGCAGTCATCCAGAACAAAACTTCAAAAACTTCAAACTTCTTTTATCCAAGTCCTAAGGTGATGGGAGCTAAGTGCCTCAGGACTTTCAAAACTCTGGACCTAAATTCCTACAGAAGAGGGTTGGTCTCTTTGCAAGTCAATGAACCAGAGCCAGCACAACCATAGGGTGGAAGAATCATGATCCTTGTCCCTGCTCTGCTTGATCCATAGCTATACAGTTCAGTAGGAGCTTTGCCTTGGGTTCAAGATCAGCTCTTGAGGAAATGTTTCCAGAAACATCTTTTGCAGGAGGTACAAACATTTGTGGACCCTGGTCCTTGAGATGAACACCAGAGCAGGGTGTGAAGGCTGTGTAGCATGTTGGGGAAGCCAAGGTTCCCATCTCCTTGCCCTGTGAAGACAAGATCCTGTGGAGCAGGAAGAGTCAGAGATACAGCCTCGGCATTTAGTTCCTACAGACCTTCAGGCAGCACGTGAGCTTCTTGATAGAGCTGAAGCACAAACCTACACAGTTTTCATGGATGCAAACCCTCTCCAGCCGTGTGTAGCTCAGCTGCCCCACTGCCAAGTGAGGCTGGGTTGCCTGATGGGAGGCCTTCAGCCAGTGTGGCTGCAGTGCGATACCAGCTGGCATGTCCTGGGCATGGAGAGGTGCTTTGGGAGCTTGCTCCTGTTTGCAACTAAAACATTCCAATCAGAGTGAAGATTTACACCTTTTTGAAATGAGTCCTCCCCCAGCGGTGCTGCCCACTGGAGATTTTCAAAAGAGTGGCCTGGGTGGTGACCTCTGAGTCACACTACCAGCATCTGCAGAAGAACCTCACTGCTGCCCAGCAGAAAATTGGCACCAAAGCTCTGCTCTGAGCAGCACGAAGCTTTCAGTTTTGCCCCGCTCTTTGTTCTTTTTCCTGCACGTTTCTTGTTTCTAAATGTTGCTTCTTCCCCTGCTTGCACAAATTTGTAAAATGTCAAATCATCACAAAGCCTATAAAGGGCTTCACAAGTCTTTGGTTCAGTTTATTTCAGCGTCACGCCTCAGCCAGTGACACTCAAGTGGACCATGCCTGGATTTCAGATCTCCCATGGAGGACAGATGTGTGCATCAGTGCCACCTCATTAACTCATTTGTTTAAAGTCCCCAAACAATCCACTTCCAGCCTCCCCCTTTTTCACTTAGATGTGGATTCTGCCCCCCTCCCCGGCAGATATGTATTGGTCTGCTCAGTTAAAAAACTTCAAACCCCTCAAATTCTGGTCTTTGACCCTACCCTAAAACTAATTTGAACTATTCTCAGTTGATCTGGAGTTAAAGGAGATGGCTTTTAACTGGAAATACCTTATCTTTAGACAAGTAATCATTGCTAATGAAACCAGTAGAGAGACATTAGCCTCTGCTTACTTAAGTTTTAGCCAGTGAATTAACAGGCAATCCACGATGTCGTTTTAAATGAGGAGGTTCTCATGGATTCAGACAATCCCAACATCAATATTCTTTCCCGGTGAGATCTGAAAAATAAACCCTGTAACCTGCACTGTGAGTAAACTCTCCTGCACAAAGCACGCATTTCTAGAACTTGCTTTCTCTCTTTAAAACAAACATACGACTCCTCCAATGCCAAGAATTATTTTAGCAGTAACACATAAAAATCTGTAACCAGTTGCTAATAGAGAAGTCACCATGTGGAATAGAAGCCTCTGTGTGTGTGTTTATATGTGGAACCTTGTCTCACTGGCACTCCTTCATGAGTAACAAGGAAGAAGTGCTGGAGTTGTAACATCAAGAGATTGACAGAAAATGGAAAAGAAGTAGATTTGATAGTGCAAGAAAAAATATTTATGGTAAAATACTTCACATTGTCTAAAACCCTCATCTATTTGCTTGCAGAAAGACAAGTATTACGGTCATAATTGCAAACCTGGTGATAATGCACTGAGACAAATTGCTGGGGAGATGGGAAACCGCCTGGAACAGCCCAGGTAAAACACACTCAGATGGGGCTGCTGAGCACCTTCATGGAAGCACTCCTTGCTGAAAGTATGGCATGTGCACCACTGCAAGAGAGAGGATAGATGAATATTTGGACTGATCCAGCAATGTGTACACACACATACCTATGTGGAAGTTTTTTGCTTGTGGCTTGAATCTCCCAAATCATTTGTCTGTGTTAGCCTTATCTTAAGCCAGAGCCAAACACCACCAGTGAGGCATTACAGTTCTGCTTACTGATCTTACATGTCCACTGGTTGGCTTCTCTGTGTACTCTTTTCTTTAGTGTGCTTTGCACTGGGACAAAGTGATGCCAGGTGCAAAATGCCAGCACTTGACACTTGTTATTTGCTATCAAAAATGTCAGGTGCAGTGTTAGTCAATAGTGAACTAATTCCACAGAAAGTTTTCTCAGTGACTACGAGCTGGAAAATCCCATGCAATTTAACAAATTCTGCCTGTGAAATATCATATACCAAATCACATTTTTCATTTTGCAAACTCATTACTGTGGTCCCGTATCTTCTGTAGATTCTCCTTAAAACAAACAAACAAAAACAAACAAAGAAACCCGACCAAACCCCCAGTCTTTCTCTATATTTAAAATTACTGTTTTACTGTTAAATGTTTGATTTTAGAATTTTGTGAAACCTGGAAAAACATTCTGAATGCGCAGAGAATGTTTTCTCCTCAAACACCTGACTTTGTAATGAAGAAACATTAATGCATCACAGGCCAAGTGAAGCTGATCATTTACTACTTCATAGAAGTTAGCAAACTTGCCTGAGTTTTCCCATTAAGCTTTGATGGCTGCACCCTTCTTCAAAGCATATCAGTCTTTTTTTCCTCTCTCCCAGTCTGTTACATGCATACATGATTCCCACAACTAAATCAAGCCAGCAAAGGTACAGTACATTTTGTAAACCCTAATTTAGATTTAAAATTAATTTTGAAGTTTCATAAATAGCAAAATACCTGAATGTGATCCTCAGCTATGAGGTATTCTTCCAGAAAAAGTCTGTTATTTGAGTTAGTGAGGAAAGGCAAAGATGAAGAGCAGATATGAAGAGATCAAAGAAAAATTTTCCCCTGCCATTAAACCCACTCAGTGTTTCTAGTTACTGACTTTGAATGTCCTATATTTGCTAAAATAAAGCTACCAAGGGTTTGTTTCCCCCTCTTTTCCACTTCGGATACAACGGGTGGGCACGTGCTTAGGGGATAGTGAGGGAAAAGCAGGGGGTAATCAAAGCTTTGAAGTGCACAGACTGGCAGCTACAGTTGAGAGCTTGACCTGTCAACAGCAGACAACTGCAGTCAGAAAAGACATGACAAGGAGGTTGCACAGCACCCACAGAGAGGGCACCTGCACCCAGGACCTGCCTGTCCTTTTACCTGGGAGCCACCACAGGAGCAGGGTGAGAGCTGAAAGGTACAATCTCAGCCTCCCAAATCTATCAAGTTCAGACAGAAGAGAGAGTTTTATTGGCATTAATATGGGATCTGTAGCAGGTTTGTTCGTTTTACACATCTGCAAGGAGGGCAGCAGCTGGGATGACTCCAGACAGAAAATACAGACTCTGGTGCTTCAGAGTCCCAAAGCCTCTTTCAGCAAGTGGAGTTCATAAACCTCCTGGCAGCTCCAATTATGATATCCTCGCTCATAACAAGCAATACCTTACTCCAGGGGAAATCTCTTTGATTTTTAATTTAGCCTAAAGTTGTCACATAGGTGTAAGACACCAAGACTCAAAAGTTCCCGGAGAGTTAGAGAGTACTGGCATTTGCATTTGAATCTCAGCTGTTGGCTCCAGGTGTGAGGGAGAAGAGGGCACAGTCTCCCTCTTCTTCCTACTTTACACTTCTTGCATATGTTGTTTTAGCAAGTAAAAGAATTCTGGAAGAACAACAAATGCAACATTTCTAAAGGCTGTCATATTAAAAATAAACTTTTTTTTTTTAATTCAGGCAATTAATTATCCATCTGAGTGACTTTAAAGTGTAGTTACAACATATCATGAGTAACAGAAGAGATCCCAAGCAGTTTCTGCGTCTATCAGCCAAGTCTCCTGTAGAGCCACTGGTTCTTACCATTTTGGCAAGCACAACCCCTATGTTAAAGATAGGAAATGGGACCATAGGTAAAAGTCTCATCACAGCCAGTAACAGGGTCAGAAATGAAACATCTGTCCTGACTCTTCTGCCTGCTCTGCTCAACCGGCCATGCTTCTTTCTTGGATGCAGAGAGAAATTTTTGCTTTTTAAGCTTAGCACAAAACCTCGATTTTCTGGTTTAGTTCTAGCACTACATGCTTTTACTGTTCCTTGCAGTGTGTCCTTCAGCCCCACTGCACCCGTGTCTCCCTGCACACAAACACATTGTTTGTCACCCTGTAAATCCTCCCCTTGGCCGGTGACCCAGCTGTGGTGGAGCTCCGTGTGGAAGGGGTGCCTGTCCAGCTTCCACTGCTGTTTTGTCCCCCACATTCACTGTCGTGGTTCCACAGAGTTTTCTAGGCTGAATGCAAAGTGGAGAACAAGGAAACTAGTGCAAATACTAGAGACTAGATTGATTACATGAATGTTTAGGAGAGTGTGTGTGAATTTGATGGCCAAGTGGACACCAAAGTAAGAGAGAAAGAGTAAGCCCTGACCACAGTGCATCACAGGCTGCAATAGCTACATATGAGAGATTGCTTTATATTCCAGTTTTTCAGAGGGTAATAAGGAGTCACCTGTTTGAAAAGAGAACAGGCTAGACCTTCAACCCTCCCATTTAGAAGCACTGATGTTTAAAGCGAAATGTTTATTGGCCTTAATGAGGTTAATGCAAAAGGGTGTTGGGTATTTGCATAGCAATTTCTAAACCTCCAAAAGAAAGGTGGTGATGTCTGAAAGGATAGAATGACACCCACAAGCGTGTCTCTGGTTTCAAAGTATTACTCTTTAGAAAAAATGACATCTCAGATCCTTCTTTTTTTAAATGCAAGAGCAAAGAGCTTTTAGAGTAATTAAGGAGCAAATAGCTTAAAACCTCCAAGGAGACAAGTTTTTAAGAGTTAAAATGTTTGTTCTAGGGTTCTCTGTTACAACCTACTATTAGCATTAAAAAGAAGCATTAGATACTTATATGGTGGCAGGCAGCATGAATACTTTCTTTCCTAGACAGCGAGACATACCAAGATAGAAACACTTTGACATTAAAGCATTAACAAATCTGTAAATGATCAGCCAAGAAAAGAAATCTGGTTGATTGTTTGGCAGCTCATTAACCATCCACTGCAAAGTATATGGTCATTGTCTCCTGCAGGCAGAGCAGGGTGATACAATACAAATAATAAAGATAACACTCAGAAGACCCATTGCACTATGTGGATTGTGCACTTGGTCTTGTAAATCAATTTTTGTGTAGTTTGTCTCCTTTGCAAGTGATATCTGGAAGGTGAAGAAATAAAACAACACACATCTAAAATAATATGAATTAATCTAGAAAACAGGCTCACTGCCATTTTTTGATCCAGCACCTGCCTAAGAAAAAGAACTAGCTTTGTGTCACAATACAAATCTCAGTGTTTACCTTTTCTATACAGAATGAAATTAATTTGATTCCATTAAGGAAATGCCCAGCTTTAGACCTGCCCTTAAATCTTGTTTGCCACAACTAAGCCCCATTTACAGTACTTTGCTGAATCAGGGACTGGATTCAGTGTTCCCATGGATAGGCAGCCATATGCCAGACACGCTGTGGTGTACAATGATTAATTTCCC
Organism: Myrmophylax atrothorax; assembly: GCA_026770055.1. Taxonomy (NCBI): domain Eukaryota; kingdom Metazoa; phylum Chordata; class Aves; order Passeriformes; family Thamnophilidae; genus Myrmophylax; species Myrmophylax atrothorax. The sequence goes on from JAOXXN010000395.1 coordinate 38,691,492, forward strand.
AGGAGAAACTAAATCTTGCAGAAATTTCTCTTCGTCAGGCCTTTTATTAGACTCTGCTAGATCTGAGTCCCAGGAGAACATGATTTCCTTGGCTGCACTGGCATGTACCCTCCTAGAAAATACAGAAATTGGCTGGGCACAGTAGCACCAGAGCTGGTACCAATTCCAACAGCCAGATAGACCTTTGCTTCCAAATTTATTAACAAATGATCAGGAAAAGTAAAAAAAGATCATACCTACACCTGGAACAACCTTGCTGTACCACAAGCTCACCCTTTGCAACTGCCCACCACCCACCAGCTTTTTCCTTTCCTGGCCATGATGGTATCCACATGTTGGGGTGGTCACAGGAAACAGCAGCTCACTGGCTGAGCTGGGCTCACTCCAGCACTGCAGTGGGGACAGAGCTCTGCCACTATGTTTCCCTCCCCTGCTCCTGCCCGACCTCTCAGAACATGTGCTGACTGCTCATAAACATCTCCATGAGCTGAGAGCAACCTGGCATTGCCCTGAGCTGGAGGAAGAGGAGTCCACGTTGTTCTGCTGCCAGAGCAGGCAATCAGCAAAGCACATGAAAGGGAAATGCTCAGAGCATGTAACACTGGAAGGAAGGGCAGCTTTGGCTCACCAGTGAGCCCACCAGAGCATCCTGCTGGGAAGGAAACCTGCTGCAATTTTGTATTTCCCTCCTCGCCAGATGTGCTACTCTCCCTCTTTCTCTTGCCTCTTGCAGTTTTAATCCACCAAATACACTTTTAATGGTTTGACACCTGATGGAAATCAAGGGCAAATTAACATGTTCCTTCTAATTGACGTACCAACTTTTTCTAAACAACTTCCCTTACTCTCTTCCCTGGTAATTCCATACCCTTGCTCAGGCACTATTATTCCTATTTTACTCAAGGAACAACCAAACCCACTCTTAAAAGGACATTGTCTATCATCCTCCTTCTTTGAAATGCCACACACTCCCAGGGACACTCTTCTCCCACCACTGGTGAACAGTCAGTTGCCCCTAGTGTAGGATCATATACTGGATGGAAACTTGCTGACTGCTGAGACCTAGATGCCTGTTTCCTCTCAACATCACCTTTCTCTTTTCTTTCATCTTCCATTATACACATGCAGTCAAGTTTTTTGAGCCAAGAGTTTTCTTGCCATATTCCTGTGAAGCAGTTACATTGGGTCACGGCAGCAGATGAGCACCAGAGACAAAATCCAAGCCAGTTTAGACCCTGATGGTTTATTTCTTACCCTGATGTTCAAAGAATGAGTTACCTTCCTGCTTTTCCACGTCCCTTTGACTTGTCTTTTGCTTCACACAGCAGAGTTCCTTGGGATCTCCTAAAGTGAGGAAAATGAAACATAAGGATTAATAGCTGTGGCTGCTCTCTCAGGTGGGACAGAGCTGACAGCACTGGACAGAGGCTGACATTCGAAGAACATTTCTTTCATTGGAAACTTCTATTTCAGCATCCCCTGTGCCACATAATCTCCTTGTTTGTGTATTGCCTCATTAATTTCTTCATCCATTGGGCAGTTGGCTTGTTTGGGTTTTTTTCCTTCATTTTGAGAATAACAGCATAGTAGCAGCAGACAGTAATCGAGAAGAATTCATATCCTGAGGTACACTTGCATTCAACAGGCCAAGGGGAGAGATCTCCACTGTAGACCACTTTTAACACAGATCCACTTGGACACACCGTAATTGTAACTGTAATTTTAAACTCAGTCAATTCCCTGGCTTTTTAATCTACTGATTACCGTGCTGTGCCTTACCTGCCTTTCAGAAAGTAGCATAGGTGGTCAGAATATTTCAGTTCCCTACTGATTTTCTGGTAAAAGGGAATTTACACAAAGGCTTACTTTGCTCATTATCTACACATGATTGGCTTTCTTATGGTTAGTAGATATAAGCTGGAAGAAATCTGCCAACTGAAGACAAACAGAATGCAGCAATAAACGAACAATCAACTCAGTGCCTTTAAAAAGGCTTTAGAATGAGGGATCCGTTTGTGGATGAAGAAACCAATTCAGGCTAAATACAGCAAAGCAAAACCAAGGTAAACATTACTCTTAAGGGTGATGTACTCCTGGGTGGACAAAGCCCTGCTCAGTCGCAGCTCCGAGCTGCTGCAGGGCAGGAACAAGCAGCTGGAGGGGAAGCAAGTGCTGCTTCCACTTTGCTGCTGGGGGAAAAAAGAACATCCATGGAATCATTAATCCCTGACTGCTTCATTACTTTTTCAGGCTGAGACACTTTTCCCACTACCATTTAAATCACCTTTTTAAATCCAAAATAAATAAGTGATGTCTTCTAGAGTTCCTTTGGGAGCAAACCAGATTTGCTAGCACAAAACCTTTCAGTGAGTTTCAGCTGACCTCTGTCCATCTGGGAACAGATGACATCCACAGGGATCCAAACATAGAGCAAACACAGACTGGACTGTGGGTCTGGGCAGTCTCCTGTTTTACTATACACCTAGGCATGAAGGAATTAAAGCCTAATCTGGGATATAAAACTAATCACGTATTAAGGCACCTTCAAAGGATGAAATTTTTCTTGCCTGCTGCAGAGTTAGCGTAGTCAAAATCAAACCATCAATAAAATGGAGATCTAGTCCAGAAAACAGTGAGCATTTCCTGTTGTTCCATGTGGCTTTGATTTCATGATACAAAGTGTTTGGCTGCAAAATAGGTCTGTGGTACTGCTGGAGTACCATTCATGCTCTGCCCTCCTCTTGCCTCCAGCTGTGGCTGCTTATCTCTGCCCCTGCACTGGAAAGGAATAGTAAGGCTGAGATGTCAGAAGACACATCAAGCCATGGTAATAGGACCCGTATCTTCATGTTGCTTAATGACCCAATCGATTTACTGAGAAAGAAAGAACGAAGCAAGATGCATGTTTAAATAATATCAACACACAAAAACAAGGACCCACACATTGCAAAGAAGGTCAATATATTGGACCGAATAGGGTTCTTGCCCCATATCTCATAAAATGCTTCTCATCTAAGACTATAAAAGATGAGACTACTTCATCTCTACCAAAATAATTTCCCTCAACAACACAGGAAAAAAAACCCAACTTTGAAGAGAAGTGACACATTAAAATTGTGTCCATTGCAGGAATTTATCAGTCTGTGTTACCAAAGGAGAAGAAAAAGGCAAATGATCTATGTCTAACATGCTGTAGTGAGAGAATTGCCTTCGTCTTTGGGTTCTTTTATAAATAAAATAAATATAAAAAGACAAGGAATTTTCTCACCTAATTTTCCCGTAGAACTGATAATTAAGTGTTGTTGGCTGCATCACCAGCACACATTGTGATAGTTGATTTAGTGTCTCTGCATATTTAGAAGGTAAAATTTTTCTTTTGCTGAGTAAAAATACCTGTTTCATGATCTTTTTCTCTTTCAAGTAATAAGTCAGCTTTCATTTTTTAAAACTTGCCATTAGTGAAAAGTTGGTTGTTTGGTTTTTTTAATCTTTCATGCATCTAGGACCTCACTGAAAAGTAATTACAGCGTATATTGTAGAATGGGTCTCCATACATTAACAAAGGTGTAAGATGCTACCCCATGTATTGTTAAAATATACAAAAACACTGGTTTGAACACAGGCTCAGAGGGGCAAACCTCCGACTGGGGTGCAAGTCCTTACCTCACTGTGTGATGTTTTGCACATCCACTAATTTATCTTAAGACTGGAGTGGTGAAAATACAGCTAAGACAATACTGGACATGGAAAGAAATCATTACACATGTGGGAGGTACTTGTGGCTTTCCTGGCAAACGGGTACACCCTCTTAGCGCGGTTCATTCTTCACACAGCAGCCCGGCAACAGTGTACTGCAGAATCAAAGCTTCATGGCTGAGAGCTACGCAAAAGGGAGATGAACAGATTGGACACAAAAAAGAGGTGGTTTAATTTAAGATACCCAAGCCGGAGATAGTCTGAGCCTTTGACCAAGAGCTTTTGCACATCCTGGGGAGTTAGATGCAGCTAAGAGAGCTCCTCTGTTCTTGGCTCGTTCTCTCAGTGGCCTCAGCTCTGCCTCCCGAAGACAAATCCCTCACACTGTGATGTGACAATGTGTCTGGCACTGGCCTCTGACCACACCGACTGACAGGCTTTCAAGAAAAACAATGTCTCTATGCAAATCAAGGGTCCCGCCTGAACCAGAGTATTCAGTGCTTCGCTTGTAGACACGCCCCTTTCATTTCGTTTCACTCCTTTTGGTAAAAAAAGAAAAAAATAAACCTCCCCCAAGAGATGACATTAAAATAAATTGTGTTTAAACTGAAACCAAGTACTTGTGCAGTTTTCCCCAGTGTGAAACTTGTTTTAAGGTAAACCATTGAAAGTTCCCTGAGTACATGAGGCTTTGAAGGGTGCTTACTACCAGTGACACCGCAAATTTCAGCACTAACCCACGGTAACTCCCGCTCATGGACACAGTAGCCCAGTGTTAGCAAAACTGCTGTAATTTACCAATTCCTGTAGCTAATCCAAGCCTGCACACACATACCAAACAATGACCGGTGGTAATGTCATGCCATGGGGTGATTTTTGCCACCCTGAGTTGGCAAAAGACATTAGAGAGAGCCTCCCTTGAAATGGCCATGTGAAAATAGCCACATAGGTGTAAAACTTACATCACATGTCCAAGTTTTCTTATTAAATAATGAGATAAGACCAAAGCCCTAATTTAACTGTTCCAGCAGGATCAATGCTGCTTCTGCAAACTCTAGTGTCTGCATATTGCACCATAAATCCTTGAGGACTTCTTAGCTTCTGTAAGTCCCCCTGGGGCGATTTAGGAAGTTTATTGTTGTATGTCTATAGGTAGAGACAGTAGGAAAGGTGGAAATTGTATGCAAGCCTTTGCCATCACAATTTGCAACCTGGAAAATTAAACTGCTGCTGTTCCCACCTTATGTTACTATTCCTCCCCCTCGGCACTGGTATCCTGAGCAATCCGGTAATTATATATATAT
>JAOXXN010000395.1:38696517-38714712 GCA_026770055.1 Myrmophylax atrothorax
TCATTTTGGCAATTAAATATCAGGGATAATGAATTGAAGTCTGCAGCTGCCTGCAAGGACAGAAAGTCATTTTGACAGCAGCAACCAGCATGGGCTGAGAAGGAGAGCACCTTCTCACCTGTCCAACCTGTGCTCTTGCCTGTTTGCCACTGAGCCTGAGTGTCAGTGTGTGCAAAGCACTGGGAGCAACATAATATTCACCAGTGATGCTTCAAAACCAAGTCTCTTCAGGACCAACCATGCCATCTTATTAATTCCAGATAACAATTTTAAAGGCATTTCTAATGAAGAGCATGTTATTTTACCAAGCAGAGACAGGCATCCCCAGTTTTCTCCTTTCTGTGTCTTGTCTTTTTCCTCATCACTGTTGTGTAACAACTCAAAAGATAGATGACATTTATCACAACAGTTCTCATCCATGCACCTGACAATTAGAAATGCCCAGTGGATGGGCTGGAGGCCTGATATTTATTTTTGAGTTGCAGCATTTCTGTAACCCTTCGTTACCACTAGTATAGCCAAAAGTCAGCACTCACCTCACACAAAAGGCACATCCACTTCACTAAAACATGGAATCTCCTCAACAGATTGAAAAGGATCTTGGGTGTGAAGTCTCATTTGTGTAAAGAAGCACTTCCACCAGTCTTTTCTGCCCAGCTAACATGTTACAACCAGTTGCACTTACCACTTGGAAAAGGTTGTCACAACCACTTCTCCCTCTTAGAAGACAGGCATCAGTGTGGGGCAGTAATGAAACCTGCTGCTTCTTTGCCCACAGACAGCTAAGTCCAGATCCTTCTCATAGCAAAACCAGATTGAACTACTGTTTAAGAAAACACATCCTGACTCCATTTCTAAACAAACAATAACAATGGTTTTCTTTCATACCCAGCATAATTTTATTGGTCACCACATCACTCCATTGGTATTTGCTCATTACCATCACATATTTTGAGGTATCCCATGTGAGCACACCATGCTCAAATAAATCAAGATAACTGAAATTTAATTAAACAGAGTGATTTAGAGCAGAATTGAAATGACACAAATCATGATGGGTTTATGCCCAGACCTAGTGCCACTGGAGGTACTAAGACCATTACTCCTGAATTTATTTGCAGAATAAGTAATTATAAGGAAAGCAGGTTCTTGCTTAGACATGTCTGCAAATAATGAAACATCATTAACGTGTAGGAGACTTGTTATATTTTGATGTATTTGATTTTTGAATACCAGGCTTGGTTTCTTGCTTCCCAGTCTCTGCATCCCTGCCGCCACCACCACTAGTTGCAAGAGAGGCGGTTTCGCAGGCAGTGGCATTCCCCTGCAGAGGCTGTAACATCGCGCTGCCCAGAGGCACGGCGTGTTGATTGAAGCATGGTCTCTATGTGTCATGTGTCAAGGATGATATGTCACCAAATCATCCTTGCATCTCTATGCAAGGTGTTGAGATAACACGGTCAAATCATGGTCTCATGACTGTTTTTTAGTATCTAATGTAACAAATCACTACAAGCTCATTCTGGATTAATGTTGGTGTCATGACTGTTTACTAATGCACATCAATGTTGGAATCTATGCCAGGAAAGGATTTTAAGCTTAAGTTTACAATGGAACACAGACACAGAGCTGACTTCCCCTCTCCAGTACAAATAACAAGCAAGTTTACACTGCACTGTGCAAGGGCAGAGGGCAATATTTGTGACACTTTACTGAGAAAACAAAGCTTCCCTTTCTTTCTATGAAGGAACAACTTAATTTTGGTATACTGGTTGGCTACTTGCAACTGTTGGGTAAGTCATTTGTGAGCAAATGTGAGCTCTGGCTTGTCAGTGGACAGGTTACCACATGAACTTAAAACTCATGCTGACTGACCTGACACCATCCAATTGGACATCATCTTGTTTTTTCACTTCTCTTTCTATCATATTCCACAGCTGGACATGTCTTCCCAGACCCTTCAGACCGGTCCATGACTATGTCCAGTGCTAGTGTAGCAGATGCAGCAGTGTGCATCTGTGCTCAGAGAAATTCCCACCCTGTTCCACAAGGTTCCCCCCAGCAGCTGGTGTTTCACGGGGTCCCATGGTTCAGAATTGAACATCAAAGGATGCAGATTGAGGGCAATCTGATGTTACTTTCAGTTTTAATGTTCTGTCATTACTGCTTTGAAGGGCTTTGCAAACTTGCCTTAATGGAGTGCTTCTCTTTGTCAAATAGCAATACTTATTTTAACAAAGTGGTTTGGTGCAAATAGGGTAGAGGGAGATTCCCATTTTTAGCTCCCATCCTAAGCCTCACACACGTCTGTAGGAAGGTAAGCAATGACGTCTTAATTCAGCCTCATCCCAGATATGTTTGTGCACATATGTCATTTCACAGCCTTAAAAACAAACAAAAAGTATGGTTCTCTCAAGCCATGTCACAAAGAAGTGGTAGACTTGGGACATCAACACTGCAGCTCCAGTCTGACTATCAGCCTGAGCAGCCGCTGCCAAAATGTTACTACATGCAGCTGATCTCAACAGGCACATCCCATTCTCCTCTTGCATTCTGACAGTTGCAGCAAGGCCAGGAAAATGTGTGTAAGCTGGACTGCTGGGAACTATGGCTATCTGAGGCATGCTGGGTGTTGTTGGTGTTACTGCCTCTGCCTTTCTGCCTCACCCCAAAAGCAGCAGGAGAAGCTGGCTCCCACCTCACCAGCTCCAAGGTTACAGCCACTGAGGACAGAGAAAACTAGCTTGCAGAAAGGGGACAGAGTGTGACCTGTGACTGCAGATACTGGTCTCAGCCTAGAGCTGCTGTGGCCAAGGAGCCAGCCTGAGCAACACAGCAAGGCAGCAGAAGCCTGTGCAACCCCACACAGAGCTGTGGGCAGTTCTTGGGCATTGTCAGAGCCAGGGCTGAAGCAAGTTTCAGGCAGGATTAAAGTAAGAAGGCATAGCAATGACTGAAGGTCCTAGCTAGCAGTGCAACCACGTGCGGCTCCGAGCCATCACTCAGCCTGGTCAGGTTTCCTCACTTGGCGGATGGAGAAAGGAAAAGAAAACCTCTTCATGTGGACTCATAACACAGCACCACAGATGAATGCATAAATGAAAAAACCATCACTTCTCGGAAACAGTGAGTATGCCGAGACCATTATAAGGCAAAGCAAAAAAGCCAAGCTGTGACCAGCTAGCAGCTACAACTAGGAGTTACAACTTCCCCACTCACAGCAAAGCATCACTCATTCAGACGTATCAGTTATTAAATGGTCTTGAAAGAATCCAAGAAACAATTTTGAGCTGATACCCAACCACCTTTGCTACCAACCAGGCAGTGCCATAGGAGAAGGCAGCATCTGATGGGTGCAGGGACTGGGTGCCTGCCCACAGCAGCAAGGGCAAGGCAGGCAGCACAGAACCTGCTCTGGGGGAACCTCCACAATTAGAAATGGCTGCTTGTCCAAAGCACTACGATTACCACTTTAGCTGCTCCTCTCTGATAGACCATGGTTTCTTTTTCCAGTACCTGAGCAAACCAAACACAGAGAGCATCAGAGGCTGAGTGATGTTTTTACCTATTAATCTGTCTTTGCAGCATCCCTGGGTGAGTCAGGGAGAGAAACTAACCTTCTGATTTTCAGCACAACCACCAGTCTTGTAATCCAAGACTGCTCAAACCAGAAGAGTACAAAACTTGAGCTATAACCCGCCCCCCCCCCTTAATTTCCTTCAGCAATTTATCACCTCTTTGCAGCTCACACATACAGAACAACCAGGAAAATTTCTTAACACCCCTTTGGCAAGCCACACAGAAGCAACTGCCACAGTATTTTTTTATTATTGTTTTCAGGGCCTACGGCAAAGCAGACCTAAAAAAAAAAAAGAGCACCCAAACTAAACTAGGAAACAAAAAAAATTAAGTACTTGCCTTCCACAGTCAAGACATATGCAAAGAGCATGAGAATCCATACAAAAAGGGAAAATAATTTTTCTTTTAAACAGAATTACATTGGAAAACATATTGAGAACACTATCTTCTCCAAATGTATATTTGCACTACCTACATACACTCATGTGTTTGTATATGCATCTATTATATATTTATACAATTTTTATAAAAACATTAGAGCATGGTATTTCTTAGAGTTTCACATAACTTTCACATAAATTCACTCCCTGCTCCAAATGCACTGGCACTGCATATTCATTTAATATTTTTTGTATTCTATTGCTCTGGTCTTCCATTAAAATCTCCAGCCCAAGCTCAGGCAGCCTGTGTAATTCCAGGACAGATGGATTTGACCTTGTTATTTCCCATTCATATGGCAACGGATTCTCTAATGAGGTGAATATTTGGGGCTCAGGTCTTTGCTGGTCCATAGCCTACATTCTCATTTTACAGTGCTGTGAAGTGGTAGTAAAATGACGCCTGACTAAATGGTAGCATTTTACACGCGGTAACCCAGCTCTCAAAAGCAGTGTTAATGAGGATGTACAGTGCAAAGCGAGAAGAATCAGACCTGAGGAGTTTATGGCCAGGAAAATGGATAGCAAGCGCAGCTCAGTGTACCTGCAGTGCCACAGCCCTGCCATGCAGAGGTTTGTGCAGCTCATTCAGTGCTCTACATGACCTGTTCGTAGCCATGCAGGCAAGCAGCCTTCCTTGGACTAGGGCAGTAGATGTGCCTTCTCTTATTGACAGGTTTTGTGAACAGTACTCTATGTCAGAGATGACAGCTTTTATTCAAGAGTCATCTTCCCTCACCACACCCAACACAAGGTTACATTTAAGCCACATTAAATGCTAGAGACACATCCAGCCCAGGTTTGAGACCACTACACAACAGATTGTCATTGTCTGCCCTGGGGCTTATAACTCGCTCACCACTGAGACTCGTGTTTTATGTCCCACACAGGTTAATTAATTCCCCAGCATTCACCCTTACCACTCTTAACTCTGTGCTTTGCCAAGATGCATTTCCACAAAAATATATCACAAAGCAACAATTTCATTTCCAACCCACACTTCTCCATTAGGAGGGTTTGCAGCCAGAGTGCTGAGGAGAAGCACTCCACTGTTTCTGAATGGTTTCTGTGTCTCTGTTTAGAACTTCTTTTCTGGTTATCAGATCATGAGTTCTCCAAAGAGAGGAGTATCTTTCTGTTGGGAACCTGTCAGTCTGCTGGCATAGTGGAATGCTAACCTGAGAGCAAATGCAGACCAATCTTTCCTCTCTCATACAGAGAGCACATAGAGAAAGAGAATTCTGCCCAAACCATTTCAATGAGTCTTCTCTGAAGTATTTTGTTATGCTACAGGGAGAACATTTGACATGGGGCAGGTAACTGTTCCCATTGCCCTTTACTCTTGAGATTTTGTTTCAACGCAACATGTCTACTGCAGAGGAGAGCGGCATTTGTGCAGCTGCATTTTGCTCTCATATCCTCTCAGTAGGAGTCCAAATCCCCTCTCTTCTACCTGTGTCCTTGATAGGCTTGCAAAGCCCACTGAGAGGAGGCTGACATGCAATCCATTAAGTGCCAGCATGGCAGTTCCCTGCTGTGCCCTATCTCCTGCACGTGTAGAGACATTTGCCTGCTTAGGGGCAGCGTTGTATTGGCACTGGGATATCAATTCCTTCTTTCAGAAACAGGAAATATAACAGTCGTTATTTTTCTTTCTGGGACCTCCTACCTACTGATAGCCCTACACTGACAAATTTACAGATGAGTTTTCCTCTTAAGCCCCATGTGCTTTGTACCAGATATGTATGAGCATATGAGTTTCTACTGCTAATAGCAGCACAAGGGAGTGTACATGTGTATAGGTGGATGATGCTTGCATAGTAAACCCTATGTAATCCATAACAGAATATGGTACCAGTCAGTCATTATGTCTCTTCAGGTTTCTCTTTTTTTACTCTATATACAGTGCACTTCCAGAAGTTCTTCCATTGCACACAGGATTTCCTTGGAGAAGGAAGAGGATTCACCCACTTGATGTCAGGCATCTTACTGAGACTTCTAAGCTGCCTGGCCTAAGTTCTCTTTATCAAGTACTCTTAACTTGATTTACTTTTGTCTTCACTCCAGCCTGATTGCAGAATAACTATTATACCTGAGTTTAAAGTGAAAAATCAAGCAACAAAATTTTGCTGCAATGCAAACTTGGAGTAAGTGACCCTCTGGGGCAGGCTTAGTGAGGAATTTGAGGTGCCCACCCAGGGAAGAGGGATTTTACCATGTGGCAGTGGTCTTGAGGTGAGGTATGGAGAGGTAGGTGGCAGTCCTACCTGTGCTCAAACCACACCCATTTCTGTCATTGGCAGGAAGGGTCACTAGAACTGATACCAGTTTGGAAAGACAACTCTTTACAACTACCCATGGACATTGACACAAAAATGGGTAATAACCACTTAAAATTAAGTAGTACTCCAAAGGCTGGATAAATCTTCATTAGAACACCAGGCAACCATTGGCTTTGCCCTCCCCCTGAGGAACTGCTTCTGCCTACAACACCAGGCTTCTGACAGTGCAGCTCACATGGAGATGTCAGCTGTACTGGTCAAAGCTTTTACTTTTCCCTTAGTGTAACTGCATCCACAAAGGTCTTTCAGTAATATAGAGATGCTGTTTAAAAAAAAAAAATTCACACTTCAAATCAAGAGTATTTTTCTGGTAAGAGTTGCTAGAGTGTGATCTTTAAAGCACTTTACACTTGTGATTCTCCTCTGTTGTGCTCATCCCGCACCACAGCACTGCAGGAATCGGGAGCTCTCACATAACATCAGTAGGCAATCTTCCCTGGTCACAGCATGTGCCCAAAGTGTATATTAAATGCCCATCAATGTTTGGCATAAGGAAACTATTTGCCATCTCACTGTCACTCAAAGATATTTCAACTTTAAAGTTGTACCTGTACATCTTTAAATTAAACTTGCACCCATACATCTTTAAATTAAATCTGCTAGGGATTGCTTTTGGCCACTAAGGCCAGCCAGCGCAGTATGGCCTGTGTCTATGCTACCGTCTGCTCTGCTCTTCCAAAACCTGCCTCCGGTCTGGTCTCTGGGAATGGCCCATGCTGGCTCCCAAGCACTGCCTGCAACCTGCAGGGAGGGCTGCTGCCTGCTTGGACCAGGTACCAGCACAGATGACCGAGTTCCCGTCCTAGGGATTTTCCCTGCCTCTGTTTTTTGACTCAGATGGATGCAGACAAAGAGTCTGCACAGGCTGCAGCATGCGCTGAAGGTCTTTGCTTAGGTTACTGCACAGAAAGATTAGGACTCCACAGGCTTGGGTCAGCAAACAGCCTTCACAAAGAACAGTTCAAGAATGCATTTACACACATGCTTCACTATAAATCAGCTGAAATCTGGAAAAAATAAGTCCTGTTTCTGTGCTTTTCCTTAGCAAAGTGGAAGACCAGTAGGAAATGCAGGTCCTCTAGTTGCCTCCAGTAGCCTTGCAGTATATGTGTCCTACACATCATGATGTCCGCACAACATTTAACCACAACCTGCCCCATTTTGACCATGAAGATAGTGTCCCTGCAGGTCTGTTTTGTCCCCCCAGTGACCTGACATATCTCTCAATGACTTGACAACTCCTGAAACAAGGAATGGAGAAACCACAGAAGAATGGAATAGCTACAATTACTGTAAGCAAGAAAAGCTTGGCAGGGGCAAATAATTACTTTTACTAGACCAATTAATACAGCTGGCAATAACAGACTTCAAAAAAAAAGTTTCCAAAAGGTTACTGCTTTTTCTTCTGACTATCACTTATCTAGTAAAAGGTCTCCCTCCACCTTGCTATTTTCCTTAGACCAGCACAGCTGTTATTGTTAAAATTACTCTGCAGAGGAATGGATGACCTAAAAGAGCAACACCTGCTGCTTCCAGACATGATGCAAACACTTCATACCAGTGACAGAGTTACCTGTCTCCCTTTCCATGGAACAAACCCATGAAACCAGGACTTGAGGACTTACCAGCCCAGCTATCTAAAGACCCATGGCTAAATGAAGGAGTAACTTCCCAATCCATTGTGTGAGCATCATGTCCCCAGATAAAGTCCTACAGGTTGGACAAACATGAGATTACATCAGATCAGATCAAATCTGATTTGATTAGATCAGAATTAACTCAAGATGTGCACCATATCTCTTGTCAGGGTTCTGGCTCTCATGCTGGGATTTTAGGAAGCTATCAAACATCCTGAACAGTTAAAAATTATAAACACATGTATCGTGCCCACAATTTGTGATTTTGTTAATGTTAAAGATTTAAGAGGTGACTGAGGTGTAAAACCACATTGTAATCCTGTTCATGACAGATGTAGTGTATTACCAACAGTGTTGGAAGTGCTAAATGACAACGTCATGTGGACAGTTTTTAACTGGGAAGGAGAGATGAACTCATCATTTAAAGGATAAACAAACAGTGCATGTTTAAAGATTCTCACAATAAGAAGTAAATACCTTCTGAAAACAATGATTTCTCTCTGAGGGTATGGTTGCACTGTACAAAACCATCAGCAATGTAATGTTTCCAACTCAAAATAACTGCTACACTTCTGTTCTTAAAGGTTGTTAGACCAAACTTTTGCATGACTAAGTGCTGAATTCTTACTCACCGACAGAATTCCTCAGCCTCCTCTTGTCCACACTTTTTTCTGTTGTAATAAGGGCTCAAGTCCAGACACCTTAAGTTCTCAGTGGGCCTGGAGGCTCTCACTCCTCTCTGTGCATATGAGAGGAAATGCCACTCTTCTAGTTTTTGCATGGAAGCATTCAGTGGAGAGTTGAGGCAAATTGCAAACTGGACACCTTTCATTAGGGGAAGTAGGAACACTGAACTTTCTCAAGGAAATTTGCTTTACGTACTTATACAGATGGAATTTTTTTAATCACCACATATAGGCACAAGTCATAACTTCCCTCTTGTGTTCTCCCTAACTCCTCATTCCTCAAAAGTTTTCCCCAGAATTAAATAGGGAATAACTTTAAGGTTCATCCACAAAATACTGCTTGTACCGGGGGACACGGCCATTAGATAAATATGCAGAAAAGTGGAATGAGGGACAGGGCTGGAAGGTTTTCCAGTTTCTCAGGCTCCTCACTGTCTGCAGAGGGCATCACAGAAACAACTTAGCCATGACTTAAAAGACAATAGCAAAATAAATTCTCCAAACACCACTGATGTAGAGTGAGTGATCCATTCAATCAGGTCATCAATGGCCTCAGGTAACCTGAAGGCATATCAAATCCAATCAACTTCCCAACTATTACTGCTTTTTACAGATTTCTTACAGGGAACAGAGGAATTAGGCCATGTTGATGCTGAGACTTCTCTTTGGGAGAGTGGACTGGTTCTTTCAGTGTTTGAAAAGTTAACTCCACTGTACAAGATGTTTTTGTGTGTTCTTGGAAACCCAAGGTCACAATCACAGATATTTGAGTTTTAAATGCACAGGCACATCCACCTTTGAGTGCTAAGAATGGTTCAATCTAATAACAGGGGGGAAAAAAAATGAACAAAAATTATGGTACTCTTGGCTTTCCTTCTGACTTTATTCATTTTACTGTTTGCAGTACTCCTTCATTTCATCAAATACAACCTGAATACAGCTCTGTCATCCACATCTCCTTTTGACTGATACTAGTCATACTTTTAGGAATTGGGTATTAACCTGTATTTCCATGGACTTACCTTTGTCTACAACTTTCACATTCTCTTGAATAAAAGGAAAAGTATTTCTTGAGGCGTATTTAACTGTTTTCATGTGTGCTGGTGAAATACTGTGGCCAGATGCCCTGCTCCACCATCTATTCTGTGTACAGACCCAGAGACACTGATGAACAGCAGCAAAGGCAGAAGGGCAGATACAGAGAAAACATATGGTCTTCTTGAAATTTGGCATAACTATTGGCTATTGAAACTACAGAGATTGCTTCCAGTGAGTGGACAGAGGATCTCAGATACAACATTTAAAAGGCACAAGTGAGAAGCGTTAACCTGCCAATGTTAGTAACACAGCTAGAGCAGTCTGACAGCCCCTAGCAAACATGAGGCAGCCTGGGTACTCCATCTCAGCTGCTTTCCTTGGTCTTCACCTCACAGCAGCAGTCCCTGAGCCTCAATAAACTACAGACACAACTTCTCCTGGGAGAAGTTATTGAGAACAGTTTTTGCTTTTATTCCTGCTTCAAGATAAATACTTTAAGTGCCCATGGGGCAGGAGGCAGGTTTCCTTTATTTTGCCTCAGGGGAGGTGACCAACCACTGGGTTTTGGAGGCAGCAGATTGGTGATGAGAGTCACCACAACAGTACTGATTTAGGCTATTTTGTCATGACTGTGGGTTTTGAACTCTGATGGCATAACTAAAGCACAAGAGGGGCAGCAGCCTGGTCCTAAGTAAATAAAGTGACTATAAATGAAAAATTTATTGTCTATCACTGGCAAGCTGAAATAAGATCACAGCATATCTAAATTGTAGACTGATGGTGCTACTTTGGGCAATTAGCATGTACAAGTAAAGCATCCTGAAACTAACTCTGTGCTGTGCTCTCACATAGCTTTAATAGAATTTGTTTCACAGTAATTTGAAGACATTTTGTTACAAGGATGCACAATCCAGGGAAAAGAAAAAAGCAAAACACCACAGAGAAAATGACCAGGGGTCTAGAGGCAGTTAGTGTCATAGAATCATAGAATTACCACATTCCAAACCCCTTCAGGGTTTTAGACCAGGTTGCTCAGAACGCCATCCTGACTTTGAACAGTTCAGGAGGTTGGGCATCCATAACTTCCCTGGGCAATGTCTTCCAGTGCCTCACTCCCCTCACAGTAAAGAATTTTGGCTACCATCTAATCTAAACTACCCTATCTCACTTTGAAGCCATCATCCCTTGTCCTGTCACTACATGCCTTTATCTCTCTCCATCTTTCTTGTAGGCAGCCTTCAGGTAATGGAAGGCCGCCATGAGGTCACCTCAAAACCTTCTCTTCTCCAGGCTAAACAAACCTAATTCTCTCAGCCTTTCCTCCTAGGAGAGGTGCTCCATCCCTCTAATCAACTTGGTGGCACCCAACAGGTTGACAGCTTTCAATGTGACATGTAGAACTGCAGCTGGTTCTCACACAGCTGTCCATGCAGCCAGGTCTCCTCTCAGTTCCTGTGAAGCCTGTTCTAGACATGGAAGCGGTAACCATGCTGGAGAGGAGCCTTGTTTTGCACAGACATATCAGGAAAATATAATATACAAATGCAGATTTATCAATATAAACTCCCCTTATGATGTATGTGGTTTTTTCTCCTCCTCAACTGGACTTGCTACAAAACTACTAAGGTTTTAATCTGAGTTGAGCCTCAGCAGCGAGGCATATTACTTTAGCTAGACAAATTGACCTTATTAGCATCAATACACTTCAGCAGCTTAAGCACCTTGTCAACTAGATTTTTAGCAGCAGAGGGCTCTTTCATTTACTTGCAAAGGCATGACACCATGCTATGGCTAACAGCAAAGGGAAGGGGCTTCTGGATAATACCCACTAAACAAGTCTGGATTGCCCATGTCCACTTACAACTGTATGCTTCATTTGCAAACTCATCATAAAGGGTCCTCTGGCCACGTGCTCCCCTCTGTCCCCCATTTAGAGCTGAGGCTGAGGAGTGGGGGTTTACATCAGATCTGCTGCCCATGGAGGAGGTTTCTTACTCCAACCCCAGCTGATCTGGTGGAGGCAGATCTCACTGCTGCAGCAGCAGTTTCTGCTCCCTCAGATGTGCCAAATCCTACTTTGACCCACTGCATGACCCAGGTGCTATATGGAGTGGTAAAAGCCACATGTGAAGGACTGGCAGAAGAAGCAGCTTACAAGTCAGGTTTTGATTTTTGCCCTTTTTTATTGTTGTTTATTTGGGTTTTGCTTGTTTGGTTTTGTTTCTCCCCAGGCAATAGACAAAATCATTAACTTCAATTTAGGCTGTCCTGAATTAAATCACTGTACCTTGCAATAGGAAAGGTGATGAACTGAAAATGTGCTCAGTCTTTCTCCTCAAAAATCTGAATCAAGAACACACACCTGAAATATATGCTCTAGTTCAAACAAATGTTAGAAATCTCCTCAGAATAATGTCCTTCTGATGTATTAATCTGAAGATAACTGGCAGGTATGGGGAAACCTTCCTGCTCTTGTGCTAGACCAGTTAGTGTGACATTGAAAATGTGTTTGTTGAAGAAGTCTTGGAAAAAGCAACTGAGAATTTGCAGGTGATGACTGAGGAGGTCCACCCCACATCCCAAGCAGAAAACGTGAAGTGCAGTGAGTGTAATGCTATTCTAACTTGCCCCTTCAGAAGAAACTGGGCAGCTGACATGCAGCTTTCCCCATTTCAGATCCCTCTCAGTCCCTCCAGAGTAATTTCTGAACTTGACCTCTAACCTAGAGCTCAGCACAAAGCTGAAGTGCTCGAAGACTGGACAAAATTACCTGCAGACTGTTCAGAATTTGAACTACCCCAGCAATGTGTGTGGGGTGGCATGGAGGCACTTGCATACAGCAGGATTTTTCAGAGGTTATGTTATTAGTTTCAGTTAAAAGGTTATGAGTGGGTGTAGAACTTAGATTTAAGTAAAGTTAGGGGGTTTTCCTTTTCTTTTGTTATTCAGGCTATCAATAACCAGTAGGAATATATTGCTTTATAGAAGATTCTGAAACTTGCAATAATTTTGTAGCTGTAAAAGAGTAGTAACCCAAAAAGACCAGCAATGAACCAGAGGTGAAACAAAAGGACGGATCTGAGCCCTTTCTCTTTTAGGTAATTTGCATTGGGCTTTGCTCACTTCTGTGGGTAAGTCCCAGCCATTCTCCTTTGCTCCTGCCCTTGCAAATTCTGAGCCCCCATACAAAATGAGCCATTTCTGACGGCATCAAGCACAGTGATATTGTACAATAGAAAGCATTTAGCTGTTTCAAAAGCCATCGTTCCAGGTCCCACGATTTCTCCCCGTTGAGCTACTTAGTAGAAATTTCCTCGATTATGTCTGAGAAGATTGCTTTTGTACAAAAGTGAAGTCGTTATCGAGAGAAAACGAAGCTTTAATGGCTTTACAAAAGCTCTTCAGAGCTATGTTTACCTTCAATCATCAGCCCCTCCTCAAGGATGCTCAGCAAGCACATCCAGGCGAAATGAAACATGATGACAGACTACAAGGATAGCATGACTATCATTAAATTAGAAACTATATTCAAAAAATAAGTTATCACAGACAGTTATCACATAATACTCTGAGCTGGAAAGGATCACCGAGTCCAAATTTTAAGTGAATAGCCCACAAGAGGATTGTACCTACACACTCGAGTCTAAGAAAATCAGCTGTTCCCATAAGCTCTCAGACTCAAAAGGCAGTGAAATCAGTAAAGTAGTTGCCTTGGAAAACAAAAATGAAACATCAAAACAAATTCAGTGAAGATGAAGCAAATTTCAGTCAAGATGAACCCTCCACCTCAAGGAAAATCTGCAAAATTTTTCTTTGGGATTTGTTTGGTTTTCTTTTTCTTTTCATCTACATTTAAACAGAATCAAAACCACAGTGGAAAAAAATTGTTTTACAATGTTTTCAGCTCAGAGAAACTTCAAAACATGACCCAAACAGATGTGAAAACAGAACTAAACCAGTAAAAAACCCTATTGTCAGTCTAAAGGATTCTAAACCAAAGTAGACCCTTACTATTCCTAAACTATTTGAAAGTTTCAAAATCAGTTTCCCACTTTCTCATAAAGGCAATGCTTTGAAATCTGAAGATGTTCAGAGCACTGTTTCTCATTTTGTTTCTGTCCAGTTTAAATACAGACCATGCCAAAAGTGTGACTTTTTCCACAACAAAATTAGGAACAAAACCTCCACAGATGTTTAAAGTAACGTTATAGTAATTTGATTCTGTTGTATCATCTAGAATATAAGTTTGTCAGTAATAATATCACTTTTTTTTTTCCAAATACATTCCGGCTTAGCACCACTTATACATCTTGGGACATGGTGTGATCCGATAGTTTATATCTCACATATAATGTAATTGTTTTACAAACCCAGTTGTGATGAAGTAATTTCTTAATATGCTCTGTGAAAGATGTATCCATATTTATCCATAGAGAGTGGTTGGAGAGGTTTTAAATTTAAAAAATATATATACATAAAGGCAGGCAGTAAGACTTCTGATTGTTTCCTGCATTCAAAATACGTTTTTCTAACCCCTAAGTCTAGAAAAATTGCTAACATTCATACAGGAGACACAGGAGAAAGGAGACACCTGACTCATGTGGATGGAAGCTTAATTATAGTTTATATCTGGCATGTTTTTATTTTTATTAAAAAAATAAACAAAATGGTAGATTAGCTTTTCAGAGAAGGGATATTGTTCTTAGAAATGTACCAGTTTAAACACTTTACAGTGAGAGAGATCACAATAAAACATGTTTTTAAGTAAAATCAGAGCATCCTCAGTCTTCCTGCAGAGAAAAAGGCAACAGGAGAATAGGGAAAACTGCAAGTCATCTAAATGTATCACAGAGCAATGACACAGAAAGACCACATAGCTCAGACCTTCACAGTTGATTTTTACAGGATGGAGAGTAGCACACCGCAAAAAAAAATAACAGAAAAAAAAAGTAGCGAGCTCTGTGGCAGGAAAAACTAAGTTCAAAAGGGATTTCCAAGTGCTGCAGATGATGGGTGTCAAACCTGTTACTCCCTGATCCCTCTGACTTAGATTTGGTCTTTGTAACCAGATGATGTGAACAGGACCAGGCTCACACAGTTCCTGCGTTAACTGAGCATCCGAGAACCCCTTCAACTGGCAAGTCAGCAATGCTCTTCATGCCTTCCATGAAGAGTAAAAGCCATAAGGGCTGGGTGTGTGGCAGAAAATTGCACTGTTCTGTGCCAATACACAAGGCAAAAATCAAGGTGGGGTGGGGGTTAGAAAGAAACCCCCAACATTACATCAAAAATGCAAACCATTTATACATCAATATATTAAACACCCCATTGTTAAAAAGAGCAGGCAGCTGACGGAAACCACTTCTCTTTAAAACTGGCAGTGCATCAAAATGTTTTTAAAAATAATCAGAGAGGTGCAAACCACCAAGGGGACCCTGCTGCTTGCAAACTGGAAAGTGGCTTGTACTTCTCAGGGCATGACTGATTTCGACCCTCTTGCGGGTCAGCACACTTCCCACATGAGCCTGAGACAGTTTCTGCCAATTGATGGGCAGCCCTTACGGTGACTGCAGTGGGCTCTGCAGTGACAGCACCGATCCAGTGCGAACTGCCAGCCCTGCAGCGCCCGGCAGCGGGGCAGCCTCCTCCCTGTCACCAGCGAGAGGTTCAGGACATGGATTTTTCTGGTGTTGGGCGGTGAGCTCAGCACTGTTCCCATTTCTTGCAGGGCTGTAGCAGCCCAGGCCATGCAGCACAATGATATAGTCCCACAGCAGGCCCAGGGCACCAGTGCGTGCCATTTGGGCTATATGATGGAAGTGCTGGCTTTTCCAATTTCTTGCCTAAAAGCTACTCCCAGCCAGAGCATGTCATTTGTCTAGGTATAAAGCCAGGCAAGGCAGACCCACCTCAAAGGCTCGGCCCTGAGAGGTGGCCCAGAGCTGTGTCTGTTTCACCTCCTGCAGCTGTGATTTCATGGTATGATGTGTTTGATGGGGACACTGGATGCTGAGCTGCATCCTCCCTGGGCTGCTGCTCCTCAGGTGCCCTCGCAGCTCCCGCAGCAGCCCGGGCTCCTCTGCATCCTGCCATTGCCCAACAAGGTGGTTTCAGGGCAGGAGCCAGCTCCGGTCGCAGAGTGGTGCTGCGGCAGACGGCACAGCCAGGGCCAGCCATTGCCCCAACTCCCCTTGGTGCAGGCGCACGGCTGCGGAGGCACCGGGCAAAGGGACTCGTGTCCAGCTTGTCCTCCCTCCGCAGGTTCCCACCCGCGCTAGCAAGGCCTGGCAAACAACAGGGGGATGCTCTGCTAGGGCTGTCAGAAAGAAACAGCGCAATTACCCTCTGTCGGATTGCTTCAAGTTGCAAACAAAAGATGACAAAGAAAACACACAACAGATCCCCCTCCAGGCCCGCAGAGCAATCAAGAGGAGGATGACAATGGCAGGGCCCCTCCGGCCCTGCGCCAAGGACACTCACCCCCAACAAGCACACGCTGCTGCCTCGCAGAGCCCCTGGCCACCAGCCAGCTCTTTTGTCTAGCACGTATGGAGCCCATCCTTGCTCGCAGACCGCTCTGGCTATGCCAAAGTTGCGTCTACCACTGGTCTCCTTGCCAAGAGCTCAGTACCTCTCCTTGCTGCAATCTCAACCCTCCAGTGTCAGCTCCAGCCCGCGCACCACCTCCTTCTCCTCCTCGTTCCCGGGGAGCAGCAACGCCTGCCTGAGCTGGATGTGACACAAGGGTTAACACACGTTACCCAGAAATGAGTCAGCAAAGTCCCTTGCCCCCGCAGTCACTGCCTGGTTTCCAGAAATGCTGACCATTTCCAGATCAGCATCTGATGAATACATCAAAACCATGACTCCAAGGCTCAAAAGTGGAAGAGCACACAGCTAAAAGGGAGCACTGCGCTCTCCCGCCCAGCACTTCAGAGGGGTATGATGGTACCCAAGATCGCTTTCTATCCATCGCCAATTTGACAACCAAAGCTCTTCAGCTGGGTGCCATTAGGTCCGTGCAACTAACGTCACTCCTTCACCACTGCAATACTGAAAAGTGCAACGTAAACTCCACTGGTTGCATTTGTGTTTCTAAGGCTTGCAGTCCCCACTCTACCTCCCTTCCCTGTCAGCATCTATTTTAAAAAAAAAAAAAAAAGAAGCACAAGCACACTAACTTTCTGACTAAATAGGAAGACATTCGCTCTTTTCTCACCTAACTATAAAGATGTGATAGTCAGGGCTGATAGGATTAAGCAGGTTCAGGCTGGTCTGGCTGACTGCTGAGGCACTTGCTCAAGGGGCTACCCCAGTCTCTCACAGCTTGTAAGTAACACGTGAAGACCAGAGAACTCGACCTCAGTGAGCAGTTGCTGCGAGAGAGGCAGGAAACACGGTCAGAACAGTTTTTCTCGACATACATCAATGTTTCCACTTCCAGACCAGGAGGAAGTCCTCCACAGAAAGGCTTTAAATCGAAATGCTCACTCAGTACACAAGTTCACGAACATTTTTAGGACTTCAGGGAAGACAGGTAAGGGCCCACGTGTTAAGGGCTTCAGACCAGGAACACTTTCACTTGGTTATGAAGTGCTAGAAGCAAATGTTCACATTATTATGATTTCCCATTAGTCTAAGCACTGGTTTAGAGACAAATGCAAACATAAACACTCTGATAAAGAACCTAAATTTGGAAATGGGCATTTTGGACTTATCACAATCAATACCTGCTGATTTTAAGTGTTGCCAGCCTGTACAGATTATCATAAGTCTCATGAATGTCACACCATTCCTAAAGGTCTGTCACTAAAATCCTCAAATCATGTCACCGGATGTCAAACTCAGGTTCTCAGTTGGCTGGGGGGTTTTGCCTTCTTTTTTTTGTTTGTTTTTTTGAGAGCAAAAAGCAAAGCAAGTAGATCCACATTCACTAATGCTAATTAAACAGCGCACCCAGATGTTGATAATGCAGCCACTGTAGGGCTTGAATCTTGGTTTCTGTAATTTATTTTGCAAAATTTATCAATAGCAAAAAGTCAAAATCTATTGGAAAAATAAATGAGATTCAGTGGGTAAGGGGGAAAGGCAAAGAAAAAAATACAAAGTTGTTTAGTTTCAAAGTTCTTCAACAGTATTTCCCATTTCTCTTAATAATATATATAATTTTGAACTTTTTCCCAAGGAATATTATTATTTACATGAAAAAAGATGGCAATATGTACAAAGAAAAGGCACGATGTCTTTACATAAAAGGAATAATTCCTCTAAAAGCACTGTATGTTTCCATCCTTATTTTTATTGTTTTTTTAAAATTAATTCTTTTTGTTGAATTATTTTTCCCCTCAATTCGTCCATTTCTTCCTGACTACACTCATTCTGAGAACTAGTCTCCCACACTACACCTGATCTCTCATTTAGCACAACCCATCTCAGAGCCATTCAGATTTAAATTCTGCTTATTAAAACTCATTCC
>JAOXXN010000395.1:38714819-38751821 GCA_026770055.1 Myrmophylax atrothorax
TGCTTATTAAAACTCATTCCAAGGGATCAGTATCATTTTGGCTCCTTCATTCACAAAAATATAATTTCTCCAATATTAAGTTCAAACAGTGCCCCTTTGCAGTGTGTGAGTAATTTTTAATGTACTTTTACCACAAATAAAAAAAATAAAAGCCCACTAGTTTATTCAACCAAGTCTCCATTAGTCATCATGAACCATATAACTAACAAACACGGTTTTTCTTTCATGGGTGTTGAGGGTGAGGGTGGGAGTATGTCAGCTATGAGTGGGAGAAAAGAGGTTACTGAGGTTAAACAGAGGAACTTATGACTGTGTGTGCCCCTGGTGCCCCAGGCAGCAGGCCTGTTCCCTCCTTGCTTTGCGTCTTGGCTGGTAGGCACACAGCCAGCACTCGCACACAAAGATCAGTTGCTTCAGTAGCAATTTCTTCTGCACATTTTCGTTAATGTATGTGGTAGTGTACGTACTTGTATTTCAGCATGTGCAAGTCCAATACAACATTAATTTTGGCATATATCTGTTTCCCCAAAATATTTATCTAACATGCTTAGATATAAAATGGGATGTGCATTACTAGAGGTTCTCTTAAATTTGTGTTGAGTTCATTTATGTCTAATATACATGCACAAAGGCAAAACCATCCAAACATATGCATATCCCTGCATTAAAGGGATGGATCTTCCCCCTATGTTCTCTGAATGTTATTAGTATGAAGAATTCTGCACAGCTGAGAAATCACAGACATCAGAGACTTAATGCCCTGGCCTGTCTGAGTTCTTCACAGTCTGAGACACAGCAAACAAAAGCAAGGTAATTCAGGGCATGCTCAATCATCCTGCCAGTTCAGTCATCTTCATACAATAATGTGGCCTCTGTTCTCAATCTGCTGCATGCCTCTGCCTCCGTCCCAAAGCCCTGGTTTCTCTTTTGATGAAAATCTCTAGGCAAGATACTCTTTGTCCTCCTATAACCTCAGATGATGGCTGCAGCTGCACAAGTCAAGGGAGACGCAGGTCAAGGCTGTCTCCCACAGCAGGATCAACCAGCTGGTCTAAGTTTTGTTCCGGAATCATCTGACATATTCACCCAGCACCATCTCCAACCAGCACTGGCAGGTGTCTGCAGGCAGTGTCCCACTCCAAACCACAAAACCAGCAATGCCTACACAGGATCAGTCCAGGGGTGGCTCAGCACTCCCAGAGAAACCTGTGGGAGGACTGAGCTGGAAGGTCTGCCCTCATGGAAATCTCCACCTCTGCTGGAAAGAGGAGGGCAATGGTTGTCTTTTCCTCTTCTCCCCTGCCTCATAATTTTCCTGCTCAGCTCTAGTGAACTTTGTTCATTATTTGTAACGAGAAAGTGGAAAGCAATTACTGTCTTCCCCATTGTTCGTACTCTAAAGCAACATTTAAAGAACAGAGAAACAGCTGAAATCTAGGCAATTTCTAAAATTTAGGGGCACTCCTAATCACCACACCTGTCCCTGAATCCCCCCTAACAATGTTTGTGGTTGTACATCACATTTTCCTATTTTAAAAAGAAAATAAAGAAGTAAAATTATCTCTTTTTTGCCAGTTGAAGAACCCACAAACAAATAGGCAAATGTGACTAAGTGGTTAAGCAGAGAAAACAATGGAAATGTGTATGCACCAGAGGCTGTCAACAGTCCCATAGAAAGAATTGGAAAGACAGAAAAAAATTCTTTAAGCCCTTATAACAACAAAATATCAAAACCAAACAAATAACAGACAGAAGTGGGAGCTAAGTGTTGACTGTGCCTCCTTAAGACTTTAGTGAGCAAAGAAGTCCCAGCCTTCCCCTGGAGTGTCCCAGTCCAGCCCTGGGACTCTCTTGCAGTTTTCAGGGATGGCTATTTGGAGTCCTTCCTCCTCCCCCCCACCCAGCCCCCCTGAATTATTTTTAATACAATCTGACTAAAATTCTGTCCTGACATCCTGATATTCGGATACTTGTATTGGTAGTGCCTGTGTCTTTCTCTTTCCTCTTCTTTTTTTTTTCCAATATTCTTTTTACAATCTCCTTTTTATGTTTTTATGCTGCAATATAGAATAGGCTATGAATTTCCTGACTTCTGTGGGTTAGATAGGAAACTCAATGTTACTATTTTAGTGTAGAATGCAGCCATTTTTGTGGTCATATTTATCATAGCTGAGCTAAACTCAACAGGAAACAGCATTTCTATTTGCCTGTTGGCTCAGGGTGCATATCCCACATCTATAGTGCAGAAAAAACAGATAAACTGATGGGAAATTGATGAAGGCCAATTTAGACAGAAGGAATTAGGAGGTGGTGTGCTGGTGGTCCAGGTATAAACCATACCAATAAAATACTCTGCTGCTTTGCATTCAGAGATTTGTATGAAGTCAGGACCAGCTACAAAGCCTTGGTTATCCAACTGCCCTTATTTTTATGCTCAAGGAGGGAAGGAGGCCTCAAAAGGGAGACCTCCAGAAGCAAGCATAGAGCTTATCCTTGCTTTATTTTTTTTCTTCTTAATAACTGTCACAGCTACTATTTTTTGGTCATAGTCATTCTGAGACATTGTTGCCAGGAATTCAAGGGTAGAATAATCCAACCTAGGGAATCAGAAAATACATATTTATACGTTTGGTTTTTTTCTGGGAAAACTCACAGGTCCACGTGGAGCAAGGTTTGGTACAAAAGACCTGTGGGACTACTGCTGTAGCTTGGAAGTTGGAAAGGACAGAAAAGTCCCGGTAGCATTACAATTCCCTTCTGTCCCCGAGATCAAGAGCCTTCAGCAAGGATACTAAAAAATAGCTATGGTTTGGGTAGGTATGGAATTGGGTCTCAAACTACAATATTTTCAGGGGAATCTGTGGCAAATGCTACTGGCCCACCTTGCACTGACCCCAGCAAGAGGCCTCTTCTGACCTCTTTTAAAAGAAAATGTTTCTCAGAGTTTGTTCTCTACAGATTGTAGCATCACAATTAAACTCAATGACAAGTATAATTTGCACAACACCCTTGGAGGTTTATGTTATTCTTACTTTGTTCAACCACAATTCACTCACTCTGATAAACTACAGTTCTGGGACCTCAAGAACCGCCTGTCCCTCCTTGCTCGGGTAGATATGGGTGTGCAAAGGGCTGTGGTAGAACAACGCTCCTTGTTCATCCCTTTCCAAGCTGAAAGTCCCTTTGTGAATTTGAAAGTCTTGTTCTGTATGAGAATCTTGGGGAGGCCTGGTGCAACCCTTTTTAGGTTTTATCTGGGTTGATGCCTTGTGGTGATAAGGTTGAAGGACTCGCCAGGGTCACACACTTCCTCTGTGATCTCCACCCAAGCCACTTGAAAAAAAAAGTGCTGTGAAAACTTGAAGCTCACTTTATATCAGGCAAGTCTGTATTCATGGCAATAAAAGGCAATACTGAATATTAGCCTCTGCAGAAGGGACTGGTGGAAGCAAGGTTTCCATTAGTGTTTGCATCTGGCAGCACTTTGTGTACTGACAATTTCAAGTTCTCCCACCCTGCCCTCTCCATCAGTTTTGCCCACCATTCATGTGGCTTCACACAGCGACAGGGGAGAGAAAAATGTATTAAAAATAGGAAAATGTGACTGTCAAACTCTCAACCTTGACAGATGAAACTCAGAGGGTAAAAAAATAAAACCCAACTCCAATATCGTATGTAATTCAATTTCAACACTGTCTTCTAAATCTCCCTTTTCCTTGTTCAATCCTTCTGTTAAAGGAAACCTGGGGTATCCCAGGAGTGTTTCTTGTCCTAACCAATTAGTGCAATTTAATAGTCACATCATGACCACAGTTAAAAGGACCTCCAGGGAATAGATCTCTCTCTGAGAATGATGACAGACACTGGGCAGCAAATTTAGCTTAGATAGGCAGGGCTGGTTTTGTTTGCAATAATCCACACTACTGTTTGTTGAGCTATCCATCCATTTATGAGCCAGATCCTGAAACACAATTTTGGCCTATTAAAGTAGCCACATATCAGCTTTGGTTAGCCTGAATATACTGGGTATCACTGCTGCTAGATCAAAAATGTCAGATATTTCTGGATAGACACAGAAAAATGGAAGAGTTTAGGTTGGGAGGGACCTTTAAAGGTCACCTATTCCAACCACCCTGCAATGAGCAGAGACATATTCAATTAGATCAGGTTTCTCTGAGCAGTGTCCAACCAGGCCTTGAACAGGCATGGGGCATCCACCACCTCTCCAGGCAAGCTGTTCCAGTGTTACACCACCCTCACTGGAAAAACTTTCTTCCTTACATGTAGTCTAAATTGACCTTCTTTTAGTTTAAAACTATTGCCCCTTATTCTATCACAATAGGTCCAACTAAGAAGTTTGTTCCCATCTTTCTTAAAGTCCTCTTTAAGTACTGGAATGCTGGAATAAGGTCTGCATGGAGCTTTCTCTTGTCCAGGCTGAACCACCCCAACCCTCTCAGCCTGTCTTCATAGGAGAGGCAATCCCACCCTGTGACCATCTTTGTGTCTCTCTCCTGGACTCTCTTCAGCAGGTCCATGTCCTTATGTTGGGGCTCCCAGAGCTGGATGCAGCACTCCAGGTGTGATCTCACCAAAACAAAGTTGAGAGGAAGAATCACCTCTCTTGGCCAGCTGGCTGCACTGCTTTTGATGCAGGCCAGGATATGGCTGGCCTTCTGGGCTGGGAGCACACATTGCCAGCTCATGTCCAGCTTTTCAAGCACCAGTACCCCTCAAGTCCTTCTCAGCAGAGTTGTTCTCAATCCATTCATTCTCCAGCCTGTGTTGATAGTGGAGGCTGCCCAGATGTATCTTGCACTTGGCCTTCTTGAACCTTCTAAGGTTCACACAGGCCTGCTTCTCATGTTTTTCCAGGTCCCTCTGGATGGCACTCTGTCCCTCAGGCACATCAAACATACCCCTCATCTTGGTGCTGTTCGCAAACTCGTTGAGGGAGCACTTGATCTCATTGTCTGTGCCATTGATAAAGATACCAAACAGCACTGGTTCCAGTCCCTGAGGGACACCATCTGTCATCTCTCCACCCGGACACTGAGCCATTGACCACGGCCCTCTGGGTGAGATCATCCAACCAATTCCTCATGCTCAAAGCAGTCCACCCATCAAATTCATCTCTCTCCAGTTTAGATCAAAGGATGTTTGGGGGGACCACATCAAAGGCCTTACAACAAACATCCAATAGAAGTGTAAACTATGTGGCCAGGAAAAGCAATTGCTTTAGCAAAGGTTAGAAACTCAGAAATACTGCTCCATAATTCTCCTCAAACTCCTGAGTTGACACACTGTTCAGAAGGCAAGGCAATGAACCAGACTGGGAAACTGATCCCATAGAAAAAAAAGTGCTGTACTGGTTGTATTGGGATCTTATGCAGGCAGTGGCATTCCTGCACACAAAGCCATACCAGTGCAGCCCCAAGCACAGGGATTCACAGTCCCTGCTGCTGAAGGTGCAGGCTGCCCTTGGCAACACTGCTAGACACTGCTGCATCTTCACTGTGACCCAAGGCAGGGCAAAGAGATCACAAAGTGCAAAGAGATCAGAAAATACAATATTTTAAAATCCAAAAAACAAAGCCAAACAGGATTTTTTTTAGAAAATGCCTCATCATGGGATGCCAATTTGCAAACACTAAACTTTTCATGGAGATCTGCTGGGTTAGTGAAAATTTCGACTTTCATGCTCAGAAGCCTTTGTTGAGAACTATTACAAGCAGGTATATATCCATTATCTGTATATAATTTAAAGCAGATTCTGCTTGCCTTGTTGCAGGGATCAATCTTATTATCATTCTAACCTATTTTTTTCTATTTCACCTTAGTGGTGGTCACTATGGAAAAGTCATTAACTTGTGTGTTGGCAATTTTAAGTCTTTGATGCCATTTTGTGTCTGAAGAAAGAAATCTATCTGCCTTTTTTGATCCTGAGCTTACCTTTGTTTCTCACATTTCCTATCTTTGTAAATCTGCTTATTAACACTTTCACTATATTGCCCTATATTCAACACTGTCTCAGTCACACTTCTGCTCAAAGTCTTATTCACACTTTTGTCTCCTCCAGGCACGATTATTGTAATTTTCCATTTCCATGG
This sequence comes from Myrmophylax atrothorax, assembly GCA_026770055.1. Classification (NCBI taxonomy): domain Eukaryota; kingdom Metazoa; phylum Chordata; class Aves; order Passeriformes; family Thamnophilidae; genus Myrmophylax; species Myrmophylax atrothorax. The sequence continues at coordinate 38,720,930 of JAOXXN010000395.1, forward strand.
TCTTTGCCAGGAGTTTGCTTTCTCAAGACACAAGAAGGATCATAAAATAAGAACAATGCTCACTTTGTCTTGTACAGAACAGAAAGAATAAGACAATTGAGAAGCTTGCATTAAGGGCCTGTACCTTCAGCTGCTCAAGGCACAGCAGTGGGCAGTGACACAGCCAAGATGAGCAGCCTACTCTCACTTCTATTTTGAGCTACTCCCTGGAAACAAAATTTGCCTTCTTCTCACTGCCCAGCTCAAACACCTGAACCTCGTTCCTCATTTCACACCTTTTGAGCTGATCAATACACCAACAGCAGTGGATAAGACCTTGGTGCAGATGAAGTCAAAGTATTTTGATCACCAAAATTTCTGTCACAAACTATAGTTCCTAATCTACCTAAAATGATGGTACAGGCCATGCACTTGATGCACAGTCAGCATCCTGACCAAATAGTGCCTATAGGGATGCAGGTCCAATACAGCTGTGCACACTGTGATGCCCCAGGTTATAATGGCATGTTCTTGTCAAAACAGAAGGCCATTCTAAGGTACCACTGTGAGCAAAGTGAACAGGAATGGGTCTGTACACTGTCATAGCACATTGTGATACACATGTCAATCAAATACATTAAATGTCAATTCCCACTTTTAGCCTAATATTCATAAAGTCTTCCAATGGTCACAGCTGCTCAGACAGGATCATACTAATTATCTGTCTTTTGCCAGCTGGAGTTGATAGAGAAGTTCAATTTTCCATGCCACAGATAAGAATTTGGATTCAGTTGTGGCAGAACTGCAGAGGTGCATGGGTCAAATCCCACTCTGAAGTAAATGTCAGGAGGTCTTTTCACACAGATGCACCCAAACTGGCCTTAACACCCGTCTGCACACAGTCCTCCACTATGCAGAAATTTAGTAGGATGCTATTCATCCAGCTAACAATTGGCTATATATTATTAATATATATATTACTCAGAGTCTCACAGAGTTACACCTAAATTAACCCCAGGAACACTCACTTGACTAAGCAAATCTTCTAAAGAGACATTTCACATTGGTATGAAGACACCAAGAAGTTGAAAGTCCACATCTCCTGCTGGTGTTCTGCATCAACCATTTATTCTCTTAACAATTTAATCAAGCAAGAAATGCATCTCATTTCTAGCATGAATGTACTTGGCTTTCCTTTTCAGTCACTTAATCTTTTTATTTGTTTGACTGTTAGGTTGAAGACATACATACATGCTACAGCAAAGCAGCTCTTGATTTTTCTTTTCTGAAAATAATGATTTAAAAGTGTTTCACTGGAAGGTGCTTTCTCCAGCCTCCTTTGTATTGTTCCCATGCAGGCAGTACAATGATGTACAGTATTCTAATGGGAGGTAGGCTTACACTGAATTTGGAGGTAAAGTTGCTCCTTTTCAAATTCTACCAACCTGAAATACCCCTTAAGGCAGGATCTATACAGTTGTTTACATCTTTTTAACTACATCTGTTAAAATTCATGTTTTGATTTAAAACAGAATAGTTCACACTGAATACAAAGCTTTGACACGCAGGCACATAAATAACACGTTGCAATGTACAGGACATGGACAAATGAAATAGTGAGCCCATAATAAAGTGTGGACTTAATCCTCAGCAGCTAGTCCCCACCAGCTGTATATGTCTGCACCCTTTCCCCATGGTAAATTCAAAGGATTCTGGGGTATGTGGTATGTTGATGTAAGTGCTGGCTGTGATTCCTCCCTGGCCACAACATAACAGACAATACTTGATCTGGTATAAAGCCTGCCAGGACAAAGTTACTTTCATCCCTTCTTTGGAATAAATTAAACCTTACAAAGTGAGCACAACACTTGTACTAGGAACCCTGTTACTGGATTTACCATTCCTTGGAATCAGAGTCAGACTCATTAATAGCCTTTGATTGACACAGTTCTCAAAGTCTGAAATCAGGCTCATGCTTGTAAAGAACCCATGTCAGAAACACATTTAGGCATAAACCAAGATAAGTCAGCTTTACCAACAAAGGAACACAAGAGCTGGACTACACTATTGAGAGTCCAAAGGTTTTCTTCTGGGTCTTTTGTCTCTTAAATTAAGCAAAGCAATGATATGACCCAGTTTTCACTAGATGAAGTACATGGTACTGTTTGTAGAGTAATTTTGTTTTCCCTTTTGCATTTCTCATATATTTAGTATAACCATTTGGATTTGCATTTTTCGTTGTTGTACTGTTTTGCAGGGTCAGAAGATGCTTTAGGTCATCAAAAACACAGTTCAGGGGTTTTGATGGCCATTATTTATGTGTTTTGGTTGCAGAACGAAACAAGACTAGTGCTCCATAGTTTTCCTCATGCAGCCCCATCAACACACAGAAACCTCTGACCTGAGCTTAGCTATGTTTTTGGTGTTTCCAGCTAATAGTGCCATTCAAGAACTTAAAGCTTGCTTTTATTTTCTCACTTGAATTCACAACCTACTCACTTTGCAGTAAAGCTGCCTGCTAACCCACTGGAATGTCAGCAATTCCCCAGCAGCTTCCCACAACTTTCCCCATGTGTCAACACCAGGCATGTTTTACTCCAGTTCGGTAGCAAAGTCTCCAAGAGCTCACCAGGTTCCTGCAGGGCCAGGAAGCACAGGATGAGCCCCACAGGACCAAACAGATCCCTTGCAATACCAAAGAGGAGCAAATTATTTGTCTGGGTTTTCTAGTGTGACTTCTTACATATGAGCAACATTGAGCCCAGTGCCCAGGTTCTGGTCACAGCTGCCAATGGTTAGTTCCAATATGAAGTCACACTGAGGACAACTGAGAGATTGTTCATAAATAAATGAGAAACATATTGTTTATAAACATTATATAGAATCTGGAGAAGGGTTTTCAGTTAGAAATAGCAGTAAATTACACCTGTTAGGGACACTCTTATAGATACACTGTCAAAGATGGATTCAATGAGCTATTTCTTTACAGCCTGTGCTTCCCCCCCTCATTTTAATGGGGCAGCTACACACTGTTGAAAGCTATTCACATGTACTTGGTGATTCAGAGCCATTTTTAATGCCTAGTTCAAAATGCCACAAAGTGAAAATGAAATTAAATGCTTCTGATTGCAGGTAGACTGCAGTTTAGATAAAGTAATTGTAAGAAAAACAAATAAACACACAATAAAAAAGGATTATCAACACTAGTCTATCTTAAAACCACAAGAGCTCTACAGAACACAGTGGACATGTGAAACAGTGCATGGCACACAGTTTAGTTTCTGCATTTCCCCCTCCCCCCATTTAACATCAGGTCAAATCCTCTCTCTCACTGTTGTGTTTTTCCTGCCACCTTATTTTTGTTAACGATTAATGAATTTTAAAGCAGCTTCACACAATTAACAATGTGTTTATAATTTCCAACATACATAACAGAATATTTCAGGATTCATAGAGAGAGAAAAAAATCAAGTATTTCAGGGTCTTCTCCTTCATTTGCCCAGCACCCTGAGTTCAGAATATCTCTTGGCTGGGATTTGACATAGTATCTAATGATAACAGTGATTTAAGCTATCATAATAGAAACAATACCATCAATGTCTAAATCAAGATTGTGGCATTTAACACCACTGCTCTGTGGTAAAAAATAGTTATGCCATGAAAAATCAAAAGGTATAGCAAATTACTCACATAATTTCACACAGGTTCTTTGTATACTCAGTGGAGAAATACATACTCCTCCAGTGATGGCAATTTAGATGTTAGGGCAAATTACTCCTTCCATCATTCACAGGGAGTTCCTACTGCATTTAAGTTCTTTTGTCTAAAGTTAGGTAAGCTAAGGTAAACTTTCAGGGAGTAAAGTAATGCACAGACAGAAGAGAGTTAGGCTCTATTCCTGCTTTTATGCCAAGTTCCCATGTAATTTGAGTTTAAATGTAGCCTGTTGTTCAGTTCCACCTGTTCATTAACAGAGGGTGTTGCTTTCCCTTTCTACACCTTGACAGGTGTTGTAAGGCTAAGCTGCAGCTGTTACAATGGTAAGGCTTGATTGGTGCCTACAAAAAATACTCCATGAAGTGCAGGAGAAGCATAAATGATCCTTACATTGCAAAAACTGGATATATTTGCTGATCTGTTTGTAATTACACATCTTCCTGTGTTTCCTCATCTGTTTCTGTGAAAGTTCTCAATTTTCATGAGAGACACTGTACCGAGAGCTTGGGAGAGATGACACCATTGTCTTATCACTGAATGGTCAATAGCCAATCTGTAGCCATAATTCTACAAAAGCACATACAAGTTCATCAAGACTCTCTAAGGACTTTAGGATGTATTGTTTGTAAAATAACTGTGCTTTATGTAACAGGTACACAGACGTGAAGAAGAAGCCCATAAGATACTTGAGTCCAAATGAAGTGTTTTGTTCTTTTGCATAAAGAGAGAACTGAAGTACAAAGATGTGACTCACACAAAGACAAGAAACCTCTGGGAGATCAAGAAAGTAAACCCAGATCTTCAGAGCTGGTCCTTGAGTGTTATAACCACAAAGCTCTCCTTCCTCCCCATCTTGTTTCTCACTCTAGTTTCTCTTTTGTTTCTTTGTAAATTTTACTCCTTCCCTCTCTTTTACAAGAAGCCATTATTTTACAAAAGGTGAGATGTAAAGATGTTTCTCCTCCCCTGGTTGTCCTGCTTTCCTCAACAAACCATACCTATACAATTAACTACTTCTCAATTGCATTCTATAGCATAAAATATGCACCCTAAAGCCCTTTTTTCTGCATTACACTTATCTGTGCTATCTGCTTTGTTTTTAGGTTACAAACTAATGTGATAGTCTGAATCATCCTGGAACAGCTTTTCTTCTCAGATTAGTATAAGAAAACCATACATTAGTGTAAGGGGAATGATAATTCCCCAAGAGAGAAGCAATTCCTTAAAAAGTGGAAACTCTTCTTATTGCAGGACTAGCAATTGGTCATCTTTAATTCAATGAAAGTTTTACACACAACTGAAATATAAAGAATACTAGATTCTTTCTTCAGTGGTTGGGGACTTGACTATAACTCTTAGTCAAACTGATGAATACTGATTCACTCAAGGACTCTTCTACTCAGACAAGGTTTTACTCACACAGAGACTCCCCAACATGAGTAAAGACTGGAAATTTGTACCTTATGTGTTAATGACTAGGAACTAGCCTAAGCATGTTTTTACCATACTTCAGGTCCATCCTAAAAAGACTCATGATGAAACTCTTATTTCAAAGTGCTTGTTCCTTTTAAACTTACTTCCTTTCAAGGTCTGTGGGGTTCAGTGAAAACCTATACAATAGTAAGAAAAATCCTCATGGGTGATTCCTCAACCACTGCTGTCACAGGTGAACTCCAACCTATATGACAGCAGCTGACTAAGCAAACCAAATTTCTTGGCTTGTCTGAATTTGCTTTATGCTTGCAGTAAGCTGCTCTCACTGAGCCATTTGACTACTCAAGTCCAATAGCTAAAAGGACATCTAACACTGAAGAGAAAAATGGACTATAGATAAGAGTGAGTTTGAAGGAACATTTTCAAATAGGAAAATAAAAGAGTTCACTTCAGCAGAGCTTTGAACTCAGAATTCTAACAGAGTTCATTTCAGCACTGGAGCTACCACATTACTCAGTTCAAAGGAGAGTCATGTCCATGGTACATGGTATGAGCTTTCACAGACATGTGAAATTAAGCACGTGTGGTTCATTGCTTAAACTCCAGCCCATAGTCAATCACTGTGAGCTGGAAAAAGAGAAAAGATGACTGTAAGACCATGACAAGAGCAAGCCTATTAGCTGGTTTTCTGTTGTGGTTAGTTGACATGGTCCCCGTGGAAAGAGGAAGATGTGATAATGCAGTCAAGAAGCAATCTTCCACTGTAGAAAATCAGCTACATACAAGATCATTTGTATTTGAAGCTTGGGTTGCACACAGTGTCAGAGGGATTACTGGTCCCTGTATAGAACCTGGTAAATCTGCTTCAGTTGTCCCCTTCTACTTCTCTCCCCTGAAAATATTCTTGGTAACTGACACTATTTTGTTTCTCTGTTATCAGAGTCAACAGACAAGCTGACAATTACATTGAATAGAATGACTTTCAGTTTACCGTAGATAAACTAGCCAGGGCTAACAACAGGTGTCCGCAGTACCTGCAGATGGGGAAAAGCTTATGCAGCAGCACAACCCCAAGAAGCTAAGCTAAACCTATTGTTTCAAACATGCAGCCTAGGCAGGAGCTGGCAAGGTCAAACTGGGATTAGGGAAACATGACTATCCTCAGCCTCAGCGGGATATGACTGTTCACCTGTGCTAGTCACCTTGACACAAAATGTAAGAATGGTTTTACCAGCTCAGACCTAAGTCCGCCGAGCCCACTGTCCCCCTTTCAACAGTGACAGCGGTGTATAAGCATCACAAAACATCTATCCTTTCTCCGGCAATGAGCAGTGCAGGGACTCTGAGCCAGCGGGGGTGTGTTTGAATTTCAGTGAAGTGCCATTTGCAGGTACAGGTAATGTACTACCTGTATTTAAATGCAAACTAAACAATTTGGGGAGGCAAAGGGCGAAAAGGGCAAGCTATTGTGGTAAAAATCTGGAATTATCACATATAGTTTCTCTCAGACAGCATCCAGATGCTAGTTTAGATGTGCTGTTTTGTAGAAATGCAGATGGTCAGGCTATCCAGAAAGAAAGCACTTATGAGACAGGCAAATTGAGTGAGGTAGAGATCTTATCTGTCCATCTGGTTATTTAAAAGCAGCAAATGACTTTCATTCTCCTAAACTGTCTTAGCTAGGTATTTGTAGCACACTGACACCGATGGCATTTGACTGCAATTTAGGGAATTCACAAGCTACGGTGCAGGTGCTTTGGGGCTGGCATTTTCCTTGCTCTTCCCATCTGCGCGTTACATCCCAGGACTGGTGGGGACAGCTTAACACTCACGAGGAGCTGCCTCAGGTTGCTCTCCAGCAAATCCGCAGAGCTGGGACCGACTAGGGCTCAGCTCCTGGACCTTTCCTTTGTCACCCCTCCTTTTTTTAACGGTGGTGGTTGTATTATTTTGATGGTTGTATTATGAATATCGGTTCATGCTCAGAGTAGAATGATTCTTTTTTTCCCTGACACTTTGGTGACACTTGCGTAGCTTGTCGTGCCAATAAAGTCTCATTTTAGCTGAGCTCAAATCTCACTAGCAAAACGTGGAGGAAGAAGTTAGTACCTATTATAGTCTTCGGAAAGAAAGACAGAGGAAGAAACTCAACTCTTCAAAATTACACATCACACCTGATTGCATGAAAACTTTAACTGTTATTCTTGCAGGGATACAGCTGTGATCCTAATGATAAGCTTTATGTGGGCACAAGTACAACATGGGCTAAAACAAAATTAGGTCTATGGAACAAGAATGAAAGGGGGAAAAAAGTAGAAAAGAGAGAAAGAGTACAAACATTGACAAAGCCAGCTGTGGACCACTAGCCTTAAGGAGCACTTGACTTGTGATTCCAGTGTTTAGATAGCTTAAATTTGTAACCTACTTCTCCACGAAGACAGGTCAGAGCTTGCAGCCGCACTAATTAAATACGTTAGGTGGAGGTTTCTGATGTGATAATCAACAACAAAACACTAGCTTTAGCATTTAAACCATCTTAATGAGGTGTTAGCTCAGAAGCCCTTTGAGGTGAATGGGGAAAGTTTATACACCCTGCTATTGTTCCAGCCCGTCTGGCTCTCCTCTCGAAACAACAGCGCAGTGATTACCTTAACTGCCAGGTGAAAAAGAAGTTGAATTCCTGGGCTGTTTTTGGCCTCTGCACCCTTCAAGTTTTTATACGCTAGGAAATGTACGAACAATGAGAAAAATAGTTTGATGTTGAAGGTACCGGGAGAGGGAACAACACTTCTTATACGACCAATGTAGGCAGCTTTGGGAGTGCCTAAAAATTATTTGAAGCTTCAGTCTGTTTAGACACTGGGGGAGTAAATGGGTATTGTGTTTTTAATGGCTCATTACCTTTTTTTTTTTTGTACAGGACAAAACGCTTTCTTTCCAACACGATGGCCTATCAGGCACTCATCAGTGTGATTAATCAGCCTGTATTTGCACAGGACTTTGAAGACAGAGAAGGCTGTAGAAGTCCTGGGGGTTATTACTGCCCATGTGAAACTCCTCGAATTCCACTTCCTTACTAAGCCAGTCTTGCAAACAACTACCAGCAAACAAACAATTGAAGACGTAAGTACATCACTTCATTCCCCTCAAAGAAATATTAAGTTAAAAGCCAAGATAGAACCATTTCAATGCAAGTAACTCAAGGGAGGCTGAGCAGGGAGCCATGGTGCAGGCACACCCGAAGGGACTGCTGTATATAAGCATCAGCCAAGACACCACGCATAAGCTGGTTTTCCACCAGCAGCACTGGAAGCAGGCTTGTCTTCTCTTGGAGTTCCACAGAGCTAAACACAAGGAAAGGTTCAGAGGAATAAATACACCGTCTTTTTTTTTCTATGAGACCACCCCATCCTAGTCTGAAAGACAAATGCCCAACCCCGTGTAATGCAAAGGCGCTGCCAATGGTCCCCAGGTGTTCTCCTGCAGCTCTTTTAATTGTAGCTGAAGGCCAACATCTCCATCCAAAGACTTCTAACTCTCTAGAATTTGCCATCAATCAAAACACAAAGGACAATTCTCGTGTATGGCTAACCTGTGCAGAGAAATAAATGCTTTGATGTTAGACATCGATTTCGTTTAGCATTAATAAAAAACATTTATCTTTTGCCCAGCCCGTTGTAGATGTCAGGCCATGGAAAATGCTAAGAGTGTCTCACAGAATAATTGTTCCCTTTAGGTGCGCTGTTGTTTGAGGGGTTTATTTGTTTGTTTGATTTTTTAATTGACTGACCTAAAGCAAGCAGTTGAGTACCAAAAAAAAAAAAATCTTAAGATCTTAGTGCAAGCAAGATCTTGCAGTTGATTCATAGGCTTACCTGTGTCCCTTAGAGATTGTTCTTGGGGGAAGTTTTGTTGAACCCTTTGGTCCTTATACTTAATATTACAAAACTTGACATCTGTATCCATACATGGTATAACTGAAATCATCAAGGGTGTACATAACTCTTCATCAGATACAGATAACTGTGAACAATTTTTGTAGCGAACTCTCTCATCTGACCCTAATTTTAGATTTCTCTCTTTAGCCATCCATTCTGTAAAACTCAAACAAAAACAATAGTGCTGGGGCTAAATCCCTAGAAAGGCCTCCAGCAGAGTTGAAGTACTGTTTAATTACTGAAAGCAGCCCAATTTTCAGGCTTTGGTCAAAATACTAATACAAATAACAAGAATGGCACAATTATTTGCACAAATTTGGAACTAATATAATTGTACTGTGCCTGACTTGCTGGATACAAAGTGGGAGAGGTTGGGCTAATTATCTTTTTGTAAGCAAATATATTTAAGGTAAGTGTGGAAAAAATGGAAGAAATAACTGATGTAATGTAGACAGTGAATAGTTCTACAATTGCTAATGACAGCTACTTATCTTTGGTTGAGGGGAGAAGGTATTTCAAAAGTATTTTCCTCCCTGATTTTCATACTTGATAGGAATATTAATTTTCCAGGCTGCAGCCACAGCCCTGCCATGAAACAGACTCTGAACACAAGAATGCTGGTTAGAGACCAATCATTTCAAATCTGCCTTTCCTAAGGAAAACTTCCACTGAGAACTAGTGCAGGCACCTGGGTGAGCACCTCACCAAGGAACTTGTGATTTGCTGGAAGCAGCTGGAAAATGTGGTGCTGTTGTCTACCCTTAGTAATGTCTCCTGGGTCAGAAGTGCTGTCGGTGCCTCCCAAGGAAGTTGTGGACTGCAGTTTGTTCTGCTGCGGGGCAGGACATCAGGGCTCCAGTCCCAGCTGCTGGTAACAGCAGTTGCTCCAGAAAATTGGTTTGCTGGAGAAAGTGTGCACAGCTAAGGATATGTTGCATCCCAGCTGTGAGGTTTCACAGACCCTTGGGAGGACAACATGTACTTTCTTGCACCTTCACTTCCTATCTCCTTCCTCCTTGTGGTTTTCCAGACCTCTAACACAAAGAAAAACCTATCACAAGTCAACTAGATAGTCATCTATCTAGCCCAGATAATCTGAGAAGACTCTAGAAGCTGAGATTTCAGAAAATCAAAACAAAATAAAAGAAAGCTGTTTCCTTCAGCTTTACAGATTAATTATTTTTTGGCTAAATTTGCAGAGCGTGGAAGAAAGATGAAGGATGTTTTTATTGTTTGTTACAATGAAACAACATATACCCTCATTTTCCTCCCTATTACTGGGAGAAAATGAATAGTTAGCTCATTACACTGACACTAGAGACAATATTTTTAGCCTACTGATTTAGGGCTTCCATCTTTTCTTGTTTACAAACCCTTACTTCTAAAAATGTCTAGTTGAGGATGTAGCTACAGCCCTTCACATCGCACATCTAGCTGGGGGAGTGTGAGACACAGGGTGTTCACAGCTATCAGCCCCAGGACCTGAAGCAAAACCATACCTGCTCCTATTACCACTCACCTGTACATCCACTGGTTGAGGATGTTCTGTCAAGAGGAATTTGCTTATCTAAGGAAAACATGTATTTTAACGCCTCTATGGAAGCCAGTGTTGATGCTGTCAGAAGAGGCAGCAGCAGTAGGTAATTTTCAGGCTGATAAAAACCCCAAAATCGAGTTGTCAACCACCCAGCCACCACCAAAGGGAGCTGCTGGGGGTTGCTGGTGAGGCAAAGAGGGAGCATGTGGGAGTTCGTTCAGTTTTGACAAAGGTGGGCTCGAATTACCATGGAAATCGTGACTCAGATGTTTTCATAGCCCCAGCTTGCGCTACTCCCAGGAAACTCTCTGATGCCTAAGTCACAGTTTAGTTACATCAGTGACTCACAAGTGTGAAGATTCATATTTTAGCACTTGACAATCAGAGGCAGCATTAAACCATTTGAAAATGAATGCTGATGAAAATGAAGAACTTGGGCTCATCTGACCATGGGTATGCATTAGGATCCTAAATTGAGATGAATGGTTTAATTGTTCTCTGTCACTTATTTTGGTTAACAGTTCAGTGATAAAATGAGCCTATTGCTACAAGAAAGATAATTGTTTAAACCTGTCAGGAGAATCTACATTAATTTTCACTTTGCATTATGTGTTAGTGTATAACTGAAAGAGAAGTCTTTCCTCTGAATACTCCTGTACTCTGGACTGCCTTTCTTGAGCTAATAGAGAGCTCCTGTTTTTCCTTAAACGATTCAAAAATAACATTTTCTACCTCTTTTAAATTGTCAACAGCCCTCTTCTATAATTCTATAGCATCCAACACAAATGAGGTCTGCCCCGATAGCCTTTCAAAATGAAAATTATTTGTATTATGAGCTTTGCCAAACCATGCAATTTTAATCATAGCTCTAGTATTATTGGGTGATTTTAAAAGTTATTTGGTAGTACTGACTTTTCAAGTCTTGTGATTAAATGGAGATTTGGGTCCTCTTTTCATCTTTTCAATGAAATAAGTTTTCTACCTTTTGCAAGGGTAGCCAGAAGAGGTGAATGTGAAAGGCTTAAAAATCCCAAGGGAAACACTCCTCTGAGGTTTGTAAATACGTGTCTGTGTGCAAGGTGTCTGTTTATGCATGTGCAAAATGGGATTTTTAACTGAATATCCTCCTGTGCTGTGCATTTTTGAGCCAGTGGGTGAAGGCATTGAACAGCAAATAAAAATACTGTTTTTTCAGTGGCTCTTTAATGTGAACTAAGTTAAAGGAATCATCATTAATGTAGAACTATCCATTTACCTGGTGTCTTGAAATAGATAGAGCATGATCCATTAGACTCATCTTTTTGCCCCAAGGCTTTAAGATCTAACGCATTTTATTAACTGAGAGAGTGTAGCACAAAGTGGCATATGGCCCTTTAGCTGGCATGATTTATGGTGACACTCCAAAGGAGCAAAGAGAGCTTCAGGTTTCTCTGTGACTCTTGCAGCTTTTCTGAATCGGGCATAGGAACCTGAGTGGAATAAACCTGTCTCTAATTTACAGTGACAGAAGTGAGATGAATTATCAACAAAGATGGTGACACTGAATGAGAGCAGCAGACCCAGTTGTACCACTGGTGGCTGTGCTGGAGTGAGTGATGGAAAAAAGAACCAAAATTGTCTTTAAGCTTGGGACTATTTCCATTACCCCTTCCTAGTGCTGTGTGTCCCATTAGAGATTAAAATCTCTGTACAAGCAAAGTGCTGGTAGCTTGTTCAGAGCCATGTAGCATTGTGTTTTCCTTTAGTTTTGGCAAGGCAAGATGCACTAAGATCAATGAGGAAACAAGTTCAATGTGCAAGATCCTGCCTTACTGCCTTTACTTACCACAGTCAGCCTGCTTTCTAGTTTTCACTGTGCTATGCCATGAGTAACAAGTGATGAGATGAAACAGTAGCATGAAAGTAAGCTGCAAGAATGCCTTTTTCTTCCAGATCTGCCTGCCTGATGTACAGGGAAGTCAGGATGGCCCTTTCTTGGGGTGCAGGCCAGAGGGGGCACACCTGCTTTCAGGTACTTGGGTACCAGGGCAGTGAAGTCACCAAATGAACCTCCAAGTGTTGGGAGGGTGAGAAAACAAAGGACCCCTCATCAAACAGGGCCTGTGGGGGGGGGCAGCAAGGGCTGATGCTGTAGCACATGTGTTTGTCCAGTGCCACTGGAGCAGCAGCCTTACCCTGCTGCTGCCTCGCTGCTCCCCTGCACTGGCTGGGGTGTGTGGGATAAGTGACTGGGGCTAGGACAAGCCCTCTTTCCCACAATTGTCCCTTCACCAGGTGTTGCATCGTGCCAAAGAGATACCCCTCTGCCTCCTATACAAACCTCCCTGGAGCACAGGAAGGTGCTGAGCCCCATGCCTCGGTGGATGGGGCAGAGATCCTTGCCCTGGTCTGTTACTTTCCACTGGTCACTACCAAAGACAAGTCCTGGCCATGGGCCCATCCACTTCTACATGGATGCGTCTGTTTCAGATCCCACGCAGGTCCTCTGGTTTTTACAGTGTGAGGGTTTCTGTAGTAACTTCAGTGCAGGCAATGCCCCAAACTGGGTTGCAACACTTCAAGGCAGAGGTGACCATGTGATGGCCATAGCAGAAGTGCCATTGCTTCCACTGGAGGTGATGCTGTGAGGCCATCAGAAGCAGGAGCTATACTGGGAAGGACCTGGCAGCCCATGGGTCCTTGAATTCACAGAAAGAGCATAAAGAAGCAAGGGATCTAAGATCTAGTTTCTCAGATTGGACAAAATGGGCTTGCAGCTGGGGATGGACAAGCAAGTAGTAGTTTCCAGGGCTGGGATTGCAAGTCCCAGGGCCAAGGAGAGCATGGTGGGATTTGCAATGACAGGCTTTCCCCAATACTGTGCAGCCTCACAAGACCCTGCCTCTGTCACAAAGCTGGTGAAAGATGATTCCACGCTATCCCACTCCTAATGACATATTGCCACTTTCGTGCCACAGTTCACCACTTATCACACATGCCTTATCACTGTTCAGGGGTCTGTACTGCAATATAGATCAGTAAAATCATTCCAACTAAAGATAAAAGTGTTTGGTTTATTTTTCACCAGGATCATAAAGCAGCGTGGCAGCACAGCAGAGGATAACTGCAGCACAAAGAGAGGAACAAACTCTGGGAGCCAGAAGGAATCAGAACTTTTAAAGCTGATTGTACCACCAAAAATAGCACATTGTGAAACTACAGCCAGGATCTACACAAAAGGTCTGTATTTGCATCTTTGCAAATTTCCATAACATAGGAAAGCCCTTGATGTCAGCTGTTATTGGCAATAATGAGTGTTCTGTGCCAGACCTGCACGTGCCACTTTAGAAATGTATGCCTAAGAAGGGAGGTTCTTAATTTGATTATTCAAGCAGGCTTGAGACTGGTTTGCAGTCTCTTGCATCAAGATTCCAAACATCTCCTGTCAGAATATATATCCTCACTTATGCCCCAAAGCTACTGCCAACAGGATCAGAAAGGCTGTTTTTAATTAAAAATGTTATTTCTAAATACAGTTTGCAGTGTATATTCTTGGTGAGAAGTCCTTCTCACCTTGTGAAATTTCAGACTGCTGTACTGCTGATCAAAAGACTGCAAGCCTTACTCTGATGTCTTACCTACACAAGCCAAGAAAATGTGTTTGGGTTCCTCTGAAAGGCTTTCCTGGTGTAGCTGTGCTGGTTCAGAGTTGAAAAACCCATGCTGGTAAAAAGCTAGAAAATAAAAGAGCAGAACTCCCAACCTTTTGCCATCACAGCTTATTTAATTTAATGTGGGCATCTACAATCCCGAAGGAACTCTCTGACAATCATTATCTACACTTCATCTATCATCTGTGCTAGAAAACTACCAGTCATATTCTGTACTCCCAATCTCTAGAGTGCTTATAAGAGAATCCCAGTAGCAGATTAATTGGTGGCCTCAAATGATTTTACTTGATCAGAATGGGCCATCACTCAGGTTCCCGAATAAAACTCATTCTTCCTTTTTTTATGTGTAAAAGAGGCTGCCTTGTAAAGGAACTCTTTTGCTAATACAAGCTGAGTTTCCACTGAGGCTTTATTATACACTTCTAGCAATGAATGTTTTCAAGCGGAGACAACTCAGAGTCTTGGAAAAGGTCATGACTTCCACCTAACAACAACCAACCTGGTTTTCCCCAGCCCTACACCTTGTACAGTCACTTATACCTATTACACCTGTGGGTGTGAAAGGCTACCACATTAGAGCAGTCCTGTCTTACATCCTTTTATTTTCTTGTCATAGGTGTAAAACTGTGTTTGTTTCAGGACAGTAGAGGTTCAGACCCAGTATGCTCTGGACCAAAACACACAGGTGATGATACTTTTTTGTACAGCCAGGTTCAAAGTACTCGACTCCAACCAACCAAAGTTTTTCTCTGTAAATTTCCTACCATTCAGCTGCTAATACAGTAATTCCTCAACAAAAAAAAAAAACACATAAAGGAAGTGCAAAATATGGTCACCTCCACTTCTTGCAGGTACACTATTAGCTGCAGAATTAACTCACATTCTCTAATTTTGCATGTTCCCTTGTCAAGAAAGTTACTACCACATTATACCTGGGGTCATTCAGTCCATCCTCCCTGGCCTACCTTAAGGTGCAAACATCTGAGTAAAAGCTTCAGTGAGGGATGTTTTAACCCCCTCACTTTGCAATGAACACAAAACTGTTCAATGTGGCCAGTAGTCCTCCAACATCTTCTGCAGCATTCTGTGATGAGATAGAAAGGAAAGATAAATCCTTTCACAACAGACTGGGAAAGGATCACAGAGCACTTCAGCTTACCACACTCATAAATTTCAGGGGACAAATCCTCATACGCCCTCGCAATGCATGCAGTGCCTGTGACTGCTTTTGCACTGTGACTGCTCACCCCCATGACAGCTTAAGCTCAGATGTTCATCCACATTAAGGCTCCAGTGCATCTATTCCCTTATTGACAGGCAGTAAGGCAACAGAGGCAACACTAGCTACACCATGCCTGACTAGTTTAGCTGTCCTCTTTGGGGTCAGAGAAGTGCTGATAAGGCAGAGAAAGGAAAGGCTTATATACACAAGGCCTTAGAGAGCAAGCAAAACAAAAGTGCAACAGAGTCTTCTTATCCATAAGAAGCAAATCATCATAATAAAAATGGTTTCAGTATTTGTGACTTTACTGTAACACTTGTCACATTTGATCATTTTTTAAAGGCCACAATCTCAATTTTCTTCTTGAAGAAGTGAAGGAACAGCTTTCATCTAAACAATATAAAAAGTATCCCTGTGGTTGCAGGGCAAACCGTGAGAACACAGACCACAGCAGTTAAAAAACAAGAAAGCAAATCACTACAGCATATCGTCACCTGAAAAAGCCATGCAGTTTTATAATAGTCTCATGACCCTGAGAGGCAAAACTTCAGTTTCTTTTGAGTGCTTGACACTGGCAGTACATTGGTTCCCCTGCAATGTTGCTTAACACTGTGAACTTGCCCAAGAGCCTTACTTCTGAGTGCATGTGCCACCAGCAACACATAATTGCTGACACTGCCAAACACCTTCTCCCTTTTCCACAGTGCTTCTTTTCCTAGCTTATTCAGTCAGCTTGTAATTTCAAGCAGACAATAAGATGCTCATAACCACTGTAGACCTTTCCCAAGAGCAGGCTATCAATTTGCATGAAGGCAAAAAAACCAGAAGGACTCATCAAATTGTCATCACATCTGTACAGAGCTTTAAAAAAAGAACTTGTTTTTTTTTTCTTTTTCCTTCCCTTCCTTTTATTTTTCATGGAGGTTTTCCCTGAAGCCTCAGCTCTCATGCACTGTTCAGCTGTTGCTGTGTTTCTGAGAGGCCCTGTGGAGTACAGGGGTCCCTTTTTTGCTGAGCCTCTCTGATACTGCTAAAAAGAGAGAATGGTTCCAAATGTTACTGCATGCTGCATTATTTCTCTTTTTCTCATCTCTCATGTGTTTTCAGTTATGTGTGTATGTTGGGTTTTTAAGACTCTTCTAAAAGCTTTTAACTTCTCAAGCTTTCAGTCAAGCACAGAGCCAAACACTGTACAGATGCTCATTCTGACAGATCCCAAAGAAAAGGGACAGAACCATTTGAAGCAAACAGGAACCCACGTGTGTGAGCATGCACAGAGACACAGGGCTATGGGAAGCTTTGCAGGAGGAAAGATTGCAGGATGAACCCACATAGGCTTTTTTTTTTCAGACATACAATGCCTTTCTTGCAACTTTGGTTTCACAGTTTGTCACTTCTAATATTAGTAAGTGACCAGAAGAAAACAGAATGGCAACCAACATGTTTGAGAAGAGAATATTCGGATTTCTGTGCACATTCACAAGGAACTATCCACATGAATCCCAGCCATTTTCTATGGGAGTAGGCACTGCTGTCCATCAAATGAAATGTGGTGTATGCTCATTGTAGTAGCATTATACTTTTCTGGCACAGCCTGTCATTTCTTTTTCTTCCTGCTTTGCAGATGGCTAGTACAGAAAGCTGCAATTCAGAAACTGTCCTAGATTCATCCACTGCTGCACTGTTAAATCACACATTTGATGGAAAAAGACAGTCTAAACATTCAGTTCAGTTATGAAGACTCAAACACGAGATCCAGCTGTTTTCATGAAGCACGTTTTGACAGATGATACAGGCTTCAGACAAAAAACCTGTCTAACTCCCAGTGCCACAGTGCATTTGACTAGAAACAATTTGAAAAGCATAACTAAAAAAATGACCCAGAATTTTAAAATATGGAACTTGCCTTGTAAGATCTGGTAAGTGTCTGCTCTTCTTCTGCAGTCCAAGGATGAACCACATCTACCCATCTTCCTATGGTGCTAGCATTAGTTTAAGATCTCATCCAAACACCAGCTTTAATGGAGCATCTCACACTCCTCACCTCCTCAGGCAGATTTGGGATACACTGCGTATTTCTTAGAACAATTCTGAAAAAAACACCATGAAAATTAAGAGCTCGGGAAGCTACTTTTGTTTACTCTTTTCTTCTATTGTAATCAGCCACTGTTTCTTCCAAGTTACAGAAACATCAAAGGTGTAGGGAAAACAAAGTGTCCTTGCAGGTCCTGCCATTACAACTCTTGTTTCACTGGGCCAAAAGATGGCACAAAAATTTTCAAATTAGAGCTTTAATTAACCACATGCATGTTTGATTTGGAATGATTCAGAGGGGCATCCAAATTAGCACTTTAAAAATTACAACAAATCTTTAGTACTAAATAGCATTTTTGTCTCTCTGAGACAGTTTGGGAACTCAGTTTCCTTGAGTGAAAAGTTGCTGAACCCCTTTTACAAGCAGCATTCCCAGCCTGGCAAGGAAGGTCCAAATGGATGACACTGATTTGATCAACTCAGTCATTAAGGGTGTTACTGCCGTCAGGAATATTGCACCCTTGCCTCTTGTGGAAGAATTGATAGCCAAAACAGCAGGCAGACACTATTTAATCTCCCACTTATCTTCCTGCAGAATCAGAAACTCCAGGTCCTTACTGCTGCTTTGACTTCCAGTTCCTCTGAGTTTCTCCACTGAGTAGCTTTTAAGTTGTCATTTGCAGCACCAGCTGCAGGACCAGCCTGCTCAATAAACTGGCTAGGCCAGCAGTCTTCCAACACTGCCACAGCAGAGGTCAGTCCAAAGGAGGCTGACCCTGCCTGACAGTGAACCCCAGGAGCACTCAGTGCCTTAATAAATAATGCAGGGCAAGTATAGAGAAGGCATGAGATGTGGGAAATGTGATATCTCAGTTCTGAAACCCAGGTGGACCAAGTCGGCAGTCTTGGATAGAAACAGAATAAGTGTGAGAAATCACTCATCCTTAATAAATACTAGTTTCATAGGCCTTGCTGGTTGTGAGAAGCATTCAGCTTCAGCAAGTCATTGAAAACAAAATGTGCATTTTTTCACTTCAGAGGATTTAGGATTTGATTAAGTACAAAAAGAGGGAGCTCAGTGAGTAAAAGGACTAGTCTCTCACTTCAGGGAATTCAGGTCAAGCCCTCTGCGAAACGAGTTCAGGTCTCAGCTCAGCATCTCCAGCAGATACTAGCTCACATCACAAACCCACTGTAAAGCATTTGGCACAGTATGGCACATCAGAGGATTTCTGCTCAGAAAGGGTGGAGGGAGGAAGGAGGCTTAGCCTGTACTAATGCAGAATTCTATCATCCCTTAGCTGCAGAAAGCAAGCCGGGGGAGATCTGGACAGGATTGTTTGGATCATCTTTAACCTGGAACCAGATCTGTCCAGTGGAGACTGTTGGTTTTGTTTTACAAGTGGGAATAAAACCCTTTCTCCCCTCTCTGGAGAAGGCAGCATTGAAGAGAAGGACTGAGGTGCCCTGTGCTGGGACCTCTTTCAGAGAGGAAGAGAGAAGGTCTACACAAAAGGGCAAACATATGAATCAACAGCCACACTGATGTGTTGTGGGCTGTGTCCAGCTGAGCTCTGGCCAGTCGTGTGCAGGTCTTTCTGCTGCAGTGAGGCTCAGAGACTCCTCTGCAGCTGCCAGATGAGCTCCCAAAGGCTCATAAAACCAAGCATACCTGGGTGAAGCTACAGCTACGTGCAGTACTTGGAAAAACAAATAAAAAAACCTTGTGAAGTGAGGTCACCTAAATTAAAATTTGTAAATGATGTAATTCTTTACTTCTCAAGAAGAATTAAAGCATAGCAAAAAAGGCCACTGTATTAGAGAGTGAAAACATTCTCTTGACTTCCCTCAGTACCTCTATAAAGATGAATTCTAGGTGTAGTCATGGGGGATCTGGGCAAGGCTAGTTCCTCCCTCTCTGTCTCTCAAAGGCCATTTTTTGTCTCTCAACCCATAGTGAAAATAAGCCAACATCAATTACATAATTTTTTTTAAATTCAGGGTGATTTTCATCAAACCTTATACCTTGATCACCTTCAGAGCTTGACAGACCATCTTAAGCTTTGCTGATTAATTCATCTCAATGTATTCTTCTTTTGAGGACACAAAGCACAAGGATGTGTTCATTAAAAAAAAAATCATATGCAACAGGCTCTGAGCTCCAGGGCCTCATAACTTCAGCTGTAAGTGCTTCTCTGTCATTTGCAGTTGTGAACAGGACTACATCACAGCTGTGAGGACGTGCAGATGCCCTCTAGTGGTGTATCTATTTTAAATTTCAGCTGTGCCCTAAAGGTGCTCCCACATGGAGCACGATGTGCCCTCCTCTACAGAGCTGTTCCTAAGGGAGCCAAATCACAGTGCAGCCGGAAAAGAGAGAGGATAGCATGTATCACCGCAATTCCGTGTAAACCCAGGTTGTGGCATGACACTGAATCACACAGCCCTGTTCCAGACTAGCTGACCTTTCAAATCAGTAGGCCTCCTGAGTTAAAAAGGGCCTCCAACTTCACCAAATGTGACATCATCTCCAGATCTCAGAAAAGGATGCATTTTCCTATCAATCTCAGTCTTTCTTGACAAGCATTCACCCTCTTTGCGTACCCATTCCCTTCCAATACTGACCTCTATCACCAGACAGGTTCTCCATGAGAAGCACTCTCCAACAATTATTAGCTGCCAAGAATTGGGAACAAGCCATTCTGCCCTGTGAAAAAGACAAGTCTCTCGAAGAGAGATCTTCAGACAATGCCAACCAGCCAAAATACTATTAATAAAAGACATGAGAACTTGATGGAAAATTTTCAACAGGTCCTTTTTACAGGTCAGCCCCTGGGCGGGATTATTGTCTGTTCCTGTTTTCCTGTAGAGCACCTGGAAAACAGTATAACCAAAGCAATGTATTTATCCTCTCCAAGCAGTAGAGAGCAGACTGTAGTATTTACAGTTCTAGCCACAAAGGCATATATAGAGCAATCTCATGCATTTGTCTGGTGTTTAACTGGCTACCCCTTCACAATAGTGGATAAAATGCCAAAAATCTCACCCTCCTCCACCTATTATAGGCAGGTGCCATTCAGCAAGACATGTTCAGGAAGCAGCTTTTCCCTCTGCTACAGGGAAGCTACTTTAGACTCTTGGGATGTCTTAATTACTAATTTTAGGAACTATGGTCAAAACTCAGGTCAAAGCCACCAGTCATTCTGTGGCTGTTTATGATCCTGTCTTGTTTATTCTAACCACAGTGAGATGTTCTCTTGCAAGTATAGCTGTAGCAGTTCAAGAAGTTACTGAGGATGGAGGCACTTCAAATGAACCTGACTCAGCTGGCACTGTGAAATAGGAGAGTTAGTGCAGTTGCTTATTCAAATTCACAGGATTTTAACAAAGAGATTGGGTAGCGATGCCTCATACTGCTTTAGGTAGCCTTGCAAGAGGACCTTCAACTACGGTCTTAGACTATAAACCTTATCAATTCTTGGAAGATACAGCTAGGTTGGCAGTTTAGATTACATTTTTAGCCAAGGTTGTTGTTCCCAATATATTTGAAAGAGGTAGACACTGCACTTTTTTTTTTCCCTCCCACAATCATTTCTGGAGTACTTACAGTAAATGTAAAGAGAGCCAACAACAGCTGAATCCTGGAATGAGGATCAATGGTCTGTCCAGCCCAGGATATTGTTACATTATCAGGCAATCAGCCAACCCACTTAAACTAGGAACATAAAATCTTTTCTAGATAAACCTTAAAGATTTGTGCAGTACCTTGCGCAATGATTGGGGCCACTAGAGTTATCAAACCATGAATAAGAATTATAGCAGAAGGGAGCAGTCACAAGGCTGTGTGTGAGGTAGTATCAATGCCCAGAGTACACTGCTGAGGAGTTTTTTGGCAGGGTGGGGTCGTAGGATCAAAAGAAACAGTACAAATACATTGCAAATGATGTTTCCATTGAAAGCAGCATTCGAGTCTTAAGAACACCTGAAGAAATGCTGTGCTCCTAATACCCTAAAGTTTTAAATTCCATGTCCTTGGCAGTCTGCTTGGAGCATACCAAAAGAAGATGGATAATATGGGGAGGAAGGGGAACGTACATGGATTTAAGAGTTGCTCCATGCTTTTCAAGGAATGAATCATTACTGATGACCAACACATGGAGGGGGGTAGCCAAGGGCCCCCGAGGTCGTCTGACACTCAAGGAACAGTGTTATGAAAGCAGACATCTTATAAATAATTATAAAAAAAATCTGTTCCATTCTTTTACACTGACCCCAGGTGGGCAACCCAGCCCCTTAAAGATGGTCTTTCTCTGCTCAGTCAAAAATGGTATTAAAATGAAGCATTTGACAAAGAATCTGTGAACTTTTGCAAAATATATGTTTCAAGCCCAACCCAGAGTAGCTGTCTGACAAAGTCTTTGTGTATTGAAGTTTCAAGTCGCTTGCCAGCAATTATTATCATACAGAAAGGTCATTAGCTCTTCTTGTATATTTTGCCTTTTATAACTACTTCTGAAATAACTGTTTTTTACATTATGCAAAAGAATAAGTACTTTCCTGAGGAAAATGGTTGTTCTGTAAATCTATGTACTTCTTGCTAAAAGTGCCTACAATAATGGTTTATACTGGTATTTTGCTTGTTTTTATAAAGGTGCTTCAGCTTGTAAACCCTTTTTCTCTTCTGCATCCTTAATCAGGCTTTCTCCAACTACCTCTTGCACATCTCTTGTGCTCTTTCACGTCCAGACTCACTGAATGGAACTGAACCCAGGCCAAGAAATTCCTGCCTTTTCCTGGGTCCCATGCTACTACTCATGGAGCAGTGCTGCATGGCCTCTAGCAAATAAAATTAAAGGATTTGCAGCCACAGTGTGCCCTATTTCTAAGCACAAATGCAGCAGTTTGGCCCTATCTGCAGGGAAGCAGTCTGCAACAAAGTGGCCTTGGGGAGACAAGTTAGTGCTGGTTAATAGCAAACAGGATTTTCCCCCGCTTCAGAATAGGCTCTTGGGCTTTGAGATGAGAGAAGATGCTAAATTTGCAGAAATGCAGACCAATTATTTTAAGCAGTTCCTATTCTTTGGGCCCCACTGGCTATAGCTACAAGCAAAATGCAGCGATATGTAGAAATAGCTGTGCTGCATTTAAACATGTTAACTGAGTAGCTGTGCAAGCACAGCAGCATGCAGCTCAGTGCAGGGCCAATTTATCCTGCTGCTTGTTTAACGCCAGCTTGTATAATTCCACAGTGATTTGCAGGAGCCATACCCAATTTCCACATCAGCTGCAGCTGGGTATAGTCTTCTCGCCTGTAATTGAGTTACATATCGTCCTTGTGCACTTGCAGCTTTAATGGCTCTGATGTATAAAAAATGGCTCAGGCTGGATGGGGAAGAGGATTAAAATTTTTGTTCTTAGGGTGGTCTAGACCAGTCCATACACAAAAGAAAACTTGTCAACATGAATCTAATTAGCAAGTAAAACTGTTGTATGCCAGCTACTAGAGGGAAGGCCTGTGTTTAACTGTGCCAGTGTGGATCTATCTGCAGTATCCAGCCCTGACACCAGAGGGGTTCTGTTCTGCACAGTGCTGTGTACCTCTCCCACACCAGATGACCAGAAGTCAGGGCACAAAGCACCGACTGAATGTTCTCCTTCTCTGGCCCTGCTAGTAACTAAAGCCTCTTCAGGAGACAAATCCTTAAATCATCCTTGCATGACTTGCACAAAAACCGCACCTCATGCCTTCAACATCCATGTCCTTACTCCTGTATGTAGTTTCTCGGAGTTCCTCAGACAAGAAGGTGCAGTTAAGTATTGTGCTTTAAGTTGCAAAGTGAAGGTAAAACAAAGTAATTCTATCAGACAAGAAGGAACACAACATTGGGAAAGGCTGTGCCCCTCAGCAGGTTGAGTCTGCTGTTTACAGCACTCAGACATAGGAATAGAAAAGGCTGGGAGGCAAGGGCAATACCTCCTAAAGGGAATGGTCACTACAAAAATAATTAAGAAGTGCAAACTGACTCAGATGGCAAAGTCAAAACAAGGCAGCATTCAGCAGGGCAGAGCCTCCACAGAGCTCCATCAAGCAACTCACAGAACCACATGTCAGAGCCAGAGGCAACTCCATGGCCCCCAACACAAAGGACCGCCTCAGGACTCATACGAGGAGCCAGATGCTCTGTCTGGGAATCACTCTTCCACAGGTTGACATCAAGATCCCAGAACTGTCATTCTAAGAAGAGGAAGAGCAAGTACAACATAGTGACATAAACCAAACATATAACCGGACTATATTTGGGGTTTTCTGGTTGGGTTTTAATGCACTGAATAATAAATAAAATACCTATTTCTGACATACTTTTGCTTTTCTGCATGACTGGCTTTGCTTATAAAAAGAAAAGTCTGTGTTCTCTTTAGAAATATTAAGAATGGGCCCCAGTGACATTTTTCCCAGCACTACTGCCTCAGGCTTGGGAACCCAAGGAAACCAGCCCCCCATGCTCCTTTACAAAACAAACCCTCAGATCACAGGCTGATTAGGCAAACAAACCCCTCCCTGTCCCGCCATGGAGATAGGGCAAGAGAAGAAACATTTACCTAGCTCTCCACCCTGTACTTCTTAGATAAGAGTCTGAGCCATTCTTAATTTCAGTAATCAAGAGCACAGGCAATGACAATTGAGAAATCTGACTCAAAGGCAATGTCCATCCTTGGAGGCACATCCATCTGGAAAAAACAGACTTTGAACAGTCAAGTCACAAATACCACCTTGTTTACCGCCAAAAAAATACCCATAACAGAATGACCAAGTTCAATTTGCTTACCCTGATTATTTTAACAGGATCACAATTTAAAGGACGGTGCCTAAAGTTTAGCCTTACATATCACTAATTTTTGAATTGGCATGTCCCCACACTTTCTTTCTACCATTGTAAAATGTAACCCCAGGAATGAACTCTGCATCAAAAAATAAGAAATTTAAGCAACTTAATCTATAGATTAAGCTATTTAATCTTTAGATACCCAAGTTTCATTATTGGGAAGCAGCTGCATCATGTTTGCTTCAGCTTTGTTGGGTCATTTTTACCTTGGTAGCTTCATGCTGCTGCTGCTGTGGCTCCAGTACAGTGGGAAGAAATGCAGGATATGTTGCAAGAATGCAGGAGGCATCATGTGTCTGGCATTTAGGCAAAATTTATTCATGTGCCACACCTGGGTTAAAAAGAGTGCTTCCTCAATAATGGAACAACCTGGCCAACCTTCTTTGCATGATGTAAAATGTTGCTTTTTCTTTATAATACTAATCATAGCTAGTATTTTGTTGTTCTGTGACATGTCTGGTGTGCATGCATTATACCAGACTGTAAGTAGAACTGCACAAAAGGGGATTTGGGGAGATGACACCCTCCAGCAGCTCCATCCAGCTGGTGGTACAACTGCCAATGGTTTTTGCTCCAAATCCCACAAGAGGAAAGGAGAGATTCTTGTGTCCAAAATAGAAATATTCATCCTAGAACCACAAAGTGTTTTTGTTTTGGTATCCCCACAAGGATCCCCTCAAGTGACTCTGTAGCAGCAGGCTGAATCAGACTAGATCAGAGCTGATGTGGCAGCAGTGACAGCGCTGCCTGCTCAGGGCCAGCCACAGTGGGATGCACACTGCCAAGCTGGACTGTGTGGCTGCATATTGAAATGGGGGCTGGCATCATTGAATGTCTTGCACCTGAGCAGACAGACAGAGAGGAAACATCCCTGGCCATCACGGATTTTAACTGGATCTCTGTGTGTGCTTGATGGAAGTGGGAACCATAAGCCTTTCGGTACTATTGTAATGACTAGACCTACAGATTGATCTATACAGGAGAAAACTTCTAGCAACTACAGCAGTCAAGTTGAAAAATGGTGAGAGAAGAAATTACTGGCAAATACTATATGCCAATCCATCCTAATATGGAATAATTTTTATTACTATATTCACAGTAAGAATGACAAGTATAATGTTTATGTTTTCTGTTGATGTCCCTTGTAATGTCCTTCAAACTAACACATCACCCGTAATTCTTGGTCTTGCAAAACCACACAACTCACCTTTCAATACAAAGATGAAGCAGGACAGTTGTAAAGTTGATCTTAAAGTGAACTTCCAATGAACCACCTACACAAACTCCTAATATTCTCTGGTTCTTAAAAATGAAACTCCAACACCAATTCTGGTTTAAATGTCAGATACAGCTTCAGAAACTCCAGACAGGTGCTCTGACATTTTGTGGTTTTTTCATCATTTCACTCATCACTTTACCCACAATACCTCCAGTAAATCTCCATGAAAACTACATCTTTCATTGCACCCACATCCCACTGATTTATGTGATGACTTCAGAATATTTGTACATGGTATCAAATGCCCAGGAAATGCCACAGGACCTAAATACATGTTCTAGGCATATTTTTCACATGTGTACTTAGAAGTATTTTAAGAAGGCCTTCCTCTCTCAACCTGAATTTACCTATCACACACATATAAGAATAAATGTGTGTGTATTTCAAACCCATGATACCTTCAATACTGTTTTATGCGGCACCAATCAGGTTTAAAAGGGTAATTAAAAGGCAGCAAGACTGAGAAGAAATCACAGTAATAAAACATTGATCCTGGAGTGTGGGAAGTGTCAACACACAGAGAGTGGAGGGTTGATACTAGCAAAGAAGCTGCTTTATCTATTCTATGTTTACTGTGTTACATAGTTACATCTGATGAATCAAATCAGCTTGAACTTTGTGCGGGTGTCACTCATAGGACTATTTGAATACACAAATCCATAGATGCAGGGAGTTTGCCTGCAACATCTTCATCTTTCTGCACTAGAGACATGTTAAATGATCTCTGTTTGCAGAGTGTAGCGGAAGAGTGCTCCAGCTAAAGGGCAGAATCCCAAAGGGTTTTGTCTCCATCTCTGGTGGATCAGCTACAGCAGTTATTGTGCCCGATTGCCCAAGTGCCTCTCCTGTCAGAGGTCACCCTCCCATGGGTGTCAGTGATTTGCACTTAGGAACAGGTGCTGTAATATTTATGTAATGCACCCTTGGTTTTGCTTTAGGTTAACAACCGAGCTGTGAATCAGCCTAAGGAGCTGATTGTGCTGTTGTGCTGTTCCTGCTCTGGGTCATAATCTCCAGCAGATAGATAGGAAGAGAAAGATACTAACACTTTCACCCATGGCAACTGACTCAGTTTGGGGGTGTCAATCTGGGCCTTTAGCACTAAATAAGGGGCCATTCACACCGCAAGAGTTTTACTGATAATGTCAATATATTCAGGTAAGTATTTCACATGGGGCAGCAGTTTATTAACTGCTTGTCGTGGCCTTGGTTATATTGTTGTATACAAAGACCAGCTAAGCACTGGAGGTCCCTTAGCCTCAACACAGTGCAAGCGAGTGGCCACAGAGCAATACATGGGATTCCAGGGCACCAGTATTGACTAAGTCGTGTGTCTCTGTGAAAAATGTAAAGTCCATATCTCGCACTCCAATTAATTCAACCCAAAATTGAGAATGCTGGATTCAGCACTGTCAGGTGATCACTCAGTGTTGATGAACACCCTTTGCACTAAGGCTGTAGAACATGGTTTGTGGAAATAACTGCACCACAAGCAGACACAGCTATGCTAAACAGCAGAGTGTGCAGCAGCACTGGAGCTGACAATCTGCACTGCAGCAGGCACATGTCTCCTTTTGCTTTCCTGTGCAAGTGAGACTGTAACTAGCAGGATGGGTACAACAACTCATTCTGCAGTCACATCTCTGTTTGCTTTGTGGACATTTTGTTCCATAAGCAAGAAGAATCGAAGTCATTCTGTCAGGTTTCAAACACAGACCTCTCCAATTTCAAATGGTAAATGCTTGTAAGAAGTCCTAGAAGTTGGGCACCCTTCTTTAAGCTATCTGAAGATCACAGCTTGCAATCGTGAGCCCTTTGCTTAATGATCAAGACTCTTAGAGTCCCCCAAACACTTTCATAGTGAATCAGCCATGAGATATATCTGAAATGAAGTTTGATTTAAGACTCATCCATCAGAAGGAAAGCACTTAGCTTGACAGCACAGAAAATAAAAAAGGACAGAACTGGGAAAATCAAATTTTCTGTCAATGAATAAATGGTAAAAGGGCTAAATTTCTGAGCAGTACCATATTACAAATAATAAGCTGAGCATGACCTTCACAAACCCATTTCTATGAAGTCCAAATGGTTCAATGATTTTAAGCTGAACATCATTGTCAACTCAAAGATGTATTGGATTAATCTCTTTTCTTTACATCACACTTTGTATTCCCTTGGCACTTTGACAAAGTTAATTCTAATATTTAAACAATGTTAATTTGTGCTACCTGTTATGGACTTAGCACTGTACCTGTTGTTCTGTCTGTGTGCTGAAGGCAAGGGAAGGCAAGGGAAAGGCAAGGCAAGGAAAGGACATTTCCACTCTTCAACACTGTGATAAAAACTGATGAAAAATTCTGAAACAGAAACTAAGTCTTGTCATTGCCCTAAAAAGTGCTCAAGATTTACTATTTCAAGTCTAATTATTTGAGGACCTTCACTAATTCTTTTTGAATGCTGGGAACCATAGAAATATAGTTTACTATTTTTAACTTTTTAGATAGCCTGAAATAACTGGTCCATCTCTGAACAATGTATATTTTCTTGTGCCTCTAGTATCATTCATGAAATCATGGAGATTCACAACTCCCTCCTTGTATTTTCTATACAATTATTGTGTCCCTATTCTTCTTTTCTAGGTCAAGAAGATCACTTGTCTAGGGCTCCCAGTTAACCTAATGAAGTTGAATAAACTGGCCTTTCTTTAGGGTGAATTTTTTATAGAGATGGTTAATTTTAAGAGAAAAATATTTGTTAAAGTCTTTAGATATGTGGAAAGCTAAATTAGAGTCAAAGCAGATGAAACTGTATAAATGAAGTAGATAAAGGTAGGCTGCATGCTTTTATTCCCCCCAAAATTATTCAAACAATGATGTGGTTTGTACCTGGATTTACACAGGGCATGAAACCAGATCCATTAAGATCAGCAGGAGCCTTTAGACTTCAACAGAACTAAGGTTTAATCCAGAAAGTTTTAGCTTTCCAACTTTACAGCATTAGAACCCTCATTTAGAACACACCCTCTATGCAGAAGGACATAACTCTCATAAAATCAGGGGAGGTCATCCTATAGTATTGCAACAGGCCTTATTTAATACCCATTAGATTTGCTTTAGCCCCTAGTGACTGCATTAGTTTTCATTGACTTCTCTGGATCAGAATGACCCTGAAAGAAGTCCAATTAATTTCTTTAGAGACTCAGAAGTCGCTGTGTATGAGACATAAAGCTATTCATTATCTGAGCTCCTATTCCTAAGTATCTCCTATTTCCATCCATCTTTTTAAAAGATGTTCAACATTGAAAACACACTTGCAGTTTTCACCTGTTGAATATTCTCAACTTTTAACAATGAATGATGAAAAATTGGCCAGTAGTCACTTGGCTTAATTATGTCACCGATGGGCTGCACCTCTGACTCTACCAGAATGTAGCACAGCTCTCAAATCCAGACAAACTATGCAATTGCATGTTGGAGGGGAGCAGAGGGGAGTTTAGAAAACAGAGTGTAGTGAACAAAAAATGTAATAAAGGACAAAGAGGAGACAAGGGTTTTGTGCTGGAGATGAACTGCCTTCAGACCATAGGTTGGTGTTAAATCCTGAACTTTAGTGAGCGGGTGATGAGCTGGGTTCATCTAACACCAACAAACATGATATAGCTACAGGGTATTTCACCCTGGTTAAATACCAGATGAATTAAAGGCTGTTGCCAGCAGCTGTGATGAATGTCACTGGGATGCCGTCTGATTGCTCTCTGGGTCTTGTGAGTGAAGTATGTCGGCTCCTTCTTTGTTAAGGTCATCATCTATTTCTAATGGTTCATCTGCAGGGCTTTGCTGACGGCACCAGTGAGAACACAGGTGCTGGAAAATGTCTCTTTCATGCAGCACAGACTGAAACAAGTGGGACTGAATAGTGTCAGGAGGAACTCTTGCATCAACATGTTTGTAATGTGGAAACAAGACCCATAGATCAGGACATAAACTGACATTTGTGAATGGGACAAACTTACTGCCAAAGAACAGGCTTTTTTATTTAACTTGCATAAACAAATAATTTTCCTTGAGTTACCTGATTCTGAAATTCAGAGAAACTTGTACAACTTTTATATAAAGGTGTCATCTTTATGACATCTTCATCAAAGGGCTGAATGAAAACTGAAGGAAGCCAAGGTGAAGATGCCTGAGTTGTGCATCACAGCTCCAAAGGTCTCTGTGCCACATGTACATCTGAGCCTGAATGGCACCAAAGTAAAGAACAATGTTTACCAGTTTTCTAGGCTTGCAAGGTTTTTAGTACTGGGGTTTGAGACAGTGATCCAGAGAAGAGGTTATGATCTTTTTAACACTCCTCATCCTCTCTGGATGATTACCTAAACTAACCTCAGTGCTCCTGTTCCTCTAATCTTTTTTTTTGCACAGAGTAAAGTAAAGTTTGGCTTCCACAGTAATGTGAAATTTTAGGTCACTCACTTTCCCACCCACTGTCAGCTCTTCCTCCTTCAGTCTGTCTTTAGAGAATACTGGTGGAGAAATAATTCCTACATTTTTGTTGTGGTCAGCAGTTTTATATCAAAATAGGCACTGCACTGCATCTTATTGTTCTTCAATGAATAAATACCTAGATGTGCTCCTTCCTTGGGAACTTTCACTCACTTTTAAAAAAATATTTGTTAAAGAACATTTTATCATTATTACTAACAAACCAAATTATCCAGCTGTCCCAATGGCAGGAAAATATATTCCAAATAATTCCCACACCTTGCTCACTAACAATCTCTTAAGGTAAGAGGATAACTAAGACTTTGTCTACACCCTAATCCTGGATGTTGATAACAGGTACAGGTGGAAATATTCAAACTGGAGCTTGCATTGACTGAGTGAACCCAGTCATACCTGCCAACATGTATCATCGACACAGTGATGGGAATCTGACCACATCCAGCGAAGGCCTACTAGGCAAGTTCAGTTGATTAGCTCATTAAGGTGAAAAGTTTTCTGTATTGTCTTGACTTTCCATGAATCAGCTTTGCTGCATGCATGCATGGACTCTGACACTCTCACACATGCTCTCCACGCTCTGATCACACTGTTCCACATGTGCCCTGAATCCCCAGTGGGTCTGAGACATGTTGAAAAGCCACAGATGCTTCTATGCATGTATGCAGGGATCACTTGTCTGGCCAACTGGCAATTGATTACTGCCAAAAGTGGGCACT
>JAOXXN010000395.1:38760027-38771290 GCA_026770055.1 Myrmophylax atrothorax
GAAAGACATAATTGGAAGTAATATTATATATGCAACTACCTTTACAACAGTTACCACAAAACCTTGCTGCAGGAGTCAAGAAAATCTGTTTAAAACAAAAGAAGTAGTAGCTGTATTTTCTCAGCTCAAATCCAAGCGCTAAGCTTTTGCACAGCTGTGATACATGGGACAGCCTTTTGAGAAAGGATTCTACTTCTCACCAGCGATGCACGCAACATAGAAAGCCAGAGAATGCAGCAATATACACACTAACAATGCAAATAAGTTAAGCCAAAACAAAGTAAAATGTACCAAATCTGAACAAATTGCCCTCTACAGTCGGAGCCCAGCGGTTTCATCCCAGATGTTTCCTTCTCTCACCTTCCCTCCTGCAGTTGTTTGTCTCAGCTTCTTTTTACTTTAATGTCAAGAGAAGAGGGGGATGAAAAGACTTGGGCCTATTGTGCTATTTTACACAGTAACTGTTATAGAATGAATATTACCACCTACAGATTTGCAAAACATGTAGAAAACATTAAAAACCAGTGGATCATTTTATCACCACTCCATCAGATTACCTGAGATAATCACTAGCTACGAGCAATTCATTTTTATTGTTACCATGTTCAATGCTCCCAAGCTTAATTAAGGTATTAATTTGAACGTACATAGGCTAGCA
Source organism: Myrmophylax atrothorax (assembly GCA_026770055.1). Lineage (NCBI taxonomy): Eukaryota > Metazoa > Chordata > Aves > Passeriformes > Thamnophilidae > Myrmophylax > Myrmophylax atrothorax. Next base: position 38,760,686 of record JAOXXN010000395.1, read on the forward strand.
TCTATTCTCACATTCAATAGATAAGTGGCTAAAAGAATTAAAATCACTTCTGTGATCATAAGTACAACAGACCTCATGTCTCTTTTTGTAATCATTCAGAACTGGCTTGTTTTCAAATAGTCAAAAAAGTTTCTGAACAAAAACTTGAAAGAGGTTCGATGAGGACAAAATATCATAAGTAGTTTGATGAAGCTGAGAGGAAGAATATATTTCTTGATCCTCTTCCATCTCAGTTTTTTTCAGCTCAAATAAAAGCACAAAAACAAAAGTCAATGATCATCATTCTAGCTCCTGTTGACATGAACTCCCTATAACTACAAGACTGATTGATAAAATCCTAAGTCTGTGATTAGGATCACAGAAACAACCATAATACACTGACCCAATCCATTTATCCTCCTTACCTGCAGAGAGACAATCTATTTGACATTCAGGTCCTTGTTACTGGAGAAACAAGGAAAAGATAGAATAAAAGCGGAAATCTATTTAAAAATGCACACTATGGGAGCATTCCACTCTACAAGAACAAGCTAAACATTCATTTACATGGAAAGATATTAAAAATTAAAAAAAAAAAAGAGGAATTGGTTTCCACTCAAGTTCTGTCTGGACTGTAGGACTGTCACAGGAAGCCAAGAAAGCCAGAACACAAGAAGATGCAATAATAGATTGGTTATTACACAGATATCAGGAGAATCCACATGTATTATAACCTATTATAAAATTCTTTAGCGGATGGTAAACCTGGTTCACCAGAACTGAATTGTTAGAGGTAAGATACACCTTAGTGCCATTCACTGTCAGATACTGCATGTCGTGCTCTAACTGTAGATCTAACTTAGTAAAGTAATTTCTATATTTCTTATTTGGCTGAAAAACTCAAACTCATTCACACATTTTCTCATATGTGTCTCCTTACAGCATTTGAAAGCCATTCATAAGTAAGGCTTTACTGGTACGTACCTAATCCCAACTTTGACATCTGTTGCAAATATTGTTCAGGATATGAACGATTAATTGTATAATTACAGCTTTCATATTGGTTAATAGCTATAATTCAGGGCAGACGTGTATTGCAGATTTAGAAGCATTTAACAGTATTTAGCCTTGAAACACACTGCAGTGTTATAAGTATTAGCTAATAACTAATAGCTACTTTGTTCATTGTAAACTAGTGTTTAATAAACAACAACAAAAAAGCAAAAACCATGATCAAACCGCACTTCCTGAGTATCTTTCAGTAGCTCTGTAATGGTTACCTATCATGGTTCTCTCTTATTTATATAAATTATATGAATGTATATAACATGGTAAATGCTGATACACCAAGGAAGCTCTAGAAAGAAACCTCACATGTTTAGGCTGGCAAATTCACTTTGCAAAAAACAAGAAGTCCAGGCAGACATGAAGACTATTTTCACTAGAAACAACAGAACAACTGGATTGGAAAACAGAGCTTAATGTGTGAGCTGGCAGCTATCCAAGTATCCCAGAAAGATGTTCATTTTCTTTGCTCAGATGCTTCCCAGTCTCTTCCTGAACTCCTGGTTAATTGTGACAGTCAAAAGCTGCACAATCTAACCTCTCACCAGGTTTAGTGATCCTTTGAAGGAAACAATTTTCACCTTAAGGTACAGAAATAAGGGGTTGTGGTTTTGATTCCACAAAACGTAGTTCTTAATGGTACGGATAAATTGTCTGTGAGGTATATATTCATGGACTAGGTTTTTTTTTTTGTATGTGTACCTCCTTTCAACTATCATTCTTCATTTTGCCTTCATCTTCTTTCTTTTTTTTTGCCTCATTCAAATGCCCACACTCCAATGCATCACTGTTCTCTGACGGGGTATGGATTTCAGACAAATTGGTAAGAATTTAACACACTGTTGAAAGTTTTCCTTAGCAGTGAATGTCATGGATTTTCTAATGACTATTCCTATGACTTATATCTTTTAAAATTTGTATATTATTGACATTCTGAAATATTGCTATTTGTTATACACAAACTTATCCATTTTCTATTTACAAATCAACCTCCAATACCACACTGATTTTTGTCCTCTCCTGAAATCCATGCACTAAGCTGAAAAAAATAACATCTTCATTTTTGTGCAGCTAAACTCACAGGAAATCAGTTGCCAATAAATAGAACAAATAACTGCTTAAAAGTGTTAAAGATGCTCATTGAGTTCCAGTGAACTTGGCCTGGCTGGAAGCCAGCATATCTGGTAAGGCACTGTCAGGAAGCAAAGATCTATGCACTACTTATACATTGCATGTTTTTCCTAATGACAAGAATGGTACGGAAGAGGAGCAGTAGTGTGCTAAGTAGTAACTATGTGTGCTAGGCAATTTTTTTCTCCCATTATATCACTTTGCCTAATGCATTTTTGTCTTACGATAAATTGCCATTATAATTCAATGGCTATGATTTAAAAGAGAAGAATTAATAGAAACTTTTGCACATGATAGGCAAGACTTTGTTGTAGCTGTGGAACTTCTTTAAGTACTATTTTCAGTCCTATACCTAAAAAGACAGAGCAAAGTTAAGGAAGTACAGAGAACAGCAAATAATTAAGTACAGGGAGCTACTCCTTTGTGAGAGACTAAATGAGATGGAACTCCTCAAGGTGGGCAGCAGATGGGTGACGACTAGTGACAGGTTTAGAAGATTATGATGGCAATAAACAAGGTGAGCTGTTACTCAGCAAGTCCCAAACTATTTGAACAAGGGGGTACACAACATACAGGAGACCCATCTAGAAATTATTTTTAAGTAATTAGTTTGTTTTTAAACAACAAGAATGAAACTCTTGAATCTATCGCCACAGGCAATTATAGATACAGAAGATATCAACAGGTTCAAAGAGGTCTGGACAAACTTGTGGATCCATAAGCAGACACTAAAATAAACAGGCAGGGATGCATTCTCTAACATCCCCAATCAGCTTTGCAAATGGTGGGGAAATACCAGAGGAAAGGAGTGCAGAGAGTAGCTATGGTTGCATGCTGTTCCTAAATAACATCTCCTTTTGTGACTGTGGGGAAGAATACATTGGATAGGAAAAGATCAAAAATTGCCATCTTGGGTTAGACCACCTCTCACATCATCACATCCTCTATGCTTACCCTGTATTGTGATTTCTATATGCTGGTACCATTCCCAAAACGCCAAGGACCTCTCTGTCCAAAGACTCAAGGAATTAAAATATACTTTGGAAGCGTACACACCGCTGTACAGAAAGGAGAGAACATGCTTGCTGAAGGCATGGTGCCGCACTTCCTAATTATTTGACAACATAATTTGTTCCAATTTCCCCCCCCTTTTAAAATTCAACAACTTTCCATCTAGAACTTTCAATAATGTATTTATTCTACCAATGAGGCATGTCTAGTTAGATGGGATTAGAGGTGATAATGCCCTATTAACCTGAGGTAAGACTTAAAAAGGTAAAGCTAATACATCGCAACAGAACACCAGTGTTGTTTAATAACTTCCTTCTATTTTTCTCTGTTGGAAATCAATACATTGCTATGGTAATTCATGTATTTTATCCTCAAACCATAATAACATGCAGATCCGAGGAAAGAAAATTACCCTCTATATAAAAGTATAAAATTAGCAGCATGTGTCCTTACTATGATAATCAGAAATTCTTAAAGTTGACCTCAAAGCAAAAGTAATTGGGTCTCTGCTCTTTTGTGTCTCTTAATTATCTCTGGAGGGGGTACAAAAAGTTGTCTTTTGTTTGTTTTCTGCATTAGAAATGCAGATATTTTCCGTCTTAGAAGACTTGAGATGTAAGACTTCACGAGTCATAAACCTGGAAGGAACTTGCATGAAAGTGAAGGATTCTTATGTTTCTTTGGCCTTGAATCTCACATCAAACCAAACATACAGAGCACTAGAATGAATGGTCATGGGAAAAAGCAGCCTGCATGCTTATCACTATATACCAGGTACATAAATGGTTTATATACATTTATTCTCAGGTAAGCCTTGGGCTTGCCACTCATGAACTCTACAGAGCCCATACAATTCTTTCAAATTATTTTGGTAGACCTAGCTCCTTCATCTATTCTGCTAGCAATGCAAGTTTGTCCATTGGCCCCTGTCACCAGACTATGGCATGTGCCATTAAAAGGCTTGCTGCTTGGTATGCATTCATGAGGACGTGTTTTTTCTAATGAACACATAGCCTTCCTCAAGGAAAAGAGGATACAAAAGTAAACTGTCTCACCCTTTTGAGCACAGTTACATGCTAAAAAAATGGGTTTTTTTTCTGAAATAAATGACAATTAGTCCACATATGAATGCATGCCTCCCCCCATCTGTTTTCTGTCTCTCTAACATATTCTGTGGTAGCTATTATTGTTTGTGCATTTTTGATTGGTTGTTAGCTAGAAATTTTTATTTTCTCCTTTACCCAGTAGGAAAAAAAAAGCTCTTTTGTAATAAAATGATTGCAACATGGCCTCTTGATTCTTACACCAGGGCACATAATACTACCTGAATCCTATTCTTTCATCAGTGACCATTTCTTGATAAAGACCTGTAGTCTGTAACAACATCTACGGAGAAACCTAGACTTACCAAATAACATAATTACCAGTATTCCCAAACTAGCTAACTTCTACAGATAGTCTTTCCTTAGGAATAGCAAAAATCATTTCTTATCTCAAAAACGAGGGAAGAATTAGATCTTTAAAGCATTTTCATCACAAGTTTAACCACAAGTATGAGTAGCACCTTCAAAAAAAACATGTGAAATTTAAAAAAGAACTGAGCAAGAAATGTAAGTATGATACTGTTGTACAATTGGAATTTTAAGGAGTTTTATTTCTCTCCCACCCTGCTTATGTGTCATTTTTCAGTTCTTATTTTAAAGTCCAATGAAATAGCAGATTACGCAAAGATCAGCAACACCTCTTTGCCGAATCCCTCCCCAGCAGGGGATTGTTCAAACATTCCCTGAAATATGTACTGACATGGTTGTTGCCTGGCTGTCCAAAGGTAGCACCATGCCGGCACTGCATCCCTGTGCGAGGGAGAGCTCCGCGACCTCCTGCGCATAATCCCTGGGTGCTGCCGGGCAGGAGGCTCTGGGTGACCGTTGGGTGCACTCTGGTTTTGCAGACTGTCATATGGCGAGATAGTGGTGGGTTTCAATGCCGTCACCTATTCAGTCAGCGCAGATGAACTAGAATCACCATTTCAGTTATATCATAGCTCGGGGCGAGAACATGTCACCCTCTTTATTTCCAGCTCGGAACAAGCTGCTTAGGCAGATGTTAACTGTGGTCCTCCCTGCCATGTTCTGTAGAGTGGCCTTTGTCTGGGTTAATTGAGCCCCCACTCCATTTAATAGGCTGTTGAAGTCTTATTGAAACAGAGCTAGTGCCGCAGGTTAAATACATTGCAGTGCTCTTGTTAATCCCCTCATTAATGGAGCTGTAAAGCTTGTTGAGAGCTGTGAGTTTGCATATATTATAAGGGAGTTCTTCACTCAAGTGCTATCAATAAAATGACAAAGCCAGTTTGCAAATAGTGGAATCAACAGTGACACAAAGCTAGATACCTTAAAAAAATAAACAAGTTAATAACTGATAAATCTAATTTTCACACTTGGGGGATAAAAAAAACAGGTTGAAGAATCTGTTTTTTTATTGGATGAATTTAAAACATGAATTATACAAACTCGATTACTTTCCTTGAGCAGAGAGAACAAGCAAGAAAAACACCACTTCTTCAGCAGGGGCTTCTGGCTGAGGTTTGGCTGTGGTTGTTCAGAAGTAACTTAACGAGCCATGTACAGACTAGCTGCACTTAGCAAACCCAGAGAAAACAAACGAATTCATAACACAAAATAAGAAGTGAACTTAGATATAAAATACAGTGGCACATGTTGAGAAAGCCTCTTACAGTCTCCAGAGGAAAAGGAAGCAGAGTAGGCCCTCCAGAAAAGAGGTTAAGAGCAGCATTTAGCAGATCAGGGCTCTCACACCTTCCAGGAGGGGGAGCAGGAGAAAGGCCTCCCCCAGCACATGCACAGAGAGATATGTCTGACTGTCAAACAGCAAAGAAATAGTCACTAGGACACAAGACAAGGACTCTGAGCGCGGGAGAGGCAGCCACTAAAAGCAGCGTGAGAGCAGAGCCGAGGTATCTGGTGCTGATGCTGATCTGAAGCAACAATCTTCCTTCTACTAGTGAAGACAGAACTATGTGAAAATGTATTTTTGTGTATATTCATCTTTATGTTTTATCTGCATTATAGGCATGATCCTCAGCAGATCAGAATGCCATAGGGAAGCAGGTAAGTAAAAAATAATGACTGACACCATTGAAACTGAGCAGTTGTAGCTACAATACTCATTTAACACTGTTCAACCTTCCTCCCTGTCTCTGACCAATGAATGCCTATGTTTTAAAAAAGCCCAGCAGGCTCATTTCAGAAGCATAATAGAAACAGCTGAGGCCTTTACAGATACTTTGAGAAATTATTTTTCTAAAATGTAACATGAATGACTCTGTTTGTGTCTGATTTTCCACTTCTTGCTCTGAGTTGCTGGCCTGTAAGAAAACCTGATTCATGTTCTTAACAGTCCCACCTACATAAACAGCTATAATTTTTATCAGGGTCTTCTTTAAAACTCTGGAATAAAGCATGGGCAAAATTTGCTCATTTATGCTGAGAGTCTACCCTCTCCATGCACACCAGTGACTGGACTGGACAATGACTTTTGTATAGGCAACTCTTCATGATTTAATGACCTTAATATAGGCAACTCTTCACAATATAATGAGAACTGTGTTTTCTTGAACTATTTCAAAACTGAACCTTGAATGTTTTTTCCTGGGAATGAATACTATGCCTGAACACCTTTTTTTAGTTAAATGAGGAACTGTACATTACCATTTTTCCCCTACTGTGGTTTAATGTTCTCTTTTTTGTTTTTTTTTGTTTGTTTGTTTGTTTTGTTTTTCTCTTTTTTCTTTTTATTTGTAAACAACCAGAAAGTGGGGTTTGGGGTTTGTTCAGGTTTTTTCTTTTTTTTTTTTTTTTGACTCTTTCTTTACCTAGCTCTATAAAGTGTATGCAGCTGGATGTAGATGCAGAGTATTTCTTTTCCAAATCAGCAGGACGCTACTTTAGCACAAAAAATATTCTGAGAAAAATTGGACACAAACTGACAATGTGCACTTACAGCCCAGAAAGCCAATTGCATGCTGAGCTGCATCAGAAGGTGGCCAACAGGTCTAGGGAGGAGATTCTCCCCCCCTGCTCTGCTCTTGTGAGATGCCACCTGCATCCAGCTTTGGGATCCCCAACACAGGAACGGCATTGACCTTTTGGAAAGGGTCCAAAGAGCTGGGAAAGAGATGAGAGGACTGTGAGGAAAGGCTGAGAGGGCTCAGTTTGCTTCACCTGGAGAAGAGATGGCTCTGGGAAGACCTTATTGTGATCTTTCAATTCATGTAAAGGGGCTTATAAGAAAGATGGACAGAGAATTTTTACCAAGGTATGTAGTGCTGGGGCAAGGGACAACAGTTTAAAGAGGGTAGATTTAGATCGAACATAAGAAAGAAATATTTTCTGATTCCAGTGGGGAGACACTGGAACAGGAAGACCATAGAAGTGGTGGATGCTCCAGGCTTGCAAGTGTTCAAGGTCAGGTTGAACAGGGCTTTAAAAAGTTTGATCTAGTGAAAGAAGTCCCTGCCCATGGCAGGGTGCTGGATTAGATGATCTTTAAATGTTTCTGCCAACTCAACCATTCTATGATTCTATGATTCTAGAGGAATAATGTAAAATTCTAAAAGGTTGATCCTTTAGTTTTATCTAAAAGCTTATTTGTTTATTTCTTTGGTAATATTTATATGTTAATGACAGTAGTAACAGAAATGGTAATTTTGTCCACCACAATTGGCTTTTGCTAAAGCTTAATTGCTGTCATCATGGGTTTTCCCACCACATCTTAAAATTTAGTCAACCTGAGGCAATTATGACCCTCTTGAAAGCAATAATAGACAACATAAATAGCTTGTTATGTGTCCTCTGTTGCCAAGGTTTCATAAGCCAGTTTTTAACATCAAATATATAATGCTTATATCTTGCACTCCTTTTTTTCACCTGAGTTAGAAGTTGTGGTGGGAGAAAAGGTAGAGGCCATGGTCAGGAACCTTAACACAGCACTTGAGAGTTGCCAGGTCTGCAAATGTTATCTTGCAACAAATGATGCTGGATTTTGTGAGTCTATACACTGTTTAACATCAGGGCTGTTATATTTAACATCCAAACCACAGTGACTGTTTCTTAGTGATTGAATCACTATTCATCTAACTGCAGGTGGTGCTAACAACAGGTTCAGCTTACTTCAAGAACTTACTACTTGCCTTGCCATACAGGAGGTGTCATTTACATGGAGATGCCTTTACTAAGCTTAAGCAGCATAAAATGTATGTATGGCCATAAAAATACACAAATAAGCAGACTGCTACTGCAAACTACATTAGTCACTCAGTCATTTCTGTGAGTCTGCAGGCAAGAGGGTCACTTCAGTACATGCACAGAATGCTCACAGTAAGTCCCAGAATTTCTGCAGCATTTTTCACAGCAAAAGGCTTTGCTACAAGTCAGCCTGGCAAACTGTTTTTCACTAGACCTAGCAAAATACATTTTGAAATCTTCTTTCGCATGTTTTATTCATTATTTATATAAATGAAAACTTTCAGACGCCCTTCTCAGTTCCGTAGGCCATCTGTAAAATGAAAAAAAAAAGGAAAGGAAGTGATGTCATAAGTGGAGAAAAGCGTCCTTCACTACCTGGCACAGTGGATGGGAATTGCCAGTTTCCATTCCAATTCATACAGCTCCTGTCAGCAGAAGGAACTCCCCTCCTTTCCATGAAAAGTATACTATTTAATAATATTTCTGCAAATAATTAAAACCTTTGGGTAACAGCAAGCAACTCCCAGAACACTTGCCAGAACTTGCATTTCTTGATCAAAATGGGACTGTTGGTGAATGAAGCCAACAATTTTTAGAGGAATTTCCTCTTCTTCCTCATCTTATTTGTCTCTCAAAAAATAATCCACCAGAAACATTTTTCACTGGGTCTTTCACATATTGAGCTTGTAGGTAGACAGTGGTTGAATAAATATTCTGCTGCTAGCAAGGGTCCAGTGAATAACTGTCCATCTGTACAAAGCTTGCTTTGCTCCCCATGGATCTAAAATGGCACCTGTTAAACAACACACAGATGGGTTTTATGTTTGCCAGTTGATCTAAATAAGGATAGTTGTCTTATTGATAGTGATCCTTGGCTGGCCATAATGCTCAAAAAACAAGGAAAATTCTGGCATAGGAACACTATTAATTTAGTTTTAAAAATATTTATTTATCTAGATTTGAGAAAAATGGCTTTTTGTTTAATTTCTCCTTACTATTAGGCAAAACAAACTGGGCTTTTATCTGAAGAGGTGAATATCTTGCATTAATCAATAACTCCACTTGGGAATATTTCAGAAAAATCTCTTCAACCAGCAACTTCCCCTTATATGATACCCCTTCAGCGTTGTGTTCTACTGTCATACACCACTGCTTTATTGTTCAGAGTCTACTCACTCACCCAGTTAACACTCAGCCTTCCACTGCACACAGTTTCCATAATCTTACAACACACAAATATTATCCTCTCAACTCGGTGCTATGTTTTAGCCAAGCAACGGGGATTTGAAGGCCATGGTAACATGTTCCCTTTTTCTTTCAGTCAGTCAAGAGAAGCCTTTACTGAGAAGAACTTGATAGACAGAAGAATAAATTATTTCTTTATTCCACAGATTTTTAGTGTAAACCTCTCTGTGTCTTATTGAATTTCTTGTGTAACTTGCTGGAAGTAAACTATCACAGTAATAATGCAGGACATCAGTTTCCCACAGTATCCCTGCTTCATGGTACCAACCCTCATCATTCCCTACCAAAATGTCTAGTGAACACCAACATCCTCACTTGGTTCGAATCAGGGAAGTTGCCTTCCACACTTGGATTAAGCATATGCTGAATTGCGCTAACTGGAAATAATCTTCGCAAAAAATGGGTATTTTTGGAAAGCATGGGTCATTTTTTTATTTGTTTGTTCTGAGGTTGTTTTCGCTAAAACTTTTTATTTCTACACATAGTTGAAAAAGACTTATTTAGACCACATTCAAACACATAATCAAGAGAATTAGGATTACCTTCCTATGTAGTCTGGAGTTTCATTTGTGGATGAGCAGTTCTTCTTCATAATTTGAGAGTTTTTTGGCCATTTTTAAAGATCATGTGGTCAGAAGAGTGCTTCAGATTATTGTTGTGAGTTCTTCAGGAACCAATGACCAAAACTGAGGCCATATAATAATGAGTTTCAAACAGTTGCTTTTGCACATTAGAAAGAGAAGAATTTCCAGTTTTACAGAACTTAAACATATCACGCATTAAGAAGGAAAGAAAGAGAGAAAGAAAGAGAGAAAGAAAGAAAGAAAGAGAGAAAGAAAGAGAGAAAGAAAGAAAGAAAGAAAGAAAGAAAGAAAGAAAGAAAGAAAGAAAGAAAGAAAGAAAGAAA
>JAOXXN010000395.1:38771390-38789646 GCA_026770055.1 Myrmophylax atrothorax
CCGCCTCCGCCGGCGCCGCGGAGGCTCGGTGGGGCAGGGCAGGGCGGGGTGCCCCTTGCCCGGGCGGGGCGCGGCTGGTCGTGGCTCCCCGCCGCTCAGGGAAGGAGGGTGGGAGCATCTTCGAGCCCGCCAGCTTGTCCGCTGCTCCGGTATGCTGGGGTGGGGGTGACGGCCAGGGCTGGAACGGGCACCCTGTGCTGGGGCTGTCCTGGGTGCGCCCCGCGGTGGCCGGGCTCACCCGGGACCTGCGACGGTCACACCCCCGCCTTTGAAGTCGTCTGTATTAGGGGAGGTTGGGAATACCTTGGTCCCAAGGAGTAAAGGTACTAACGCACCTTGGATCGCCCCCAACATCCCCATGATAGTCGCTCTCCCCCATCCCGCGCACGGTTCCTATTAATCATTGAACGTCCGAACCCTTTGAAGATAGCACCAGTAGCGCTTGGATAGCCTTTGTGTCGTTAGCGGCTGAGATCAAACACTTCAAAGAAGTTGTAAAAAGAGGGTCCAAATGCCAGCTCTGTCACATTCCCCACTCATTGAAAGAAATAACTGTTCTTTGCGCCCTCCGCCTGACGGTCCTGCCGTGCGGCACGAACATGAGAGCTCAGAAACACACTGCCATCCTGTGACTCGGCACATCCCTCGCCGGGATAAAGCTGGAGCCCCACTCCCTGACGCCGGTGACCTGCCTCTGCCAGGCTTCAGTTGACTGGAACACAGCCCCTGGGAGAGAGCTTGATGCTCTCCCTTCTTGGGGGGACAGCAGCCAGATCCTCTTTTGGTCCTGTTGCTTTTGCCTGCATGCATTTCGGGAATGGCAGGCAGAACAAGTGCAGCTGGTGCCTCCTTAGTGTCTGTTATTGATTGATGGAAGCATCACTGCCTACCCTTGAGAAGGAGATGGATGTCAGTAGTCCTGTATTGCAGGCTAGAGCTGGACCAGAGGGTGTCTGATTTGTGATCTGGTGCTATTAGCCTTTTCCAAAATGGGTTCAGCCCCATAGATATCAGTGGTGCCACATCCCTTTGCATTAGACTGGGTGTCCAGTCACTCTTGGTAATCCTTTCCTTGTGTGTCTCATCCCCTTCGAGAGAGTATCAGGTTGGCACAGTGCTGTGGGATGAAATTGCAAGTGAATCCAGTTCTTTTACTCCTTGTCCCCCAAAATGTATTGAGACAAAGGTAAAACTGGGTGTTTACATGGGAAATATTAACCCCCTAATGTATATAGGCAGGCTTTGTGGGAGATGGACAGAATGACTTTGTGCATGCTGAACTGTGGAGGATGCTTTTAGCTTAATGGAGCAAAGCACCTTCCTCCCGCAGAAATCAACTAATTGCTGATCCTGAGTCACCAGTGGCCTTAACTCATCAAACATCATTAGCTCCCCAGCATCTGCCCCATGAAAGGGTGCTCACATTGCTGTCTGAATATCCAGCTTGTGCTCTGGCATTCCAGCAAGAGCTGAATAAATCTGCTAAATGCTCTACATGGAGGGTGTGAGCCAGTGGTTAGTGCTAATTATTGATGTACATAAGAGCGCTTTTCATCCAGATACATCCCAAAGTGCTTTGCAAGCCACCTATGTTTTCAGAACATCCCCATTCCCCCAAGAGGAAATGCAGCCATGCTGAGATGTGCCCAGCCATCCCACACAGCCTCCTTGGGGCAGGACGCAATGCTTGGCAGATGTCACTCAAGGGGATCTCTGTGCCAGAGCGGTCCCAGCGCTGTGGTCAGTGGGACTTCCCTTCCAGTCACACCAATTGCACCAGCTTCCTGCATCAGTGGCTGGATTTGAAAACATTGGCCTTATCTTGGACTGTGTCTCACTTGGTGGTGCCCCATCCCTTTACTTTTTAATGCATTGTTATTGATATATTTATATAGCTGCAGTGTGCATTCAGGGTCTGGTGTGCTGATGGAGTTCTCTTCAATAGTGCTTCAGAGCAGCTTGCTGTTATAGTGCCTGAGGGTGATGACTTTACTCCTGTAATGCCTGCCTTCATCTACAGCAAAACCCACGTGGTTGGATTTTGGTTTTCATGCACAGAAGGCAAATTTTCAGCAACTGTGGTGTTACACGGGCTTTTGTGTGGCCTCAAAGGGAAGGTGCTGAATCGCTGGCTTTGCCACTTTCCTTATACCGTCAGTTTATAGTCTGCTTTGAGATCTCAAAGGGGAAATCTCAGGCTGCAGGATGCTGCTAATCGGGTTTGAAGTTCCTGCTCTGGCTGTATTGACACAGGGTAGATGATAGATTTATTTTTTCTTTGACAAATGCATTTCAAATGTACGTGTCTGCACATGGGTGTGTTGCTAACACTGTCCTTGAAGTGCTGTGCTTTTATAAGCCTGGTTTTGTTTTGCTTTTATTTTTTTAAGGAGATCTTTGGCAAGAGAGGAAAGTGCTAAATTTTCTCTCTAACTTCCACCCAAAGTGGTCAGGGAAGGGACTCTTCTTCTCCACACCTGATCCATACAGTGTTAATCTGCATTTACAGTAATACCTTCTCTGTTTCATTTCAGAGGATTGTGTTTATGTGAGATTGTGGGATATTTTGTGTAGGACCTCTTTGTACAATGCTCTGAGAAATATCAGTGTTGTGAGTTTCTCTTCTGTTGAGGGACATTCAAATGATCAGAGAATGACTGCTTGAAGTTTGAGACAAAGTGGTCCTTTTTTCTGCCTCATAACTGCAGACAGAGGTTCCTGTGGACCCTAGGCAGTTTGGCTGTAAATGCTACTGCAGTACTGATAATAAAAGATAAGCAAACAACTGAAAGTCAAAAGTAATGGAGGTACCAAAATACCTTCCACCTCTGTTCTGCTTGGAGCACCCAGCTCCATCGTCCACTTGCTTGATTCCTTTTTTTCAGACAAACACTTTTGTACCTTCGTGGAGTGGTTTAGGTTGGAAGGGACATTTAAAGCTCATCTAGCCCAACCCCCCTGCAATGAGCAGGGACATCTTCAACTAGACCTGGTTGCTCAGAGCCCCATCTAGCCTGGCCTTAAGATGTTTCCAGGGTTGGGGCCTCCACCATCTCTCTGGGCAACCTGTGCCAGCGTTCCACCACTCTCATTGTAAAAAAATTTCTTCCTTACATCTAGTCTGAATCTACCCTCTTTCACTTTTAAAACCATTGTCCCATGTCCTGTTGCTACAGACCTTACCTTTTGCCCTTCTGACTTTCATGCATAGCAGTATCTCCTTGTAAGCAGCGCAGAAGTGTCTTTTAATTCTCCTTCTGGCTCCTCCTTAAAACACCTATGAAAAAATAAAATCCCCTCAATCCCTAAACAAAACCCTTGGCTTTAGTTGTGTGACAGATGAGCCGAGACCAGCGCATGTTGTGCCAGTCCTGTACTGACTCACTGTCGCCTGGTCCTCTCCCGCTGGACGTGCCTGTCTGTTGTCTCCTGTGTTAGACGTGGGTTTAGAGTGGTGTTTTGTGTCTGTCCGCTGCCCAGCACGATGGGGCTTGGGGGTGGACTGTCTGGCAGAGAAGCAATGTGAAAAATAACTGCTGTCATAGAGCAGCTCAGCTCCCTATCGTTAGATCAGCGCGCTCTGCCTGCTCATTTATGTACCGTGAAGTCAGAGTATTTTCTGTCTGGCTGAGATGTACATCTGCAGTTCTGACTGAAACAAAAGCTTCTCATCATGTACTGCTTTTACAATGCTTTAATGCTTTTGGGTTTGGGTTTTTTCCCTTGACTGGGTTAACCAGGGGGAGTTTGGCTTTGTGCATCAGTGGTTGTTTTTACATCAAGCAGAGGCAGTTTAATCAAGGTCATTGAAAGAGCCACTCCTCTCCAATTGGGTGAGCAAGAGGTTAAGGGGGTATAGTGGGCTGATTTACTGATCACAGACTTATTCCAAGGGGTAACTCCCTGATGAAGGGCTTCTTTTGGTTCTTCATATCCCACCTGAAATGCATAACAAAGATGTTCTCCTTAAATGAGAGCGTGGGATGTGTACAGAAGTAGGACCACGGTGGAGTTTGCCATGGTGCTAGCTGGGATGAAATTTTATAGAGGGGAGAAGAAAGAACATCTCTTTATTCTGCAGCAAAATATAAAAGATAGGTATTGTGCAAAATTATCTCCTTTTTTTCCCTATTCTCCCTAAGGAGTTTTAATGGGTTGCTCTCATGTTCAGCTATGCCATGCCTGGTTCGGGATGCTCACCTGCACCAAAAATTACAGAGGCTTCTGATAAAAGCACCAAAAAATGAGCAGAAATCTAGAAAACATAGAAAGACTGAAGGAAAGTAGGTTGTTCAGGGATGGGAGGGCTGAGAGGAGAAATAGCATCCACTGAGTATGTCAAAGGTAGCTGTGAAGGGGAATGGAGTAAACTGTTCTACATGGCCGGTGGTAGGAGGCCAAGAAGTGCTGAACTTGAACTACAGCAAGGGAAACAAGTGTTAGGAAAAACTTCCTAACCTCTGATTGCCAGAGGAGTGGAGCAGTGGAACAAATGGTTTGGGATGGGCTTGGAGTCTCCATCATGGCAGTTTCGAACTTCAGGTTGGCCAAACTCCACTTTAGAGAGCTGATCCTGTTTTAAGGCTGTGGAATAAATTTAACAAATTCTCCAAATGTTCCTTCCAGTGCTAGTTTAGGTGAATATATGGATTTTGAGCCTGGACACAGGGAGGGATAGCAGAGAGGCTTAAGGGCACAAATTATGTCACTTGAATATACTGATGGGACCTCAGGGAAGTCCTTTGACAAGTTCTTTTTAGAAAGTTTTAACAGTACTGAACTCCATGACTTCACACTTACTCCAGCTGTCAAGCTGCCTTGCTGCACCCTGCTCCTCCCATGTAATCTCCTGGCTTGATTCAGAAAGACCATCAGATATTTTAGCTGTTGTCATCAGCCCCATGATTCAGAGAAGGGATGAACACTTGTTCCACCAGAGAAGGTTTTACAGGTCAGGGGGTGCATTTTGCTTGCAAGGGCAATGCCTGCCAGCACTCCTGCCACACCAGCTCTCTTGTGCAATGCTGCACAAAGGTCCCACTCTGTAACTTGTTTCTCTGCTGCATCATTGCTGATGAGTCAAAACACACGATCTCTTCCCTACAACCTTCTCTTGGTGTCATTTTGTTTGCATGTGGGTCTGCATTCCTTTGCCTGCTTAACATTTTCTGGAAACAGTCAGATGGTTGTGTATTGTCCTTGTGATACTTGTGATCTAATAACATGCAGATACTTGAAGGATGGTTATGGGGATGATCAAGTCAAACTCTTCTTGTTTGTAGCAGGTGACAAAATAAAGGGCAACAACCACAACCCAGCTTTGGAGGTTCAGGTTGGGTCTTATGGAAGCCCTTCCCATAAGAGGGTCATCATATAGAGGAAAAAGGTTCCCACAAGAGGCTGGAGTCTTTGGAGCTTTTCAAGACTTGAGCTGAAAAAATTCCAGCTAGCCTGAGGTAGTCATACCTCAAATGCAAGGCTGGATTAGAGACCTCCTAATGTGCCTCCAACCCAGTGCCTCTTACAGCTCTGTGACAAAGCACAGCATCTCAAGAAGTGCTGGAGCTCCTTTAGCCCAGCTCCCCATGAATGTGAATAGTCTTTTGTTTTGTTTGCTTCCAGCACAAGCAGCCTGGGAGAAGTGCTGAACTAGGACAGATCTTCAACTGCTGTACCTCAAACTGGTTTGGTCAGGGCTAACCTGCATGTCTTCCTGAAGCATTGCATTGATCGAGCTGGGCATGCCCATAGGGGTAAGGAGTATATGTATTGTATGGGGAGTGAAACCAGTTTATTTTCCTGGTGCTTTGGCTTTGCTAAGAGAGCTTGAGTCAGCTGTCTGTCATGACTTCAGAGCTGGCCAATGGTCCTGGAACTCCACAGTGAATGTAAAAGAATGTTGGTGGCAAAGCA
Organism: Myrmophylax atrothorax; assembly: GCA_026770055.1. Taxonomy (NCBI): domain Eukaryota; kingdom Metazoa; phylum Chordata; class Aves; order Passeriformes; family Thamnophilidae; genus Myrmophylax; species Myrmophylax atrothorax. Next base: position 38,777,304 of record JAOXXN010000395.1, read on the forward strand.
CAGGTTGAACTCAAGACAAACAACACTTAGGAAAAGTGTGCGAGGAAGCTGGCTTCATTTCTCTTTGAAAGCAGAAGTGATATTGAAACCACTTTTTTTCTCTTTTTCTTTTAGCAAGTATCAGATGCAAGACATGATGTAATAGTGTTTACCAGACCAAAGCACATAAATTATAGTAGTGACTCAAAGGCAGAGGAAATATTACTTATTTGGATTGCAGTAGCAGCTGAGGTGACTGGGACTGAGGCTCAATATTCTGGGTGTTTGTGGAGACCACATCTGCCCTGAAGGCTATGGTCAGATGGGGAAACTGAGGCATGCAACAAGTCAGTGGTTTGGTTGCACTTGAGTTCAGGGTCATTCCCACAGCTGGGAACTCAACTTGGGTTTATGGTTTCTACTTGATCCAGGGGTTTCTGAGCTGCTTGAAAGCTACTGGTGTTGCATGAAGTAAGGGATTGCAACTGGTCCAGAAAAGAACATAATACTTTTAACAGGGATTTAGATGATGAGGGTGCCATGGTCACCTGGGCGCTCCCTGAGATGAATTGATCTGAAAGATTTGCAAATTACTACTTTTGATATAAATGGCCCTTCCTTTCAGTACTGCTTTGAGTCTTTAAAGTCTCACTTCCCTATCATAATACTTAGGTGGATCTTACGTCACCTAGCAGTGGTGACAAAATGTATCTGTCCCTGTCTTAGGAGGTGAGAGAAATAAGGAAGAGAGATTTGATTTACTTCAGGGTGCACAGAGAGCAGCTGTAGAGCTGGAAGATGTTTTGCTGCCTTTCTGTGCAGTCTTTCAACCCCTCATCCTTTCTCCTTGAAATAGACCCATCCTGCCAAGGACTTGGGCAAAAATAGGTTAAGCCCAGGATCAGCAATATACAAATGCTTATTATCCCACACCATCTTCGGGCTGGGTAATTTATGGAATTTTAATTGCAGCACACCTAGGCATATCATTCCATTGAGAAGTGTTGTGTTAATACAGACTGCTGCGATTTCTTCATCCAGAGCTGTGAGCGGGAAGCCTGGCCTTGGCACTGGAGCTGTAGAGAGCCTGACCCATGACACCAGCTGGGGCACCTGGCTCTAGAGAGGCTCTCACAGTTGCTGGGCATCCAGAAAGTCTCCTGGAACATCCTGAACAGCACCTACAGTAGCATTCCTCATGCAGATGAATAAGCTAAGGGCAGGCCCACCCTTCAAAGTTTCAGTTGGTATCTCCACAGTTCAGCAATGGCTTCTGTAATTCTGTTTAAATAATAAAAGTAGTTTCAGAAAGGAAAAATCCTCGTTCTTGTTTGTACGTCAGGTGGTCTCTGTGCCTTATCTCGGGTCCTTCTGTGGCATATAGTGATGCCAGCTTGAAAGCAGCTGAGCAAAGGAACGTTGAGTTGGGTTTTTGTTTGCCTTTTCCAGTCTCTCACCCCTGCTGAGGAGACATCTGGGTTAAAAGTGACTTGTTTGCTCTCTTGCACACAACTGTGTTAATATCCCACTATGACTGGATGCTTTTACACAAAAGCTTTCAGAGTTGCTGGTCTGGAAATGCTGGTCCCTCTCACAGAGGGACAGGTGAGTTTACTCCTTCTTAGGCTTTTTAGTCAGAATCTGGAGAATTTGAATCAGCACCTGTGGCTGACCATCCAGGGAGATCGCATACACTAATGTAGTGAGTTCAGGCAAATCCCAACTTTATTCAAATTCAACAACATATATAACCTTGAGTTGACCCCGCCCCGGTCACAACAGGTTTGACCCCATAGGTTAAGGCTGCAAACAGGTACATATAAGGTAAAGTCCGAAACCCTTTCCAGAGAGTGGTTCTGGCTTGTTGTTTTCCCTCTAAGCTTGCTGCCACGTGGTTCCTCTGGACCCACACGAGTTGGTGGGCGGCAACAGTCAGGTTTGGAAATCCACAAGTTAGGTTTTCTGGCACAAACTCTTCAAGAAATGGAGAGGGGAAGCCCACTAGCACAGCCACGCACTCACACCGTACACTTGGACCAAAGAGGAGCCATCTGCAAATATACTGAGCACTCAGACCAAGAATCCCTTGTTAGGCATCTCTCCATAAAAAGAGCAAAGAGATTTATTTGACTAAATATTGAAAAAAGAACAGCTAGAAAAAAAAACATGAAGGAAAATGAATTAATGAAGTACCAGGTCTTCACTTTTGATATGCTAGTTGTTGGTTCTGTAAGGAATGTGTGTTGACCACTTGTACAGGAGGAGCTCACTGCAAATAATTTATCTTGTCATATACTGTGGAAACCACAAAATGATCTGTATTAGCTGCAGTGCACAAAAATAGGGACAACAAAATTTTAACTGGTCCTAAGGAGGTACTTCTCCAGACCTCAGCACCCCAGCAGAGCCTGTTGCATCAGCTCAGCACAGAACATGACAGGACCTTGACTGCTCGTCACTATGTTTCACTTAAGCAAATGTGTTAATAGATCTAATGCCATCTTATTTTCTCACTTTGGTTCTACAGAAGGTGACCAGACAACGAGTGTGAGGTCATTTTGGAAAAAGGAAGGCTCTTGAGGTAAGGGTCATTGAAAAGGCAAGGTGCAAGAGTTCAGGTTCGCACTCTTATTTCTACATTTTTACAAATTCCTTGTCATAAAATTTATCTCCACCTTTTTATCACATTTATCTTCTTTGCTAGAGTTCATCTCTCCCCAGTTTGGTGGATAGGGAGAAATGTCCAACATTTGCAAAGGAACATGCAGCTTGGTTAGAGAAATGCAGGTAGAACACATTGCCATTACAGCTGATAACTATCACATATAATTGCAGTGTCCTCTTCAGAGCTGAGTTCACTTTCTTCTGTGGAATAGAGCTGCCCAAAGCTGCTGTAAACTGCTGCTGTAACTGTTAACAATTGCAAAGAAAATAGCTGCTGCTGCAGCTGCTGGACAGCCATACTGGACAATGCCATGAGTTGTTCTTCTATATCCCTAGACAGAGGTTGCAATTAGAGTTCCGTGGGAGCTCTCATAGGAGTGGCTTCTCTGACAGGATCTCCAGGAGGATGAATTTACTTCTTCTAGTATTGCTTTTCAACTGCAGATTTGTCTCGGTTAATAATTAACCATCAGATCAAATCACATGAAGATGACCAATCCTCAGCTGCCTGCAACAATTTCTTCCTAGTTTTACTCCTTGTTTTGCCAACTGCATATTCCCAATATTTTTGCTCATTCTGAGCTCCAGTATATCTAGGTATGCGTCCAGAAGAGAAAGCTCTACAGCCTTATTTCCAGATGTAGTGGAAAAGTCAAGTTAGATTCTTCCACTGTAATATGAAGGATATTTGTTTTCTCCGAAAGGGGCAGACTGGATCAGGGTGTGCTACCTGAGCACCCAGGACTCTTCTCTGCTCTAAATCGAAAACAATCTAGCAGAGAAGGAAAGACTTCTGAGTGCAGCCATCATCCTCCATGCGCAAATACCATCCCAGGAGCAGCAGAGTAAGATTGGCAATTTTGTGAGAGTGCCAGAAAGACAGAAGGCCATCTGGTGCCATAGACTAATCTAACAGCACTGAAGTCAATACAGCCTGGTTGGTATACAGTACATAAGGCTCCCTTACAGACAGATTAGTCCCTGTAGTCAGGAAAGACTGGACATTACGTTATCTGCACTAGAGAAGCAAACACTGACAAACTGTAAGAGACAAGCTGGCAACAGGGCCCTCAGAGAGAGCAGAGAATAGGAAGCAGGTCACAGATAGATTTGTTTGGGATTAAGAATTTTGAAAAAGAAAGTGGCTGAATGTATTAGACTCAGCTGCAAATTGGTGTGTGTAAATTCCTGCCTGTCATAACTTAAGATGTGTTATCATTTGTACAGGTAGTTTGAAAAAGCATAAAGTTGTTATGAAGATAATATGGAAAGAAAGGGAGTAAACTGTGAGACTCATCCAAAGAGTAAAAGTTTAGTGCCAACACATGCAATTACACCAGCATAACTCAATGTCTCAGTGGTCTGTTGTGTTCATTGCATTAAATGTGATAGTACCCTGTGCTTATACAAACATTCAATACTGAAAGTCAGTACATTTATACACACAATATGCCACTTTCCTGAGTGGGAGAGCAAGATTGACTGCCATGCTTGAGGGCTGATGCACATTCAGTGTTGCACAAGCAATCAGGTGAAAGTATATGCAGTCATCCAGTGAATTGCAGACCAGTAGCTTGCTTTCATTAGCTGGTAAATTATTTGCATTGGTGACTATAAAATACATAGAATAAAATGAGATCCATAAACTGAACTCTGCAAAGGAGCTAAGCTGATAAAATAATTTGAGCAAGTTAGTAATGTAGTAGGTAAATGGAAAGGTGACATAAGTTATGAAGGTGTCTGGTCCTTTGTCCAAACTCTTACTAAAGAACAACTAATGAAGCTAAGTAGGCAAAGAGAAGAAGGAGGAAGAGACAAAGTAGTGGCACAGATCAAAAATAGTGACTTAATAAGAAATAAAAATTAAAAAAAATGGTTGCTATGGCATGAGGTTATCTGTGGTGGGCCACAACATTCCATCCCTGTGCATCTGTTGTTTATCAACTATCTGGAAAGTGTTCTGCTGGCATTCCAAAATTATTTAAGTAGATCAAGACCAGACAAACTGTGAAAAACTTTGGAGGTCTTAAGCAAGTTGAGTGAATAGAAAACATGATGGCAGATGAAACTTTGGAACATTTTAAAGGAAATCACTGGAACTGCTCATTTTCCTGGGTTCTAAACTGTCTGTACATCAGAAAAAGACTCAACAAACACTGTACACAGATCCAAAAAGACCATAATTCATGAAGAAGCAGTGGCACAAAAAGCAAGAAATTACTGGGCTATGCACAAAATATAATGGTAATAGAACAGAAATATAATAATATATGTCTGTGTATTGCAAATTAGTTAACTAAAAAAATCTCTTGTCATCTGGAACACTGCACAATTTTAATTCCCCCCATCAAAAAGGTAACAGAAGAACTAACCGAGATAAAACATAGTAGAAACCCACTGACAGACTCTCCTGTGTTTGCCTTAGACAGAAGGCAAGTAAGTGGGGGCACACAAAAAGAATCACGATAGTAAATAACATGTTCTCAGTTCAAGACCAAGGGGGCATTCACTCAAATGGAAATGCAGTGGTAATTTCAAAGCAGCAATAGGAACTCTTTTACACAAAGCATAATTATATGTAATTATAATTATAATGTAAAATATTACACAACAGATAATTTCAGTGACACGTAACAACCAGTAATCAGGGCTTTTGGAAGCACACTCTTCTACACAGTCAACCAACTCCCTGACAATGTACTGCCAGGCTTCTTGCAGTTTCTTTGACATATTTAGTACTTCCTATCTACTTTTCAAGGCAGGACAATATGCCCTAGACCTGATTTACTGTGGATGCTTCTATGGATAATTACTGGAATAAAAATTATTAGTACTTTATGGAGTGCATATTGACATTGAAGTTATCTGTTGAATGATTTTATTTCAAAACTTTGTGGATTGATCTGTTTCCAGTGTCGTGGTTTAACCCCAGCTGGCAACTAAGTACCACATAGTTGTTCACTTACACGCCAAAACTTGGTGGAAAAACTCATGGGTTAAGAACAGTTTAATAATTGATGTAAAGTAAAATATAATAAAAACAACAGTAATAACGAAGAAAAGGGATGAAAAGAGCAATACACCACAAGAAAAAGAATACTACAATTGCTAACCATCCACTGACTGATGCCCAGCTCCTCCCCGAGTAGAGATTGAGACCTCCTAGCCATCTCCCCACATTCTGGGCATGGTATTCTATGGTATGGAATATTCCTTTGTTCGGTTTGGCTGTCCTGGCTCTGCTCCTCCCAGCTTGCTGTGCAGCTCCTCACTGGCAGAGCATGGAAAACTGGAAAGCCTTTGAAATAGGGTAAATACTTCTTAGCAACAACTAAAACATCAGCGTGATATCAATATTATACTCCTTCTAAACCCAAAACACAACAATGTAGCAGCTCCCAGGAGGAAAATTAACTCTCTCCCAGCTGCAACCAGAGCACCACCTATTTTTAACTAGAAATATAAAGCAAGGAAACCAGAAGCATAGAACAATTTTTTGTCTTGTATTTCTAATTTGTTGTAGAAGAAGTGTTGTAAATTCCCTTTTCCCTGATAGGGGTTTGAGTAGGGGAGATGCAGGTCACAATGACTATTTCTTTGACCATTGAGTTGCTACTATTGATAGCAGATAGTTGCTACTATTGTGCTTATGTTACACATTCACTTACACATGCATTATATATATGTAGTTACCACTGAGAGCAACAGTAGGATCAACAACTCCATTGTGTACTTGGAAGTTAAGGATCGTGCTGAGGCATTGATGGCTTCTATGTAGTCGTTCAGAAAGGCTTTCAGAGATTCCTTTTGTTTCATGAGGTGGGCATATAATCCTGTAGTCTTTTTACACAGCAGCCACTCTCTCCCAGGATGTGGTCCAAGTTATAGAACCCACCATAATGCCAGCGTGTTCAAGTAGCTTTGTAGCAATTCAGGAGACTCAAGGTGCCCTGAGTTTACTGGTTCTTGCAAATTCAACATGACTACTTGTCTCCAGATCTTATCCTAAGCAAACTTCCACTAACTGCTTTCTCAGCACCTACTTTTCCCCTCCTTGGCTTGTAGATAGTCAGCATCCATAGTTAACCCAGATTTATGGGAAGGTATAGATTTGATCAACCCTGCCTCGAATTTTGTGCCAAGGCTTATGAGTAGAAGCAGTGCAGACACCTCTGTCCACCAAATCTTACTCCTATACAGGTGAATTTGCTGTCTCTACATGCATTACCGAAGTGTGGATATAAGCCAGAGTAGAAGAGGGTCAGCTGAAATGGTGGGAGGGGGTGGATCTGCCATAATATTTGTTTGCAGAAATGTTTGAGTTTTCTCTGGAATGTTGTGTTCATGTCATGTCTTTAAAATCTGTGGTATTAACACTTAGGCAAAACAGTCTGTTGTACAGCATATCCTATATCAGCTTCTTGTAGTGACATCTTCAGGGCACTCTCCTGTGAAACAACTTAAAAATGGATATTGGTCATATCACATATGCCCATGTAGCACATTCAACAGTTGTCCTTGTTCTAAAAATGCTGTGCAAAGTAATAACAATAACAGAGATGTCAAAATAGATTCATGCTACTAGTATTTTCCAACTTGGATTTTTTGCTGTGTCTTTCTTTAAATATCACTCCATTCATTAAGACCTGCAATGAGCAGGAAGTCTTGCTTAAATTTTAAACAAAATCATGGAATAATTTGGGTTACTGAAAGGCCAACCTAAAGGTTGCCTGAAAAATCAACACTGGGACCTGACTTGTAAGTTAGACCAGATTGCTCAGGGGTTTGACCAGTCATGTTCTGAATATTACCAAGGATAGAAATTCCATTATTGGTCTGAGCCCCCAATCCAATGTTTGCCCAATTTTTCTATGTTCTTTTCAATAGACTTCTACAATATAGACTTCTCTAATCATTTTTCTGACTCTTCAATGGATTTGCTCCTGCATGTCCCAGAATCACAGCATGGCTGAGTTTGGAAGTGACCTCTGAAGGTCATCTTGTCCAACGCTCAAGCAAGGCCACCTAGAGTTAGTTGTCCTTGAGTATCTTCAAGAATGGAGACACCACACCCTCTCTGAGCAGCCTGTGCCAGAGCTCAGTCACCCTTTCAGTGAAAAACTTATTCTTTATATTTAAAGGGACCTTCCTGTGTTTCCACGGGTGCCCATCACCTCTTGTCCTGTCATTGGGTACCACTGGAAAGAGCCTGGCTCTGTTCTCCTTGCACCTTCCTGCGAGCTTTTTGCATACATTGTTAAGATCCCCCATATGCACTGGTAAGTTGCACACAGGAACAAAGGTTCTTGTACCACAGTACCTCAAAATGGGAACTGACTTCCAGAAGTGCTCTCCCAGGTACCAAGCAGGGGGGGACAGGCATTTCCCTCAGCCTGCTGCCCACTGCATGGGGCTACCCTTCATCAGCACACTGCTGGCTCACATTTAAGGACTTGAATGTCATATATACACACATGACCACTTAGACACTCATAACATGGTGAGAACACCAAAATCTTCCCATTAGCCCATACTCATCTACTGGGAAAATCCCTGGAGCTGTTAGAAAGAACTATAGCACATAGGCAAAACACATCACACAGGCTGAAAAACACAAAATAAAATACTTGTAGTTTTTATATTCTTTAGATTGCAGTGATGACCTGCAAAAATGACAATCATGACTCACAACAAATTCTGAAAAGAGACCCTAAAACCAGTAGTGCTTTACAATGTACTAAGATATATTTGAAAAAAATCCCCCCCAAACCAAAAACCAAACAAAAAACTTCCAAAACCCAAAACAAACAAAAAACTGCGCAAAACCCAAAAAGCAAACCACGAATTGTCTGTGGATTAACACATCAACCAGTGGTATCTTCTTTCAGCACTGTGTGATGTTACATGTGTTTCTATGAAGTTTCTTCCTTCAGAATGATATCCAAGCAGTCCTTGAATGACATACAAGGATTTAGTGTAGAACTGCCTTGGTCTAAAAAGAAGGAAGAAATCAGCTCTACTGATGGTGTCTTTCAGGAAATTGAGTGGAGAATCAGGCCTGTAAATTCACAGCCTCAAGAAGGATATCCTTGCTGAAGTTGTAGAAGCAGAGAGACTGAAGCTAAGCCTGCAAGGAAGACAGATGGTTCCTGTGTGGTCATGCAGGAGAAGGTGGCAAGACTTGTTGATGCTGCAGGAGGAGAGGATGTGAAGAAGGGGACATCTGTAAATATCCCAAATATTTGGGCTTCAGAGCAGAGACTGCCAAAAACCTGCTGTTCTTTCTATGACATATTTGACTTCATATACAAATCTACTCCACAGCAGGAGAAAGGTACAAGATGAAAATGAAGTAAAAATCAGGACTGTGCTACAAGGTGAGGAGGAATGGTGTGACAAAAAACCAAACACTATTAAAACAAATGTATACTGAATAAATATATCCTGTGCTATGTGCAAGGTTGCAGAGGTAAGCAAGTCAGGCAAGAACTCAAAACTTTTTTCAAGGCATTCCAAGCTGTGTGTCATCTTTAGTGTAAACATGAGACCACAGATGTATAAAATGAATAGAGAATTTCATCTCTCTGATCTTTTGCTATATTCTTTTAGCTAATAAGTCGACAGATAAGTAACATTTTCTTCCAGAATGGGTTAAAAACATTGGTTTCCAGTTCTTTTAACTCTTATCAAGAAACTGAGGTGTGTACTTCATCATACTGGTGGTGACATTAATCAGAGGGTGACACTGTGCACCAGACATAACTAATAAAAACGGGTGAAAAAGAATAGCAGAAAATTCAGCAACCCAGTCAAAATGTTTATCCATATTTTTAAGAGTAAAACTTTTTCTGTAACTGCTAACAAACACAATGGTCAGCAAGATGATATCTCCAAGTGTTGATAATTTTGGTTGAAATGAATTTTATTGTATGTATTTTTATTTCTATCTTATATGTTTTTAAATGGATTTGCAGAAAATGAAAGTAGAGGCATCTCTGTGTTTTTTCCTTCACAGATTTAGTACACTCCCATTTAGTCTGCAGGTCACTTCAGAGATGGGCAAAATTCAAGAAGTGAAAAAATGTCACATTTAATTAGAACTATGAAGATAACAGCAGCGAAGCACACTCCTCCAAAGCTGTTGAGACAAAACTATATACATTTACATATTACTTAAAAAAAAGGGCTGTATTCTGAGCTAGACTGGAATGGATCCAGAGCTGTCCACTGGAGCTATGCTGGTGCAAACCTTGAGACACTAAAATCCAGGACTGTCCAAAGCATGCCTTTTATTCTCTAATTTTCCTGAGAGTAGATGTCAAAGTAGTATACACTGGAATAAGCACCAGCAGTAGAGTTATTTGTGATGTATAACTACAGGAATGAAACCAGAATCCTGCCCTCAGAACTACAAATATTCTTGCTGAGTCTCTTTTCCTGTGATGGAAACAGATGGTTGATACATCAAGGCCAGATTTTAATCTCAGCTGCAGTCATGTAAGTCTGAAGCTGTTTTGCTGAAGTCTTTGCAGGGTCTTGTTTACACAATAGAAAGTGGTCAGTGGTTTAAGGTATTCCCAATCCCCAGCTTGTTTTCATTGGCATGCTGTTCCCTCGAGGATTTTGGTTAAAATAAAACAATTAATAAAACATGACTTTTTCAACTTGGATCAACACCCTGATTTAATCCACAAAACTGACTCCCAACCACTTGCACCAGTACAACTTGGAGGGTGATGTTGCATGACAAACACCAGAGCAACTGCGACAGGAATACTATTTGGTCAGCAAACATGAAACTGCAGTCTCAGGAGGTTAGCAATGATCAGAGGGCTCACACAGTGGTGCAAAACAAGAACTCAGGGTAGGAAAGAAAGAGAACAAGTTAGAGGTTATGTTGCTAAGTTAGAGGTTACTAAATTCTATATACCTGGTGACATTTACTACGCCCTAGAGCTCATAAGCAACTGGATAAAGGAATTTGAAGCCATTAGCAATTATTTTTTACAACCTCAAGGATACAAGGGGCTCTAAAAGACTGCAAATAAGTAATTAAAATGCTGGCTTGCAAAAGGAGAAAGAAAGGCTGATAATCATTTTAATCCAACATATGTGTAAGCAGTCAATGGGCAGGGCAGTCATACTTTGTCCCACATATCTGTCCATCTCCCGAGTGTTAGCACTGGTATTTTTTGTGTGGTAAGCCAGATCAAGGAACTGATTTGTCTGAAAACTCTTCCCACCTCCCTCTCTACTCCTCTCCTCAAAGCTGCATTAGTTCTGCTGGAACAAATCCTTGATTTCACTTAGCATGTGGCTAAGTAGACACCAATGCCATGCAAGAAAAAGGAACAAGCAAACAATGTGCAAGGGGGAAAACAGGCCAGCCCAAGCTTGTTTTGGTAACATAATTGCATGATCATACCCAGCATCTGGCCAGCCTAAGTCAGCACAACTAATAATAACATGATATTTATAAACCCAGGATCTAATAAAGAGCAAAGTAACAGCTATTACACATTTGTTCAGATTAAATCAGGTCAGGACAACCCAATTTCCATCTGTGACAAATAACAGACCTGTTAGCAACCTCTTAGTACCTGTGCTATAATCGAATGTCACTTATATTCTGCCTCTATTTTCTGTGACATTCTTGTAAATCAGGTGGGGCAATATGGCCTGGACAACTAACTGCTGGATGGGCATGCTTAGGTGTCTGTTCTTTGTGATCAAAGGTGGAACATGACGAATCTGCATGTGAAATATGAACAAAATCAAATGAAAATGCCACCACCAACATAGCGAGAGCCATTTCAACATTATCATATGGGGGCAATATTTTAGCATAGTCAGGAGCTAGAAACACAGACTCACTTTATACTGCTTTCATTTGTGATAGAGACATAAAGAAAAAAATGACAGAGTTATATTTTCTGTGTTTGGCCAACTGGCATTTCTTTTTTTCTGGGCTTATAATTCAGTTGTCTTAGAACTGTGCCATTGCTGGTATTGCTTCCCTGTGACTGGGATTGTATCAATCACATCCCAAGGGAATTCAGTAGGGAAGAACACAAAAGAGTCAACATAAAGGGAGGACTTCTGTTTCTTCCATGATAACTTAAACTTCATGTTTTTAGCAATAACTGAACTGACATACCCACTGGAGTATACTTCTATAGCTATATACTTGATTATGCAGAAAAGTACTTATATTTTATGGTTTAATAAGAATTTTTAACTGTTCTACTATTTTTAATTATTGTAACACATTTTGTCTTTCATACAAATAGGCAGGGTTTTTTTAAATTAGCGTTTAAAAGAGTAATTTTGATTGCTATATTGATATGGCTTGTATATTTATCTATTTGGAGAATTAGTTCTTTTCATCACATTTCTAACATATCTGAGGAAATGTGACATAAATTATAAATAATACCATCCACTTAAACCTAGCGTGAACTCAAAGATTTTTCTGATCATTACATTAGAAACCCCTGTCTCTGAAAATGCAGAATATCTTCAAGAATTGACAAGTATGTTCCAAATCTGTGATATGAGTTTGATTATCTCTGCTTTTTATATTTCTTAAAGGAATTTCAAATAATGTCTGTTCTTGTAGCTCTTCATTTTCTTTCTCTCAAATAATTCTCCACAGCCTTTCTGTATTAATGTAATTAAACCTCAGTTTGTTTTGGTTTGT
>JAOXXN010000395.1:38789746-38811824 GCA_026770055.1 Myrmophylax atrothorax
TTTGGTTTTGTTTGTTTCCTTGTTAAATCATCACTTAAATTTTAATTTCTTTAACTGATTGGTCAATCAGTCTTTTTTTTTCATGTCTTCTGGTCTATCTTGACTATTAGGTGGCATATAGGCCATATTTGACTTCAGCATTATTTAAAGCTCTATAGCTATTTGATCTGATTAATCTGTGAATCCACCTACTTGCATTATATGCATTTTGCATATAAAAGCTATATGTGAGGGGTTTTTAAAAATCATAAATATCCCTACAGTAACAGTTAAATATTCTAAGCCCTGCTGCACATTCAAAACCAGACAACATGATCTAAAACTCGCCTCAATATCACAGTGTGCTAAACCCATCAGAAACGCAGTGTTCTAGCTTGTTTCTCCCCTAGCTTCTCTGATAAATGCAATATTCTGCAAGAGTATTTCCAGGACACAAACTAGTTGTGAGTAACACCCCCATGAAGCTTCCACAAATGGTATAAGGATGACCTGATCTATGTAAGCTTAGATATTAACAGCTGAATACATGCATCCTTGTACTGTTGTGCTGGATTTGTGTTGATCTTTGAAGCGGGACAAGCTACAAGGTAACAACAGTAACTTAGCTGAAGAGATTTCCACCAGGTTTGTAAGTGTGCTGCTAAATATCTCTCAGATATATAAAGGCTTTGCAAAATAACATTTTTATATTGCACACATGCTAGACTCAGTAGAGAGACTGTGAATGATATCATGAGTCATACAAGATTATTCAAACTGCTTTCTCTGTAAAATCAGTACGTCCCTGCCAGCTCATCATTTACCAAGCAGCTTTCTCACTGGGGTTGCTTTATTATGTCTGAGTCATTTGTTGTGGGTGAAGTTTTGCATATGAAACTACCTCCAATATCAGAAAAAAATGTCTTCAACATGAAACCCACAAATAAGTAATATGTACCATTCCTTTTAAAATATCAAGTTGTTAATCTTGTATTGGTTCATACTATTCTGTGAGGCATAAACCAAATTAATATAAGGCCTGGAAATTCCATAGGGATTTTGTACTGTGAAATGATACCCTCTCCCAGTTATAATAGCAATATGAAAATAGGTTTTCTTTACTATTTGATTTTGCACTGCTGTGTGTGTACATGAGGAACCAAATCTTTTCTGACAATCATTTTATATCACCTCTTTCTGCCCTGCACATACTCATGAGAAGAAACCTAAAAAACTTTTGGACATCAGAGCAATTATGGCAACAAAACTCCATGTCTGTCCATATCCACAGTAGACAGAGCCTGCAACACCTTCCTGTGTCACAGTGGTGAGTATGGTCTGCAAATTTCTTCCATTTCCATGGAACAGAATCCATAAAGGAAATCCATGGTGGACAAGATCTGATTTTCTCAGAGCATATGAGCTCTGTCACAGCTGCAAAAAACTGAGACAACCCATGGAGCTGACATGAGATGGGTGTTGGGTCCAGGAAAAAAACACAGTTCCATGTTGATTAAATGTTGCCCATCCACAGCCACACAAAGTGTGATTCTCACAAAGATGCCTCAGTGCACTCATGGGGCACCTCAGCTCCCATTGAAGTCAGGTGGAGCTTTGACACTGACTTAGCAGGATCAGCCTTTCACCCTGTGACATCTCCGTCACAGGTCAGCAAGGAAGAGCAGGAGCTTTAAGCCTCTGTCATCTCTCTAGTCTTCATTTGGCAAGAAGTTAGACTCAGTCTCATGAAGAACTGCAGCTGTGGTATGCAGCTGGCACCTCAATTTCTCACTCTGCTCCACTGACAACTCTAAAGAGACCAATTCAGTGAAATATTACTCACTGATTACACCAGTTTCTAAGGAATTTACTCGGAAAATACATGAACTGCACCACCACTAAGTCATCACTGATTCCTCTGCTTGAGAAGCTCTCTTTTTCCTTTTACCAGTGTTGCATCATTCTGTGTTGCATTAGTCAAAGAAAAACAATCCCCTGAACAGTTTTCCAACCATCCTTTCACTTTAACTAATGGCAGCACGACTGGTACTGTCCATTTGCAAGGCAATATGAAGTTTACTGATTAGCATTTTAGCCTAAAGTATCATACAAATCTCCCATGAAACACTGTTTTAGGAGAGTCGTGTTTCAGAATGCTGGGATTTCTCCCCCAAGTTGGTTTTTTCTCCCTGGCCTCTACAACACAGAATTTTTTTAATCTTGTGATTTCTGGTGTCTTCTGCAGATGAAGACTGTGAGCACACTGCTGTTTTTATGTTGCCTGAAGCCAAAAAATTAACAATTATGCTGCACATAGCAATTACACTGGACCATATTCAAGGGCTATGCAAACATCAATCTGGCTTCATGAATGTCAGTTTTTACAACTTAAATCACATCAGGCCTGCTTAGTACTCTGAATAGAGCCTTCCTCTCTTACCTCCCCAAATCTGAAAAGTTCATAGGGGAATTATTTAAGAGATCCAATGGATAGAGCAACCCAGAAAGAGGAAACAATTTCAGAATGCCAACTTTTGGAATATTAAAAAGGCTCTCATTTTCATCGAATTATACAAAACCTGCTTCTTTCAATGTGATTTTAAAAAGCTTCTTGGAACAGTAAGAAAACTGTGTTTTCATATTGTAAATCAGTATTAACAAACAAAATACAAACAGTTTAGCTTAAAATGTGTGAAAAAGAACCTCCACCCTGCAAAAAAATAACCACAGGGAGGAGGAAAGGCGATATACTTCACTGATTTTTTCTTGTAACAATTCATGATGGGATCACTTCCTGAGCACCATTGGCAACCTGGAGATACACTGACACCAGCTCAATCAGGTGACCTCTTTCATGTGAAGTACAAAACCAACAACTGAATCATTAATGAGCTCCCTCAACATTTTGGATAATGGCATCAATGGAAATACTAATATTAATTGTTAGTAAGGGTCTTTTTTTTTTCACCTGACTTCTTCTGCAATTCAAAATAATACAAAAACAAGGATGGAAAAAGTACAGTTCTGTACCTAAAAACTCACACACAAACTCAAGCCAATGGATTTAAAATAAACATAATTTTAGAGTTATCACTAGAATTTTCTGATTTAGTCTAAATTAGCAATTCAGACTGCTGGCAATTTATCTATTCAGTTACTCATGTTTTACTGCTTAGAGAAAGAAAGTTAAGATGAAAGTTAAGTTAATGGCATTAGATCTGCAAGCTGATACTGCATTGAGATTAACAGGATATTTCTGACTTCTCAGAGATGCAACCGCAAGTTTGCAGAAGGGTAAAAGGGCTTCATTACAATGCTTGGTATTTGGTTCCTGGTTTTGCCTCCTGAAAACTCCAAATAGTTCTAGCACTGCCCAGATTTTAAACAGATGAGGGTCACATACAAACTAGAAAAGAAGGGGATGGAATTTCAGAGTTTTCCTTTGTAACTATGTGATCAAGTTCTCAGTTATTCCAGGGGGTTTTAATGTGAATGAGACTGAAATCCTTGCAGCTGATTTTCGCTTTAATGAAAAGCTAAATTCTGGAGCACAGATGGCAGTTGAAAAAAAAAAGGAAGAAAAAGAAACAGCATGACAACCTACTGTAAGGCAACTCGCTCCAGTCCTTGGATAAGGGTCATTTCAAAGTGTTTCCCAATATTGTTATATATTACTAACAGTTCCATTGTACCAGGAAGTGTGATGAGACTAATAAACAGCCTATATGTGAACAGAATACTTTTGAAACTGTCCCTAAGAATGAAAATTTCTATGCAGATTCAATTTTTTATGGTTTCCAGGATATGGTGTAGGGGTCATTTAATTCCATCCATACAGTTTTATATGGCCATATATTTTATTTTATTAAAAACAAAGATAACTGAAAATACCAGGCACATTATTTTGCCTCTTTTGAAAATCTGAAATAAGAGGTGTGAAATTCTGCCATTCTAACTCAGTTGTTACACATTCAAACTTTTAGAAACCAGTTTTTGCTTTGCTTCAAAAGCCAGACTTGTCCAAACCACTTGCAATCATGAAGTTTTCCAGACACACAGGTTGGAAAACTGAAGTGCTTTTAACAGCTGCATCCCATGTTCAGAATATAGGTCTCTGCGTGCCTTTTTAGCCCTGAGGAGGGAAGCAGGGACTTCAACATTTTGGCTATGTCTTCCACTGTTTGCCTTTTACTGTCACAGCAGCGGCTGCTGCTGCTGCTGTGGATGACATCTGATGTTGACATCAGACATTTGGGAGATAGAACAGACTTTCAATATCTGTGCTCAGTCAGTGGGAGAAAAAGCCTTCACCAGAGGCATCACAAAAGGAGATAATCTGCTCCTTCTCCTCTTCAGCCTTCCATCACCATCTCCTGCAAAGACTGAAAAGCTTCAGAGGAAGGCAGGCTAATGAGTCACCCCTGGCCCCACTTTTAATTCATTTATGCTCTACCTTATGGGAGTGTCTCTGCAAGCACAACTGATACTGTAAATAAATCATCTCTATTTTGCACAGAAGTCATATTTATTGAAGTCATTCTAAATATTGCAAGCAAGCAAGCATATACTGGTATTTCCTGTTTTGTAAACAGAGGAGGACTTGCAGTTGATGGCTGGAGGCTGTCTTGGGCATAGAGGTCACGAAATGATAATTTTCAATTCTCTGAGAAGTTAGGAAGGGAGATCAACAGAACTGCTAACTTGGACTTCCAAAGAGCAGACTTTGGCCTCTTTAGGAACCCAGCTGGCAGAGCCCTGTAGGAAGGAGACCTGAAGGATAAAGGAGTCCAGGAAGGCTGGACACTCTTCAAGAAGAAAATCCTAAAGGTGCAGGAGCAGGCCGTTCCCGTGTACCAGAACATGAGTCAGCAGGGGAGAAGACAGTCTGGTTTAACAGAGAGCTGATAGGTAAAAAAAAGAGAGCTTACGACCTTTGGAAGGAGGTGCAGACAACTCTGGAGGACCACAAGGATGTTGTGAGGTTATGCAGGGAGAAAATCAGAAGTGCTAAAGTCCAACTAGAACTTAATCTGACTACTGCCATAGAGGACAATAAAAACATTTCTTTAAATACATCTGGAACAAAAGGAAGGCTAAGGAGAATCTCCATCCTATACCGCTTCAGACCCAGACCTGTGGGTTCACAGGCTCTGCTAAGAATATTATTGTAATATTTATATATATATACACACACATACATACATATATATATATTATTGTAATAGTTATACATACATACATACATAGATATATGTGTATATATATATATATGGTTCTTTAATACCTTATGAAAACATGCAGAAAATAAGCCACGGGCTTGTTTCTAGGGAGCTTCTTTATTAATTTAGGGGAGAAAATAGGGGAACTTGGCAAAGGTTGAAAAGGGCAGTACATATGCGAGACAAAATGTTCCACCACAATACTAACTCAGGACATATTATCTAAAAACATTCAAGGCAGTATTCAACCAATTCACCACACTTCAGTCCAATCTAATCCCTCCACCTCCAAGCCACCCAAAGCATCAAGAAAAGGTGTTAAGAAAAAGAAATGGAGGGAGCAAGAAAACAAAGAAGGAGAAAGAGGGAAATATGGCTACCACTGAGATTTTATGGGAGGTTGGCTCTCACATGTCCAGGTGGCAGGGCCATGACACGTGGCACCCCAAAGCCTCTGGTTTTACCTGTTCTGGTCTCTATGGCCAAACCCCCAGGTGGGGCATTTGACCCACTGGCCACTCTGGGGTCCCAGGCCAGGGTGAGAGCAGTGTTCGCACTGTCCCTGCCAATCCAACCTGGGTCAGGGGCTCCAGGAGCTGTGGGCTGTTATAGTTTTCCTGGGCTGTTTTTGACTGAAAGCTGCTCCAGGGCTTCCCCCCGTGGGCTCCATGGGCTGCCATGAGCGATATCATGCCACCCCAGCCCTGTGAGGTTTGACCCTTCCCTGCCCTCACCAGACACCCCACCCCAATGTGGTTGTAACCCAATAACTGATCTGGTGTCTAACACATCCTTTACTGGATAGGGGGGAAACATAATGACAAAGGATAAGGAAAAGGTTGATGTACTTAACACCTTCTTTGCCTCAGTTTTTAAATAACAAGACTACTTATTCTCTGGGTATGCAGCCCGCTGAGCTGGAAGACGGGGACAGGGAGCCAAATAAGCCCCCATAATCCAAGGGAAAATGTTTAGTGACCTGTTACATCACTTAGACACATACACGCCTATGGAGCTGGATGTGATCCAGCCAAGGACACTGAGGGAGCTGGTGGAAGTGCTCATCGAGTTACTTTGAATCTTTTCCCAGCAGTCCTGGCTAACCATGGAGGTCCTGGCTAACCATGGAGGCCCTGGCTGACTGGAAGTTAACAAATGTAATGCCCATCTACAAGATGGTCTGGAAAAAGTATCTAGGTAACTATAGGCCTGTCAGTATGACCTCGGTGGTGGGGAAGTTCATGGGCCAGATCATCTTGTGTACCATCACACAGCATGTACAGGACAACCAGGGGATCAGGCACAGTCAGAATGGGTTTATGGAAGGCAGGTTCTGCTTGACCAACCTGATTTCTTTCTGTGACAAGGTGACCCATCTAATGGATGAAGGAAAGGCTGTGGATATTGTCTACTTGGACTTCAATAATGTCTTTGACACCATTTCCCACAGCATTCTCTGAAGAAACTAGTAACCCATGGCTTGGATGGGTGCACTGTTTGCTGGGTAAGAAACTATCTGGATGGCCAAGCCCAGAGTGGTGGTGAATGGAGTTACATCCAATTGGTGGATGGTCACAAGTGGTGTTCCCCAAGGATCAGTGTTGGGGCCAGTCTTGTTTAATATCTTTATCAATGGTCTGGATGAGAGGATCAAGCGCACCCTCAGCCAGTTTGCAATGACACCAAGTTGAGTGGGAGTGTTGAGCTGCTGGACGGTGGGAAGGGTCTATAAAGGGAGCTGGACAGGCTGGATTAATGGACCAAGGCCAATTGCATGATGTTCAACAAGGTGAAGTGCCAGCCCCTGCACTTGGGTCACAACAACCCCAATGCAGTGCTACAGGCTTGGGGAAGAGTGGCTGGAAAGCAACACTGTGGAAAAGCACCTGGGGATGCTGGTTGACTCCCACTTGAACATGAGCCAGCAGTGTGCCCACGAGGCCAAAAAGCCCAAGGGCATCCTGGCATGTAACAGAAATAGTGTGGCCAGCAGGATCAGGGCAGTGATTTTTCCCCTGTACTCAGCAGTGTTGAAGTGGCACTTTGAATCCTGTGTTTAGTTTTGGTCCTCTCACTTCAGGAAAGTCATCTAGGTGCTGGAGTGTGTCCAGAGAAAGGCAGTGGAGCTGATGATGGGTCTGGAGCACAAGTCCCAGGAGGAGCAGATGAGGGAGCTGGACTTGTTTAGTCTGGAGGAAAGGAGGCTCAGTGGGGATATCACTCTCTACAACTACTTGAAAAGAGGTTGTAGCAAGATGGGAGTCGGTCTCTTCTCCCAAGTAACAAATGATAGGACAAGAGTCAATGGCCTCCAGTTGTGCCAGGGGAAGCTGACATTGAATATTAGGAAAAATGTTTTCACTGAAAGGGTTGCCAAGCATTGGGACAGGCTGCCCAGGAAGTGGTGGAGTCACCCTCCCTGGGGGTATTTAAAAGATGTGCAGATGTGGCACTTGGGGACATGGTTTAGTTTAGTGGTGAACCTGGCAGTGCTGAGTTGATGGTTATAGTTCATGACCTCAGAGATCTTTTCCAGCATCAACAATTCTATGACTCTGTGAATCTCATTCTTTCCAACTGAAAAGCTGCCCACATCAAAGGAAGAAAACATTAACTGGAAAAAAAATAGTGGTAGCCCTGTAACCCACTTATGTTTGAACAAGGTAGAGGGAGAGTTAGCGTAAGAATTTCTTTACTGTCCCATACTTATTGTGTGAAAATGTATTGAATACAGGACTTCTGGAGGCACACAGTTTTCAGAGAGCTTGATGCTGCAATCCTTATATCTGTTACAGAGAATCTACCTACTTGCAATGGATCAAGAAATTTGTATCTAGGAGTGTTGTTCAACATAGGAGTTGACAGAATCTGATTAAGCTTTATTTTCTTAATTATTAAACTTAATTAAAAACTGAAAAAAACAAGCTCTGTAAAACAATTGAATTTGCTATTATTAACTCTTCTTTAACCAAATTCAGTGTTAATATGCTACCAAACCTATCTGATTTGGAAGGTTTCCTAATATTTCTGCAAAATATAAAATATTAATCACTTCAGAAATATAACAATGCTTTTTCTAACAAGAATGAACTGAATTAGAAACAAGAAGGAGTAAGAAAAATGATTTTTTTCAGCAATATGGGAAGCATATACTCCATCCTCTCCAAATGCCATTGTGCAAGCTATTTGGTGGGGCAGGCTGCTGGGTTTGGTGTTGATTGCTGCAAAAAATTTATTATCTTTCAAACTTATGTCAGCTGCAGCAAAACAAAGAAGTATGTCAGTATGTTAAATTGCAAATATTTTCCCCTTTTCAAAATGTTTTTCAGCACTAGTTAAAAGTTCAAGTTCTCAGAGTTTTTCTACCTCTCAACTAATCTATATCCCTCTTCAGTACTCACACATGTATTTCCAGTCAGAACAGGTACACAGTTCTGCTGCACATCATTTAGTCGAAATATTCAACATTTGGTGATAAGCCAGAGATATTTCTTTTTTTTCCAGAGGGAACTCTGTAGTTTTCTTTTGAGAGAGAATAGGAATGAAAAGGGAATCCCAGAAATTCTCCTCTCATTATCTCTGTGCTTTAAGTATTATTAACACTTTCATTTTCTCACTCCTACTCTCACCATGTGAATCTGGGTCATAACAGCATGCCTACCCTTCAGTGCTCTGAGTGGGTGGTTGTTTTGGCTAGCACTAAGGCATACTTGCTTTGTGACACAGAGTGCCCTTATGGTGACACATACTTGTCTTTTTCAGTTAATTTTTATACTTTTTAAAAATCAACTTGTTTGTTATAAAAGACAGACTAGAGAGTGCAATTTGTGTTATTCAGTATTCATATTGTTTTAACATGTGAAAGGTAAACCTACTAAGTATTTTAGCCTGTTCATTTCACAGCACTGGATTATTCCCTAGACCATCTTTTTCTTTTTCCTTACCAAATATCTTTTCCTTACTAAAACACTTCAATACCTACCCTACCCTTAAATACTACAACACATGCCTGAAGTCTCAGGCTGGGTCTCTAGTACTAGATTATTAAAATCCCAAATGAAGAATCTGCAGAGCTGGAATTATAGTAGAAATTAAATTCATTTAGTGCCAGGGTTCTTATGTAAAGAGAGTACTAGACCTGAGAACTGCTGCATGAAAAAAGGAACCAAAAATATGTGAAAGAAGCCATATCTTCAAATTTCCCTGTTAGCAGAACAACAAAATCAAGAGCTGCATGGTGCATGAAAGGTTTAAGTGATGTGTAGCAGAATGGGAATGACACTTGTAGACTTATGTGTTTCCAAACAAATGAAGTCTCCTATTGACTCTTCATGTGTCCAGTTGAGATGCTTCTTTCTATTCTGTTTGAGGAGTGGAAAGAGTCTGCAAGCAAATAATTCTGGACTTTTAGAAAAGGTGCAGAAATATGAGATGCTATTTTTCTGAAATAAAACATCTTCTATTCTGAGTGTGCTTCCAATGAAGATAAAGAAAAGTGATGAATCCATGTGGTTCTGTTCTACCTTCCCAGTCATTGTGAAATTATCATTAATTAATTGGAAAATATTCTAAACAGCTGCTATTTTAAAAGGTCTCTAAAATCAGTACAAACAACCTGTGTGAAGTAGTTCACACCTGAGTTTCCTTTAGCTAACACACCAAGTGAGGACAAATTGCTTGTGTAGTTATTATATACAACATTAAGACAATACTAATATTATATAAATATATTAATACTGTTTGCTTTTACTATTATTGCCACAAAACAAATGCAACATTTGCAACCTGGGTAATTAGCACCAGGGCTGTTCTATCTAAATTGCAAGTGAGTATCTCTGTGCCACCCTTTTTCTTTGCATCTAATTAAGGCTAATGCATACTGCCCTACAAGAATTTGCAAGCTGTACCTAGAAATAATGCAGTGTTAGCTTTGTAATTTAGTGCACAGAGCACATTTGTGCTAAAGCTCTCTAAACTGGGCCCTTGGTCAAAAGGAGCAATTAGCACTTTGTTAGTATGCAATGATGTACTAATCTACACAGTCCCCAAAAGCAATTGTCTGTTCCTTTTGCCCTCATATACAAATTTTCTACAGTATGTACCACCCTGCCCCTAAAATAGCCCGTCACAGCACAGTTGTAAAAAAAGATTTCCTGTGATTAGAATATATGTATCAATTAGAATTTGTTTATTGGAAAAAACCCCTTGTAGTTCCATTAATCCGTTTTTCTGTGTTGAGGTAGCTGCACAGGTCTCTGAAACTGTTACACAGCTATAGCTGTTCCACTAAAGAGCAAAAGGGGGTCAAATTTAGGTGACAGAATATTTCCATCTGAAGCTCCTGTAAAGCTTGCTCCTAACTAAAAATAAACTGTTGCAAGCTGCAATGTCCAGAAAAATACGCCTGGTGCTAAAAGTGGGTGGTAAAAATTATAGAAGCTATCAATAACATTGACAACTGTCAGTGGCCTAAACCCTAATACACGGGGAGTGTTCCATATCCCCCTCTTGTGGCTGATACGTAAATGATGTGAGTCTATCACGGGTACCAGTTAAACGAACACCTAGTATAAATGGCCTTTGTGGTAGTCATCAGAGATGGTCCACAGTGAGGGCTACAAAAACCAAGGAGGAAAACAAGGCAGCATTTTGCCAAGCATCTGAGAGTGACTAGTTCTTGTTGTTAAAGGCCTAGTTTCAAAGGCTGTTTTACAAAAATCAGGATCATTGTAAGGTATCTCAGCTGCAGCACCAACCAGCCAAAACACCTTCAGCCACTAACCATTTTGGAAAATCTTGGCAGTGCAATATGCACCTACCCACTGAGGGGATACAGGCTAAGCATCCTCTCCTCCCCGTATCAGTTGCCTCAAACCAAGTGAAGACTACAGTTTCCTATTTACCCAGAAAAACTTACAAGGCTGACAGCATCTACCACAGGGTTACAGTCTCCAAAAAGCCTATGGGAAAACTAGGATGTTAGCTCCCTTGGTCTAATGCAGAAATTTAATCCTCAGGTCAAAGGAGAAAATATAAAAACAAGCTCTATGAACTGACGGCACAGTCAGTGACTTTAACAGAACAATCCTCCACGAGGACCTCTAAAATAAAAAGATATCCTTCACAGACATTGTCCACATACCTGTCTTTGATATTATGAGAAAGAGCTCTTTGGCTCTTCAGACTAGAACAATGGGCACACTCTGGGATTTTACAGAAGAAAGGAAAGAACAGTGAAAAGGTTTATGTATAAATATCACTACATAAATTACTTGCAACACTGTATAAATTAATATATTCCTTCTGAAAGAAATGGAGTCTCTTGTGACTTATGATGAGACTATTTAGATGAACTTTAACATATAGAATACTCTAACATTATACAATTTATTAATGGGACTGTTACACAGCAAAAATGGATCTACTAAGGTCATATCAACTACTTGTCCAGCCCATTCAATTTCTTGTGCAAGCAGGAGTACCTGATTCATTTGATTTCCTCCATCTGTCTTTCTGTTTCCCCAGTTCAGCACTCCAGGACACCACCTTTTGCAAAGAATTCTTTAAATTTGCTCTGGAAAGAAAACAGAGTAGCCTGGATGTTATCCAACAAGGCTAGGCATAGAGAGGATTTTAGAGGTTCTCTGCTTGGTTTCCTTTTAAGCTGCAGAAAGCTTTATGCAGCTATCTGAAATATTTGTAACTGAATTAGTTTTCAGTTACTTCATTTAGCTGTCATTGTCAATGAGTTTTGTAACAGAGCAGTGGTAGGTGAGGGGTAGATAATATGTTAACAAGAAGGCTGTTCCTGTCTCTACTTAGTGTCAGCACCTGCCATTTGGGATTCTCTCCAAAATTTGTGTTCTGTTTGTGAGAATACTGAAAAACAATGAAGAGAGTTACTGAGAATTCTAGTTCTTGTCTACACTTATATTTATGGACTTAGCAAATTAATAAAGAAAAAGAAATGACCATACAGAACTTTAAGTTTTCAGATATGTTATCTGCAGTAAATGAAAATAAGATCCTGCCAAAGATTCAGCTTTTTGAACATATTGTTTAATATTCATACAGGCAACTTTAAACTGATTATGTTCCAAACCCAATTTTTTTTTCAAATAGGGTTTTGCTGAAAATTGTGAATTGCTCATCTGCTTAACATTTTTTATTTAAATAACGTAGCATATTTCAATATATGGTGCTATCATGCTGTTAAAAATATTGGAAATGATTAACACCAAAAGAGTATTTAAAATTTAAACTGTTTTACCATCTGTGCTGTTTGTTTATTTTTCACATTTCATTCAACTTGGACTCTCATGTGCTAGCATAATGATTCAGTGTTTCTGCTACAAACACTGCAAGGGTATATTTCTCTCCAAACTGCCATATTCAAAAATGCTGTTTTCATATAGTTAGAAATAAATAAATAAGTAATCATAAACCCAAACACAAATAAGTTGACTATTGAAACAATTACATGATTGGCCCATTGATACCGATTTTTATGTCTGTAACTTTTCCCAACATAGTACAGGCAACCCAGGCCTTGCACAGCTGGTGCACATCTATCTGTTGTACTGTGTCTTTTGCAAAAAGGTTGTCAGCTAACCAGGACAAAAGGATGCCTGCAGTGTGACGGTGAGGTGCACTTGTCTTTGGTAACACAATCTATGTTACTTTTATGTGATGAATGGAAGGCAAGTGTGAATACTTTTTTATTGGCCCACCTTCATGCAGAATGTCTTGCCCACCTGACTGTTGTAATTAAAGAGCACCAGATTCTTCAGCTGCAAAACCACTGAAGATGAAAATAAGTTGCAATATCCGGATTTACCACAGAGTGGTTTCAGCTCTGCTATCCTGTTACAACTTTGCTGTTCAGTTGTAATATCTCAGAGACATTCTTCTTCCATACTAAAATGACAAAAAATCTGAAACAACTGAATCCTGATTTGATGTTCCCCCTCACAAAGAGAGGTCACATCCCCCCAAGGCCATTTAATTCCTGGAATCTGACAGAGAAGTAACTCCTTGCTGAACTACTTATAGCATGAAAATAAAAAGTAAATGTTTGATTAGCATCAACAAACACCTCCTTTGTTCCATATTTTCAGGCGCAATGGCTAGAGATCAGTGTCATCTTTAAGTTAGAGTACATTTCATGCACTCCTCGTAAAATATTTCCTGAATCATGCCACAATCACCCTACATTTATTGATTCCAAGCCCAGATTCAGTGGCAAAGATCTAAGCCTGAGATCTCTGGTTTTTTCCCAAAGTAAAGCAAAGTAAAACTGATTTCATATAATTAAAAACTTCAGATTGTTAGCATTCTCTACTTCCCCCTTGGTTATGCTTCTCCTGGACAATTTCCAGCAACCAATCCCCTGTAATTCACTGACTAGCTGCAGTGTTTTGAATTTCAAGTGAACTTTTTAAGTCTATAGTGAAAGAGGCAGAAATAAATAAAAAAAGTTAAAATGTCTTCTAAATGAAACATGTTTTTCTTGGCAATTGACTCTGTGTGGATCCCATAGTGACCAGAGTTAAAAACCAACGCTCCCCTCTCCCCTCCCCCAGTAACATCACAGTGTATCAGGATAATAAAAAACACTAAGGAATAAAAAAGAAAGAAAAAATATGACAGAAGTAACATTTAAAAACGTTTACAAGTGGCATCTTTATGAATGTGATATAGAAATAAAGAACAGGTATAATCAAATAGGTCTTGTATTACATATTAACTTGATCAGATAGATTTGTTTTATCCTTAGATTTGTTTTAGCCTCTAATTTTGAGAATTCCCTTGCATAGTAATTTCCTGGGATTTGAAAGGTCTGACACACAATATTAAAGGTAGTCAGTCTCACTAATAGTTCTCCACTCTTGTTTTTCAAGAAAAAAAATAAATCACACTTTTCAGTGATATAATTTTCTTACTTACTTTCTCAGGGGCGGTTAAAATGTTAAGCCCTTTATTCCTTACCTTTGATGGGTCTGGAATGGATTGTGAATATGATACTGCAAATTGGCAGAAAGATCTTATTTTGTCCAAATTTTTGAATCAGCCTCTCTCAAAGAATCTAATCAAACCTGCCGCTCTTATGAACCCTGACATGGGCAACAAATGTGCTGGTGAACTGCAACCTGCTAGACTTAGCAAATCTTGCCATAAACACACTTGAAACCCTGGATTTTCTATTGATTCCAGCTTGGTTTTGCTGTAAGATGACTTCTGTAGCTGGACCACATCGATATTTCTGTGAGAAAGGTTACACTGTATGTGTTGATCATATCCAATTTAAAAAAATTGAAGTGACAATAATGGGGCTATTTGAACATTTATTGTTGAACAGTGAGAAACAATGTATTTGCTGATGTCAAGGAAGACTCCATATGTGCTCAGACACCAGCAAATGCAGAAGGAATTTATCTATCCTTCCACAAGCCCTTGGAAAGTGTTTTCTCATTACTAGCTCGAAAGAGCCTTAGGTTAAAAAATAAATGGTCAAATTGTCTCAGAAACTGATATTCAGAACTAAGCTGTGCTTTTTATTCATACTGCAAAGTGAGTGATCTTTGATTTCTTCCTCTCCATAGATATGGCTTGCAAACACACTCCCTTGTTCTCTCCTCTCTGTGAATGTTGCACTTTCCCTGCTGCATTCAGCAGCAGAGCTTACTCAGATTGCAGCTGGTCATTTTAGGGCACTGCGTGGATTCTGAATCCTCCACCCAAAACTAAAGGTTAGATTTTCAAAAGAAAGATGAGAATTAGGTAAGCAGGTGTTGCTAAGTTCAAGGGGGCTTGAACAGTAAACTCACTTCACCTCCAGTAGAAACTCATGACTGGAATTTGGGAATTTTTTCTCAGACCACACTCAGTAGGGAGTTTTGTCCGAATATGGATGTCATGACCGCATCTTTACAATACCATCCTTTGCCAAATCTGAATGGTATCAAACCTGTTCCAAGGGCTTGTTTGCTACATTATGTTTCCTGAATGTAAGTACGCAAGAACAAAGGAGTCTGTATAAAGTGGACAGAACAAAAATGTCCAAAAAACCCCAGTGGCTCAGCAAGTATCTGTGGGTATGAAGGCTATAATAATATTAAAAAGCTAAATATTTTCAAATCAATCCAGTCAAGTGCCTATTAAAATAAAAAAGGAAAAAAAAAGAAAAAAGAAAAAAAGGAAAAGCTCTCTTTTTTCCTCAGCTGTGGTGGTGCAGCACCTGCCATTAGCTGTGGTGGTTCCTATTTTCATATTGTCTGACAGTAGCAGTTGGACTGAGCCAGAGCCAGTGAGGCCGAGAGGCAGACTCCCTGCTTCCACAAAGCTGAATTTAATAAGATGAGAACAGTATGCCAAGATGGTGAACTCCCTCCCTAGCACTTATCATGACACTAGTCACTCAGCAGGGCCCTTATTGCAGCAGTAATCTGGGTGAGCCTGGCAGAGCGTCCTGCTTACAAGTTCAATATAATAGAACAGCAGGGCACTGGAGGCCTGGCAGAAAAGCTTAGCAAAGTTAAAGCCTATTACACTATGCTTGAAAAAAATGGCTCTCAAAATATTATATGCCGAGCTAAAACCTGGACATTCCAAATGCAGTGACATACTAAGCCTCCTCTATAATGGTGCACTCATTAGTGTATAGACACAAGCAACATGGATTTAAAAGTCCATAACCTGAATGGAAATGGATATGCAAATTTGTCCTTTTCTTCTGCTTGGCTAGAATTTAATAGGCAACACTAGAGCGTAATATATAGTGAAACTTGAATCTGCTCTGATCTGCATTAAGTTGTTGAAGTTAGAAAATCTCTTCTCTGCTTTTTATTCCCTTTATATTTTCATAAATAACAAAAATTGGTTGGAAGTAATAACCCATCTCTCTGCTATATATTGGTATGTGAACAGGAAATCTCAACCCTGACAAGACCTGTGGCAAGGAAACTGTATCAGATGCAACCTTAACATAGTGGCATATGACCATGAGCCCAACATAATTTAAATTAAGGCAAAATAAACATTTTAGTGTGAGCTGCCCACAATAATATAATAAAGTCAGACTGCTGTTCATTGGATTATTACTTATTTGATTGAAAAATTTTAAAGTCTATTTTACTCCCTATTTTTAGCTTCAGTGTGTTTATTATAGTATAGATTTGAAGTTAATCAAGAATGGGCTGATCCAACCTTGAAATGTGGTCCTTAATTTGAATAGCATTTTGGAAAGAGAATTTTACTTGATAGGAATTGCCAGAAAATTCTTTCCATTTGGTCAAAAGACCATAATGATCAATTCTCCTGAAATGAATTCTAACATGATAAAACAGTGAAAAAGAGATGGAAAAAGAACAAATAAGCATATACTCCTCTACATTAGGTTTACCTGTGATGAGAAGTGTGTCACCTGGCCACTTTTCAAAGTCAATCAGGCTTTCATTAGCCTAAACACAAGCCCTTAAAGCCCTATGAGATGCATTTGGGGTTTCCATGTAGTGTATATTCACCATTCCAGAAGAGCTAGTGTCTCCTGTGGTTTCTGCACCATGTAGGTCCCACACACAATGGAACTGCATGTCCCTTCAGCTGCAAGGAACCTCAAGAGGTCTCCAGTCCAACATCCTGCCCAAAGGAGGATCCATACAGCATTCAGATGATGTTGCTCTGGACTTTGTCCAGCAAGGGTCTTGAAAACCTCCAAGTATGGAGATTTCATAGTTTCTTTGGCCTCCTGTTCCAATGCTTGATTATCCCCACAGTGGAACTTTCTGTCGGTATCTCTTATAAGCTATAACCTTATCTGTTTTAATTTATAGCTCTCACTCTCCCACTGTGCTCCTTAATAAAGAAATTGTGTCTGCCTTCTTAAAAACTGCTTCTTAGGTATCAGAAAGCTGCTTTAGATGCCCCACACCTTCCCTAAACAATCCTGCTCTCTAAAGAAGCACAGTTCTTTCAGATTCTCCTGACAAGGCATGTGCTCTAGCCTCCTGACCATCTTGGTAGCTCTCTGCTAGATTTGCTTAAGTTTACTATCATCTTCCTTATACTGGGGAGCCCAAAACTGAAGGTAGGATTCCAGATGCAGCCTCACAAAGTGGCAGAGGGGAATAATCACTCTGCTCTACTGGCTACACTCCTGTTGATACCTCCCAGTATGTGCCAGTCTACTGCCAGACCTACTGGCTACACTCCTGTTGAAACCTTCCAGTGTGCTTAGACTACTGCCCTCCAGGACCCCAGGTCCTTTTCAGCAGAACCTTCTGGTTCTAGGGTGGTAGAGCTGGTGATCTGGTGACTTCCTTGAGTATCTTAAAGATTTTATCCATTTCCCAATATTGACCACATGATCTGTAACATATTCCCGCTACAATGCTGCTCTTACCAGCCCCTCCTCTCATCATAACCCACAAATCCTCAGTCACCCTATCTACTGTTCCACAAAAGATCTCAATACATCCAGGCTACTTCCTCACCTAGTTAGCCCTCCTCTTCCTTGAATTCACTGCCTGTCATTCCTAATGAGCCTGTATGCTCCTTATAATGCAGAGCTCCTGCCACATCTCAGTTATTCTTATGATGCCTTAGTTCTGCACCTGCACACAGTGTTCCAGCTTCTCCTGTTTGCTTCCCAGACTGTGTGCATTTGTGCACAAACACTTGAGGCAAACCTTCTTTTAACCTGTCTTATCCTTCCTGAGGGCTCTCTTGCTCCTGTCACCCTGTCCCATGTATTTACTGCCCCAACTTCTCTTCCCTCACTTATCTGCAAGCTGTCATCACCATCCCCTGACGTACCTGGTTTAAAGCCTGTTGGCAAAGATCATATGTGTGCATATTTTGGATACTCTAGGGCACCTCAAATGGAAAGTACTTGCATTTAGACAGTTAAATCCTGCCTTTAGTGTCTGAGTCCAAGACTTACAACTTCTTCTGTCTGGTCATGTCTATTTCTCATCTTGTCCTTCCAGTCTGTACCATTTTATTGACCATTCAGACAGAGGAACAGAACATTATATAGGTTTTCCTTATAAATGCACAGGAAGAATATTTTAGATGCAGATTTTAGGGTTGTTTTGAGGAAAAACCTTCCTGTGTGAAAAAAATTTACTTCCTTTTAAGTATCATCTGACAGAATCTGGCCAAGTGGTCAAGCTGCAGCACATACACAGCAAAATCAGCTAAAAACTAGCACAAGGGTCAACAGTATTTCACAGGTGTAATAAACACTACACGTAGAAAAACCTTAGGTAGCACACAGCACTTAGTCAAGGTGCCTGAGTGCACTAATAGCCAAAATGGCCTTGACCTGCCTCAGTTGGAGCCTCCATCCAGACCCATAGGTCCAGGAGCTCTATTAAGCTCAGCCTTGGGCCGTTGTTTCTTTCCTAAGCTTCTCTAGAGGAGTGCTGGTTTTCAGCTCAGCTGTAGCTATGCCCCTGCCTCTCAGTGTGTGCAGTTGATCCTGGCACCTATGGACTAACTTCCTGGCTCGACCTAGGGTCTGCCTGGCAATTGCTGGACCTGACTCTGACCTACAGAATGACTTCCCAGCTTGAACTCACCTCACCATGAACTTGCCTGGTGAATTCAGCTCTTGGTTGGGTCTGGCTACTATCTCTGGGCCTGCTGTGCTCAGGCACCGTGGGGTGGCCCCTGGCTGATGAGAACCCTGCCCTGCTGACCCTTGGCTCTGTGCCCTTTAGGGGCTCTCTGGCCCTTACTGCTCCTTGATGAAAACTAAAATTGGTTAATGTATGGGTACTGGGAGCTAAGCATGTAGTCAAAGCATTACTGGGAATACAGCAGAGGCAGCACTTGGAATTTTAAACCAAAAAGAAGCTTTAAAAAACATTACCTGTTTACCATTCAAGTTTTCCCCCGCAGTTCTAGACTTCTGACTAAACTTAATATGTACTGATCTCTCTATCACCTTTGAATGCCTCTATTTGAGTACTAGTTTTCTTGCCTCAAATCCTCTCTGCAGTGCCTTTTTATATTCTGCTGTGTTGTTGTGATAAGTGACTGTCCCCTAACTGAAGAACTTTGATTTAATATTGGCAGGCTTGAGGGTTTCCCCCTAGGAAAGAGACACCTTGTGGCTTTTGTGGAAAATGTTAATGGTTCCCTTAACCTGGAAAAGAAATTTTGCGTAGTAAATTACAACTATCATCACTCCTCAATTTAGTGACACTTCTGTGCTGGCAACAGAACTGAGAGCTGTTTGTTTTGCTGTGCATCCTGTCTCCCTGGTACACCTGATGGGGAACTGAGGACATGCATGGTGTCTTATAACCCCTGCAAGCTATAAAGACCAACCATAGTGAAATGCCTTCCATACCTGCAGTACATCTGAAAGGATTCCAGGTTTAGCATCAGGTTAAAAAAAATCCAACCAGTTTATGAAAAAAAACAACCTTAACTCTGCCCTGCAGTACCTGTTGGGATAACCATTACATTGAGTTCTTTGGACATCTGCAGTTGCAAATTGCATGGAATTTATTTGTGAAGGTTCTGGAGCTGGGATTTACTCAAATTATTTTTTCCATTGACATTTTGAAATATACACAGTTCTGTTCCCCACTAGAAAGTGAGATTAAACTACTGTGTTCTTCTGAATTTGTAAAATCCATGGAAGGTTATTATTTATTGATAATCCACATCAGCAAAAAAAAATTCCTGGCTAGGATTAGACCCCTTTGTGCAAATAAGCATAAGAGCTTTAGAGAACAGTGGTGTCCCAGAACACTTTTTGAGGCCTATGGGCATGACTTGCACACACCAGAGCAGCTAAGCCTTTAATCTCAATAGAACCTCAGTCAAAAGGCACTGTAAGAAGGCCTTGCTTTGCTTTGTGGGAAAGCCTCTGGTGTTAGAGGACAATGGTACCACTGATGTCCTCCTGTGCATATCCAACACCTTGAGCAAGATGCACATAAATAGAGCCCTGATAATCTTACCAAAGAAGAATCTTTTACCATTTTAAGTAGTCTTACACTGGATGAATGACTTTAGCTTTATCACCTACATCTAGTGATGAAACATTCCCAGGCAAATGGTGTGTTCTGGACAGCATTAAATATTCCTGGTAGGGTTTTGGATATCTTACCAGTATTAGGTTGGTATTCAACCATTCCAATGTCATATGTAGGATAGATGGTATCTTCAAATTATTTTGTTGCTGAAGCCATAATTACTGACAGCAAACTTTACACATAAGCTTTTAATATTACGAGACATCAGGAGCACTGCAAAAACCATCGGCAATGCAGTTTTCATGGAAGAAGCAATTCCTTCGGATATTCTAACTCATGGGACCAGTGTACTTGTCACAGAGAGGGGAACAAGTGAAAGGAGCTCTGGAACAGAAAGCACCATGTAGGCAGTGTTATATAAAGCTGAACGTGCCACTTGGCTCATGTATAGCAGCTGTTATTCAAAACCATATGGGAATTTCTGAAGACAACCTTTATTCTTAAGTTCTTCATCTGATTTAGCAGAGATGAATACATAGTAATGAGTATGTACACTCTTGATGAAATTCCAAGGAAAAGGTGTTCCCACATTCTGAAAGCAGAATCTTAATGCCTTTGCATCTTGGAAATCTCTTGACTTAGATGCTTAAGACACAAATGAAATAAATGTTTTATTTTGTGAGACCAGACGGCTAACACCTCACAGACTGAAACACCAGCTGCCAATTTGTTTGTTGGTGTTGGGCTTTAAGTTACTACACACACTGTGAGGAAAAGAATAAACTTTTAATTTATGACAGATTTATTATTTCACAATTTGAATTTTAGTTAAGTGCACATTGAGTGGAGCAACAACCTGAAGCATATCCTTGCCCTTTTCTCTTAGGCAATATTTTCTTACGTGCACTTATACCACCATCTTGATGTGAAAGATAGGCAGTCATGCTTAAAAAATCCAATTCTTGAGTTCCAAAGATCAGTGTCAGATGAGTAGCTGGTTGTGATTTGCTTTTGGTGATGACTTACATTTTTTTTCTCTTGAAATCTATTTCCAGCAATGATTCCTGTTATGTGTGCAGTACAGTGTTAACTGATCTTCCATATTCCATCAACTATGTTCAGTAACATAAAAGATCAAGATTCATCATTATTGATTTGTATTGCAATAGTCCAAAGATACAATGGCGTAGTGTATGCAAACATCCTGTTTGAAGAAATCTCAATGTAGTTTTCTTGTCCAAGACAAAATACATATATACTGCTTGAACAGAATTTTGAATTGTTACGCAATGGAAGGATTGGATGTAGTGTATACTAAGCCAATAATTCCAACTAACTCCATAACACTTTTTTACCAGACCTTAGCACTGAAAGTTTAAGGTATCATTGTTTTCTGTACTCAGAATTAGTTTGGATGTGGGAGACTAATTCATTGTCATTCAAAAGATAATTGAAGTGCCTTTTGCCCAGCTTATGTGAAAACTAACTTGCTGGTATATCATACCATTTAAAACTATTACAAAATTTTTTTCTTATATTTTATAGTGTCTGCTAATAGTAACTACAGAACTGCTTGCTGGAATAATAGTTCATAATACATTTCTAGTAGGCTACTAATAGACAAAACAGCATAGTCAAAGCTAAATATTTTATATCCTCTAAACAGGTTCTGTGAATTAGGAGTAAATTGAGGTGTTGAACTGCACTGTTGGGTAAACAATGTGAGAAAGGAAAACAGTTGTTTGTCTTGAGAGTCAATATATCCAAAAAGGAATTATTTTAAAAATTGTGATTCTGTGGAAATCATATATTTAAATTCCTTTTAAAACAATTAATCAATTAATTCAGGAAAGAAATTATTTAATAAGTGGAAGATGAACAACCCTAGTT
>JAOXXN010000395.1:38811985-38847970 GCA_026770055.1 Myrmophylax atrothorax
ATTTTATTTTATTTTATTTTATTTTATTTTATTTTATTTTATTTTATTTTATTTTATTTTATTTTATTTTTTTTATTCAGGAATGAAAGCTAAGTCATCAATGTTAAGTTTGCTTTTTTTCCCTATCTGGGAGTCCTTTGACTCCTGAACAGTAAAATAATCAATAGAAGTCCTATACTGTTGGACTCCTGTAAATGAAAATCCATAAATCCAGTGTTGCCCGTGGAAATGCGATGTGGTAATATGATTCAAGGGAGTCTAACTGGCACATTTTAAGTTTCCTTTATCCCATTTTATCATATTCAAACCAACACTGAGTATAATTTCTCATTGTAGACTAGACGCAGTGCCTATTTTTCAGATTTTAGAATGTGCTGAATATGTCATTTTATATTTTCCCTCTAGCAGCATTCTCAACAAGATAGTAGACCACTTCTGATCCCAGCTCCTGATTTTCCTCTGGTTAGTTGGCTGCTTTAAAGTCTCAGCTCCATCATAGGAGTTAAACCAGTCACTCAAAATAAGGAAAGGCTTTTTAGTGAAAGAACTACTTAATGGTTGTTTATTCTGAAAGCAAAAGAATGACTCTAAATGAAAGTATGCTTGTATATTTGATTTCAATGTTGTAGATGAGAAGTGAGACAAGTGAGCAGTGTTCAAACACACATATTCTGCTATCTAGGGTAGTGGAATGGATCTGTACAGACTTACACAGTTAGTATAATTTACAGCTGATCTGACCTGCAGTCACTTTCGTGCCTGTCTGTGCTTTGTGGTACTGATAAGGAGCTGCTCAACTGCTGTAAGCCCTTGACCTTTCACTTGTCTAAAGTGGTAAGTGTGAAATTTGTGACCAGCTGTACTTTGGTGCAATTTCAGTGCACATCAAGATCATGGCAGGAGATGGATGAATTGAACTGGATAGTGTAAGAGCCAACAGTGCAGACTGAAATTCCGATATAAGATCCTTGGAGAGAGGTTCATCTTTATATTACACAACATCAATATTGTTCAGTGTTTGCTATTATAATAAAACTATACCTATAAAGAGAACTTCAATTTCAAATGTTGCTATTTTACTCTAAAAGGAGAATTTAACAGAAAGACATTTACCAAATAAAATCAACCTATCCTTTCTACAACTTCCTCTGTGGTCAGGAAATTAAAATGATACAAACTTGTGTATAAGAGCTTGACTCTACATATTTACAAGGGTGTTAATGTCTCTGTTTATGTTTATGACATTACATTATGAAAACAAATTTATCATAATCTCAAAGTAAGCCAATACTAAGAAAGATTTCAATCTCCGTATTAATTTTCTAATGGGAACACACTTACTATTTTCCACTCCCTGTTGCAGATGGATAGAAGGCCACAGATCACAGGTCAAGAATGTTTTGAGGATGGAATGGCAGACTTTTCTTTTCTGAAAAAAAAGAGCAAGTGTACTCTTCAAGAGCATTCAAAGTGTATTTTGCTAGCCAAAAAGTAGTTATGTATAAAAATATATCAATATAGCTATATATGAAAATATTTGCAGTCAGAAGACAGTGAGGTGATTATCACTGCAAGTTATTAATATCTAAGCTATTAAAAGACCATGCAGGGTTGCATTTCTCTACCAGTGTTTTAGCAAACAGCTCTGCTTTCTCATTTCTGTGCATGACCTATAGGTGATTCTCTGCCCTCAGTCTACTTTAATCCCTTGCAGCAGCTGGTAATTTCCTGCTCAGGCTGATGTTCGATCAGAGACTCCAGTTCCTCTACTGTATCCTGAAATTTCTCTATTCACTGTGTGTCATGCTTGTCCTTTACAAACTCCCGAATCCATGATGCATCCCACCACCCCTGCTCCTTACAGGCCTCCAGTGCTGCTCTCCAGAGACCTTCAACTGTGTATATCTTCTACGGCCACTGTTACTTGATAAATCTCCAACTTTGTAACAGCAACATCAGATGAGAAAGGTCTCTACCCTGACAGAGTCATGTACCAAGACAAAGAGGTGAGAGGCCTGAGCAGCAAATGCAAGTTTGCTGAAGGGGAAGATGTGGCTGAGCAGGAACCTAGGGGGACCTGCTAAATTTCAGCTCACTCGAAACCAGGAACTTCAGGGTTATTTCTGTGTGGATGCACTTGAACATAGTGGGGACCTCAGGGCACTAGCAGGACCTAATGGCACTGCCTTCCCTCAGCTCAGGGCCTTTGCTCACTGCTGAAGCTTGGCCTCAGACCTGCCTTCTCACCCAGAACTTGTCAGGTGATCTCGACTTGTGGTAGGACCTGGCCATCACCTCTGTGCCCACCCTGCTCCACTCCTCTGTCTGACGAGGTCCTTGCTCTGCTGACCTGCAGTACCTTGGCACTGTCATTAAAGTTTTAAATCCACAATCAGATTAAAGAATAATTAGTTAATGAGAACATTCAATTTCTGATTCAGTAGACCAGTGGTAGGGTTTCTCAACAAATTCTAAGAGGTGAAAATAGTAGCCACATGAGTGTTAAAAAACCTGTATTGAAGGTGGCTTCTGTTCACACACTTTAAAATTGGGAAATGAAATTTGCCAATGAGGTAATTTCTGAGTTTATCAGGTACTTTATGCTTTACCATTGAACTAACCTTACATACATTAAGGCTTCAAAATTCATTACTCATGCCCTTGCAAAAGATAATGGAGTTGCTCATTCTAGCTGGAGAGTATATACATGTTCTGTAATCACTGTAGATGGAATTGTACCCAGGCCATATTCTTGGTTAGTAGTCAGTCAACAGAATATAAGAAATGTATAGATCAGACTGACCCAAGCAAACAGCCAATGGCTTCGAGTCATGAATATTCAGAAGTATATTGGACTAATGCACACCCTTGAACCAATTTACCCATTTATTCACTCTTCTACATTATGTAAAAAGAACACTTTGGTGTAAGCTCAGAAAAAGATGCTACTTAAAAATTCTCTTCCATATTGACTCAGTTTTTCATATAACAGAAAGACTGATGAGTATGAAAATCTTGGTTTTGACAACCTGGAAAAAACCCAGATTAAATGCAAACCTGAATACAGTTTAGCATGAAAGTTTATGACAATTGTAAAAAATGTACTTTTGAAAGAAAAAAAAATGAATATTTAATACTGCAAATAAGTAGTATGTAGAATTATGCCTGAGGGCTCTTTTGCTATGTTGAGTGGATTTAATTTAATGTAGAAGAGATGAAAAAATAGTATACAGTACACACTTTTCCAATCTACCAAGTTTTTGTTATGGTTGTAGAAAAGCAGGAGGGAAGTTGAACAACTAATGGGAAAAACTTCTAAATTAATTTAAATATGAGCACAGCAACACAATGTCCACCTTGTAAAGAGCATAGCAGAGAAAACTGCTACACTGACAGTAAAAGGGAGTTCACTCATACAAATATTTTTACTTACATAAGAGAGAAAATCATTATCATCAAGCCTGCTCTTATGGAGGTACCTGTGAAACAAATATTGAATTAACTTTTCATTTAACATTACAAACAAATTTTGAATACTTTGCTATATTGGAAGTGAAAAAACCCAATCCCCAAAACAAACAAAGAAACAAACCAACAAAAACAAAAACCCAAGACCCCTCAATGAAGAAGCTTTTCTAAAGTCATGTGTTTTGGTCAAAGTTTGTAATGTTAGCTCTATATAAGTGGAGTATTTAAAAAAGCTTCATCATCTATAGAGAGCTGGAAACAATTTAGCAAATACTTTCTGCTAGAATCAGCACTTAAAAAAATAGTACCTTATTTATACGCTGTAGTTTATGGCTTATACAACCACATCTTCTACCAATATAAAATGTTATGCTTGTACAAACACAGGAGGCAGATCAAGTAATTTGCTGAGAATATTGAAAAAGTGCAACTCCTGTCAGAGCTGTACCCCCTTGCATCCTGCCATGCATG
This sequence comes from Myrmophylax atrothorax, assembly GCA_026770055.1. Taxonomy (NCBI): domain Eukaryota; kingdom Metazoa; phylum Chordata; class Aves; order Passeriformes; family Thamnophilidae; genus Myrmophylax; species Myrmophylax atrothorax. Next base: position 38,815,925 of record JAOXXN010000395.1, read on the forward strand.
TCTACAGCCAGGCTCAATACCTGAACTGCATCTCCACGAGTTCTTGGTTTCACTGAGGTTTATTCTGTGTAATTTATATGCTGCTAAACACATTCCATAAATAATGACTGGTCATCCACTTAACCTGCATTTGCTCTACTCACGCAACAGAACTGGACATACCCAAAATGATATTGCATAATATAAGACCTACAGTAGTTTGGAAATACACAAAACTATGTGCATCCTTGTAACAAAATTTGAGGGACTTCATAAAATACAGAGATTTACCAGAGTATTCAGTCAATCCCTTGGAATCTGTATAAATACTTACCTCTTTTATTTGTTTCACCATCATAATCAGATAAAGAAGGGTATTGATTAGTCTCTCTTTTTATTCTAACGTTCTTAACAAGGTGACAGTACCATTTCTCTTCAGTATGCTTTGAAAGTCAAATATTCTGACATTTAGAATTTTTAAATTACCTATTATGAAGGTATTAATTAGTTCATTGCTTCATCAAAATATAACTAGCTATTTGTACAATTATGCATTAACATCTAATTCTCTATTCATAAATAAAACGATTATATATATGCCAGTGAAGTGCTGTAACCTGCTATTGTGTCATGTAACCCTTGGGGCATTTTCCTTTACATTTGCAGTCAGGTTTCGCTGTAAAAGTGAACTGCATATATGATTCAAATGGGCTCCAGGCAGATGCTCAGATTTTTCCTGAAAACATACAAAGGCTTCAGGGAAACATCTTCCTTTGGTGATCGTAAAAGCACCACTTGCATATTTCTATATGGAATATGCTTAGAACCTTGTTCACAAACACAGGGAGAACTGAGAAGCAAAGCTGAGTGGTTCTGGTACCCTAAGGATTTCTGAGATAATCTGTGAGCAGAAGGTTCCTGTGCAGATAGCAATGTGCTACAAATAATGGTAGATATCTTACTATTCTTAAATGCTTGGCAGTGCTCTGCTCTGGGGCTTTACCAAGGTCTGTTATAAAACTAGGTATTAATTTTGGACTTGAGAGATATTTCCATAACCGAGAATCATCTGTAATTACAAGTTATAAATGCTCTGGACAAAAGCATTTATTTAGAAACAAAATACTGCATATTTATTCAGAAAGTAATAGTATTAGTAGTAGCATGGTAATGGATGTTAGAACTTCTCACTTTAAAAGAGTTTGTGGTTTTCATAGCTGCTTTATGGGAGAAATGCTGCCTTGATGAAATTACACTAACAAGTTAATCATCATCACATCATAACCACTACTAAATAACAGCTTGTTATGTTCATCTAAACTTTTATTTAAGTAATAGCGACGGTAGCCTAAGGGTGGGAGAAAATTCTTTGTAAACCAGTATCCAAAACCATTGGTAAAGGAGCTGAATCCAAATAACTTTTTCTATCTAGATCCAAGGTTAGTGTAACCAGAAGTGAAACATTTCTTTATTTGTGCTGCTGAAATAATTTTTTTGTTTTGTTTAATTTTGAGCATTTCTTTCCTATATCATTTGGTTATATACAGTTGCCTTTTGTGTCCATCCCTGGCTTGTTACTTTCAAGGTGGTCTGCATTTCCCATCTTGTGGTGGGATGTTACTTTGGTTTCCTTCTGTTTGCTTTTTCTCCCTCACTGCTATTCTCTTCAGAGGCAGAGAATCCATCACACCTTCATGTATTTCATGTAAGCTGCTTCACTTGTTAGAAAAATCTAGTTTAGAGGCCTAATTCAGGTCTTCATTGAGCTTTCTCTCATATTGTTCCTTATGTAGCAAAGCAATTTCAATGACTGTAAATACATTCTAGTACCTGTGTCCATCATGTGACACTCAGGACAACCCTTCTCTTGGAATATCACTACTTTTAAAAATTGACTTTCTTTGTCAGACCTTTTCTGTATGTTTTTGAATAATGCCTTTTCTATGCCTTCTAACTGTACTGCAACAGAGTTCTGTCTTCTGATTTTTCTCTCTTAACCTTTTCTTTAGGTGTGTTACGTATTTCAACCCTTAACATTATTTACCCTTTTCTACCCATCTGCTTATTTTAGCTGCTTCTTCCTCTCTGCTGGATTCTGTACAGACTTCCCATCCCCCTGTCCACTCCTTTAAACTCTCCCCCATAGCTCTGTCTATCCTCTCAGTTGGTGCATTTGTGACCCTTCTGTTCAGATGGAACCTGTCCCACCTATATAGGCTCCATCTGTTCGAAAATGTCCCACAAACCTAAAAGGGGACAGAGGAAGTTCTCCTCTACAGAATTGACGTCACTAGGTGGAATTCTCCTGGGGTTCTGGCCCCGGAGCATCAATAGCATTTACAAACAATAAAAAGGCTTCTTGCTGAAAGGAATTCCTGTGAACAATGTTACCACAATACCTATCTATTTGCATGTATTCTTCTCAGGACCAGATCCAAAGTCTAAGTCACTGGGGATTTTCCACTGATCTCAGTGGACTTTGGATCAAGCCTTCATTTCAGAAATACATGTGTTCAAAGGACAGGTTGAAAAAATTGCAACTTCTGCCAAGACCAGGGTGTTTAATAACTCTAATTAATAATTCACTTATCTTTACTCAAAACTATGGCAACTAAGCAAATAAAATATTACAGAGATGTATACTGGGACCTATTGAAATTAAATCTTGTAGATATGATGCAGCCTTGTCAGTGAAGTGATTTCTTTGGTCATTCTCCAAATGGTGCTCAATATCTGCAGTATGTAAAGTGTTAAAATCTCCTTGTGATCTGCTTGAAGGGATAAGAAGAGCTGGAAACAGATAAAAGCATAAAACTCCCTAAAATGGAACCTGCTTTCAGCACTTGTTAAATCTGTGGTTATTTTTTTTTTTCTTTATAGCTTAAGGATAAATGTTGTATTAGTCTATTGCATGAAGCAAATATTTTGCTTTCAAAATAAATAAGGACTGAAATCTGAAAATTACACTTAAACATCCCACTGAACAAAAGTAAAAATGGTGAGAAAAACTAAAATTAATTCTTGGCAATTATTACTCTGCTTGGTTGCTTAGATGCATTTTAAAATTTTTAAAAGACAAGAACCAGAACTGCTCTATACTTTATTTTGGAATAAGGTTCCTTGCAATGATTGTCTCTCCCAGCTTTTTGCAAGGTACAGTAGCTGCAGCTTTGTTTATCTGGCCCCTACACAATATTGTCAGGATGCATTTCCATTTTCCAAGTGACTGCTGCCACTGTGCCACAATCTGTGCTCATTTCTCGAGCAGCTAAACCCTTTGACACTGTGGTTTTTAATTAAAATTACATTAAACTTAATCAGCCAGAAAGAGGCTGCTGTAGAAGGCAGGTTTGATTGCAACCTGCAAAGGGCGCTGGGGCTGCCAACTCGCTAAAGATGTGCCGGCAGATGCCAAGCTGCTCGTGTGAGCCCCATGGTCACAAAAATGCTATGAGAGGTCAGTTCTGTCTTCACTTTTTTCTAGCACTGTCACCAAACTATAATGCGTGACAACTCTTGATAAAGCTCAAGGAAGAGAAAGAAATACATTGCTAATACAGACAATGTACTCTATTCATTTCTCTAAGAATTGAGGGTCACAAAAAAGATGTATTTGACAAATGCTGTTCTTTGGTGAATCCTGCGAATGATAACCCTGTAGGTCTACCTGCACTTCTAGGAATCAAAATACATGCAAGGGGCTGTGAGATTTGTGATATAAGTGGTCTGTCATCTCCTCAAGATTTTCCCTGGAGTTCCTTTATTTTTTGGTTTTGTCTTTGAAGGGTGCAATGAGTGAATGAATGAATGAGTAGGCCTAAGAATGTTAGAGGACAATCTATTTCTCTGTAGAGCTAAGACTGATTTCACTGCACAAATTAATAGTTTTATCTGAAAATTAGCAAAAAGGTTACAGTAGAGTTTTGGAATAGCATTCATAATGTTTTTAGATAATCTTCAAGAGCAGCCCAGAGCAACTAGAGAGTTCCTCAAGCTGGGTAGGATTTGGTATCTTCTAAACACTTCCCCATGTGTTAAACATTGAATAGGAGTAACATATATAAGTATTATTATTGATAGTATTATAATACTTAAGAAACTTAAAACCAACCAATCCCCCATTCCCCTCCGCTTCTCCCAGCCTTATGACTGTTGTTTAGATTTGAACAAATTCACAATTAACTGGAAAGGTCTGAGTGACAGGACTAAGATGTCCCTGAAACCCATTCCCATCTTCTTAAGTTCTGGATTTTAGACTCATAGTCTAGAGGGGCATGGTGGTTTACAAAAATCATGCTTCATGTTTGAAACTGTCCAGAGATCTTACTGCTTTGAAATCGCTTTTGCATTTTGTACAAGAGGAGTTAAAAAAAAGCCCAGGAGCTTTTTGGCTTCTATTATACGTTATGAGACCCACTAACAAGGCTTCTGAAAGTTTCTGGGCAAGATTGTAGTATTTGAATCTATTTTGTGTTTCCTCTTGTGGACTGCTTCATACTTCTATCTACAGTTGATGATTTCAGAATCACTTGATTTTTGCTGAGATAATTTGATTCATTTTATGTGTTCAAGGAATACATAACTACTGCAATCTCATGACTATACACATTCACCAGAATGGGATGTTTCACACTGTTTTTAGTTGTGTATGCCTGGAAGTGTTTACCGAAACCTGGAAAACCAGGAGCAAATTGGGCAAATTAACGAGAGAAACAGGGAACAGCCAGATGAGACAGGTAATGAAATCCAAGAGTCTAGTGGATTTATAATTAGTGAGGGGAGACATCTGAAAAGAGAAAGGGGGAACAGTAAGAAAGGTTTCCCAGTGACTGAAATGGTAGAACAGCAAAGTTTCTTCTTACTGCATAATCAGACATATTAATTGCAGTGAAGGGCAGTGACTGTGATAAGATCTATTATAAACTCTATCAGAAAATAAATACATTGACACTCTCATAAATTAGGAATAACACTAATTAAGGCAATGAAATCAGACTGTTCTAGGAGAAACAGGAATGCTTTTTTTTCTTCAACTGTTCAGTCAATGAGAAAAGAAAACAAAAGAACAAAGCACTTCATGCTTGCTAATTACATTTGGTATAAGAAGGAATAAAGTACACCAGAAAAATTAAACTCGTCTCGTGTGACACAAAAGCATAAACTAGAAAGGATGGAAGTAAGAAACAGTTTTTAATAGTTTGAACATCTTTTTTTATGCTTATAGGAATTTATGAATGAACAAAGAAATAAACTATGATAGTTCCATCATATTATGTCTTAAGTGACTGGGAATCCTTTTCTTCCCTCTTATTCTTACAATCTCCTCTGTGTTTTCCATTTCTTTCCACATTATACATAGAGTTATTTTTTTTGAGTGTTTGCTTTGTGTCTTGGAACTATTCCTGTAACTCCACCTTTTCTAATAATTTCCCATGACTAAGTTTTAACTGTGAAATGAAGAGATGAAACAAAAAGAATGACACAGCAAACTTCCCTCTTAATTGCTTTAGCAGCAAAGGTGAACCACATAGCTTTACACCTTACTAAAAGGTGGGTTTTCCCATTGTATCAACTAGACTTTGTAATGCATCAAGTGTACTCAGTTTAGAGCAAGATGCATGTCAGGAAACACTGTTATTTTGCACGTGGAACTTGGCCAGTTACTTAAAAGGATTACGCAGTGGGATCTCCATGGTTAGCAGAGACTGGACCCAGTAGTCAAATATTTCCTTCAAGTACAATGTTCTTAGTGAGTAAGGATAAAAAAGCAGACAAAATATTCTTTCACATTTTAGGTCATCTCTTAAGCTATTTTATGTGTAATGAAATCTGCAGTAAACCTGGGGATAATACTCTTTACTGATCGCCCACACAGCTTTATCTGGAATAGTAAGGTGTATTATATAAAAGGGTAATTCCAAGAAAAGTAGAATGGATGTCTTCTGGTCTGTCTTCATTTTGTGTTTTACTAGTAATTGAAGCTTCTTCTGTGATAGGTCCCACTAAACAACATCCTCTGTGTGGAATCGCTGGGATCTAATCTTAGCTGAATTTACACTGCAGTCTTTGTCTTGTGGATTATGGTCTGTCACACTGCACAGATGCCATGTTTTAGGTACCTTGGTGAATTTATAGATCATCTACCCCATTTCTTGGCATGAGTTTCTGTTAATGAATTGCAAAGAAGTGATGGACAAGGTGCTCTAAAGTTAGTGCCAGGCACAGTACACACACATAAATTCTGCAGGCCCATGGAATGGCACAAACCTCACTACCCCCAGGAGAAACAAGGGAGTCCAGATGATGTGTACTACATGATGGGATAAAGATGGCATATATGGCAAAGGGCAATTTGATATGGGGAATTTCTACCTCTTGTATAATTGGAGATACCTTAGAGGTGTGATTGAATGAAGGCAGGGGTGATAGACACAAAAAATGATGGCGGCTTAAACTAATGTGTGGAGAACCCTGCCAGGAATGGTTCATGTCTAGACCTAGTTAACCAGTGATCAGGCAGTAAGAGCAAATTAGAGTTGAGCCCCTGGGGATCAAGTGACTACAATCTCATTAAATTTATTATAATTTGGAAACCAAAACCAATTAAAACAAATGTAAAAAGTATGACTTCCGACTGCCTGCTCTGATCCCTCATGGAAAAGATCTTGGTAGTACATGTACCTTGGGGAAAGGCAGCTCTGGAGCTCAGGGAAGACACACCTAGAATTGGTTTTGTTTAAAGCTTGACATTTCAAAAGGAAAATAATTTTATTCCCCCTAGAAAATATCCACCTCCTAGAAAATGCCCACCAGTTGCATCAGTTACATTTGAAGTGGTTGTTCCTTTCTAATCAGAAAAAATACACTTTAAAGACAGGATTAATACGCATATTATTAGCACTCTAAAGACAAGACACATCTTTTTAAGAGATTACAGTTAACAGGGTCATCACACATGGATATTAATATGGTATCATTAATTTGCATTATTAGCATGTCTCCAAGCCAACCACTAAAACCAGCTGTATGCAGGGAACCACACATCTCATTGACCTGCACCTGTAAAGCAGGTCCCTCTGAGCAATACAGATGGTGGAACACAAGCACAATTATTGGCTTGAGGTGGAATGCCCAGTTTTTATTTGGTACTGGCACTGCATTTTGTAAGGGATGGGGATACTTCTACACAATGTGCAACTGACCTGCAGCTGATGAGAACTGAGGTGGAGACTCCCAGCCACCATGCTCCTCAGCTGTTTTCAGGCAGGATAAAACTTCTGGTGAGTGTGTATGTGAAGTTGCAACACACCAAAAAGATCACAGTCAGAAAACTGGGCAGGATAGCTCCTTTAACAGTCAAAGTTCAAACTTGTCAACTGTCCAAACAGGAGAAAACTTCAGGATCACACTGCCTTTTAGTTTGTGTTCAAGCATATACAAGCCTGACATATATTGCAGGTGGCACATGACAGAGGGATCTGCTAGAACATCACCTGTCAGATTGGCAACTAGTGTTTGTGGGAAGTCTCAGCTCAGGTTGCACTCACACAGTGTGGATGCTGAAAACAACACGGGTACATAGGAGCAGGTTGAGGAACAGCCTGTTCCAGCCTCAGTTAATGCAGTGCCATGTCATCAAAGGAGGAATGACTGATGCCTTGAAAGAAGGATTTTTTTAATGAAAAGTTAAAAAGCCCCCTATGCTATAGAACTGCTGATGTGCCCTGCTGTGTAATGCACAGCACGAGCACTTCTCTCTCCTCCCTACAATTTTCACTGCTCCTTTTTAAAAGGCAGTGCCATATCCATTACTGTACCAGCTCGTGATAAAAGGCAACACTCAAAACTTACAATGTCTCATCTCAGGAGGACTTTTGCCTTCTAGCTCTGCTCTCTGGCCTGAAGAATCAGCAACTGGCTCTTTTAATAGTTCTAATGGGAAGTGTTGCATTTGATTAAGTCTGTGCAACACTTTTCACATCCAAGAGTCAACAACATAGCTTATGAGTTACTGATTTCTAAGTTTATCAGAGTTGATGCTAAACCATGAAAAAAAATGGACACAAATTATGAAATGGCAAATGTAATTCTTCATCTATTAATGCAACTATGTGAGGTGCCTCAAGGCAACTGAGATGGTTTCTGGTGGCCAAATATACATTATCTGTAGGATATCCACCATAAACAACAGAATTAGTCATCACACTGTAAAATATAGATAAATAGCTCTGTGGCAGTAAAGACAAAACCTTTGTTAAATAACTACAACTTCCACATGGCTGAGTCTGCCACTGATATATCTTCTGACTGGTACCATATTACAAGAGTAACCCCACTAATTTCAGTGAAATTAGACAAGAGGTAAAGTACTACATGATGTAAGTACAAAGAAGATTCTAGTCTTTTCTAAACTAGGAGGGCTTCCAAAATGGACAATTTTTACTTTAAACATCTTTCAAGACAGTAAAAGTGAAGTCTGGACAGTCTTTTTCCACACATGTAAATTGATAAAGATAATTACATCTTTTCACTGCAGGAAAGCCACTGATTTAGAAGACAACAACTTGACAACAGAAATATTCTGCCTGGAAATGAAATGAAAGATGTCACAGAAAAAAAAAAGTAAAGAAAACATATCATGTAAAACTGGAAATTTTTGGCAAAGTTTAACTTACTATTGATAAATTCACTTGACATAATAGCTTTGGTATTTTTCAGTGAAATTTAGTAATGTCCATGATGCAAGAATCAGTGAAGGAAGGAACTAAGCGGGAAATAATTCAGCAAATTCCCTCTTCAGAAACTACCTGGAGAAAACAGTAAAAATCCAACAAAACAAATAAAAAACTCCCCTCAATTCCAAAGCAAAATTACTGAGGTATTTTTTTCATTTTGCATTGTTCTATTTTAATTCCTGGCTGCTCTTTTTCTTTATAACTTTCATGCGTTTTTAAACCACTGTAGCTGTGCATTTAAAATTTTGAGTTTACCTTTTACATGGCTAGAGATATCTTTCCATCCAACAAAGGAGCACACCTAGGACTCATGTAGACTTATGACTGTACTTTAAAAATCACTACTGATGAGGACACCTAAGGGTCTGTCATACCAGGAGTGTCCCTGGCACTGGGTCATTGCACTCAAGGGGTTAACTGATGGCATTTAATATACTTATCTGGGGGTAAAGAGGTTCAAGGCTGGAAAATACTTCCCCTCGTATTACCATTAGGTCAATTAGCAACCTTTAGGCCAAAGCTATGTGTTCATATTCTCTTGTAATCCTGTCAGGACTCCTTACACATTCACCAGTAACAGAGTCCTGTGACTAAAACCTTTTTTGGCCAGAGTAGCTGAAAGACCAGCTTCTGATTCCTCACAGAAACTCTCCTATAGGCAATAAAACAGCAGTTATATCACAACTGCTCAAATGGCAAATGTGAAGTGACTGCTCCAGTATAAGATGCTGCCTGAAAAAAAGGAGATGGGGGTAGCTCATTTGACAGAGCTGTTCACACTTTTCCTGCACAGCTGAGAGACATTAGCTTGATTTCCCAAGATTGGTGTGTTTTCCAGTGCGACGAGTTAGAAAAGCCAGCAGCCTCGGAGAGAAGCTGGGGCTGATCATACATGTTTCAAAGCTCAGGCACCAAAAGCCATCTCAAAATAAAAAAGTCTCACAGAATGCTGAATGTTTTCACAAGGTCAATAGTTCAAATGAAGGGAAAAGAAAAAGAAAAAAGGCTTTAGTGACCTGGCTCTGGACCATCTTTCCCACACTGATACCCTATCTAGCTCACAATTCCATATATTCTCTCAGAGATCTTAGAGCAAAATTCACCTCTTTTATTCAAAAAGAACAAATTGTTTATATTCACACGGGCTGGAGACAACTGGTAATAACTATTCAGTTCAGTGGACTTGGGAATTAAGGCAAAGCAGGACACAGTTGGCGGTAAAGGAGAAAACAAGAGACCTTTTATTTTTAGTTTTGATTGCTGTCTGAAGCTTAACACCTGTATTTATACAGAACGACTCAGTCTGGCAGACTCATAATCAGCAATGCTGATTATCCAGCAGCTTTCATTTACCTTGCTCACAGTAATCATTACTGCTAAAATATTAAATAATTTTTGGATGTCTAAATAAGAATTGAGACTTTTATCGTGTAGCCATTTTTTAAACTTGCAGAACCTTATTCTATCACAGTCACTGATAATCAACATTCCTGTAGAAAAAGATACATAAAATATCATATTTCTTTTGGTATTAAACTATATTAAACTATATTAAAATGTGTGTTTTATTACAGTAGACTCATGGAATTATAATAGCTGCACTTCTGTCAAAAAGAGTAGAAGCAGCAGAGAATATTTGTCTACAAAAGATAGAAATCTGTTTATTTTGTCAAATTTTTTGAATGTGAAAATATGCAAACCCCCTCTTTTCACTCATGGTATGTACTGAGGCCTGATGATTTATTTAGAATTTGTATTTTTTTCCAGCTCCTTTCTCTTTGAACTGAAACTACTAATACAGTAGCAGTTCAATATGTAGCAAAGGTAATGTGATTGAAGTTGAAAAGGCTTTCCAAAAGTGAGTTGTTAGCTGCATGGCTGTGGATGCTCACTTCTAGTTCTATGTAGGCAGGCAGCCCCCTGATCCACTCTTCATTATGACATGTCACAGTCTGGACCTAGAGGTGGAGAGGTTGTGGGTTTTGTTTTGTCCTTTCCTCTAAAGGCATTTTTACCGTTGGCTGCTGTAGAGATATAGAGATGTCAGAGGCCTGGGGATATTTTGAAATGATTGGTGGGAGCCTAATTATGGTTTGTTTCTTTTTTAAATTCTGATTTATCAAGACATTCCCATGAGGTGTGACAGCACCTTCTCCTCTCTACTCAGATAAGCTCTATGTATGGACTAGAAGGGTATTTCGAAATTGTCTAGATAAGGAAAGGCTCTCATGATTTCATATGTATCATACTCTGAATTTAAAGTTATATGTTTAGTGAGCTTCCGATTTTTGCAACCATTTTTCTTATGAAAACCAACAAAACCAATGTAACCCTTCAAACATATATGCATGATCCATTAAATTATCTAATACCTGCAAGAAGAACCTTGTAGTCTTGAATTTAAATTCTGAAGGCTGTGTTTCAGCATAGCATTACTTACATTGCAGATTTTTACATACTGATTGCACGAACACATGTAACTGACATCAGAAAGCAGGATTCCAAAAGATCTCTAAATCTAAGCTAAGTTTCTGTTACCACCAAAATGAATTATAGTAGGACACTGTCATCATTAGAGCTTGATTATTATATGGATAAGAATAGAGTAACAATATAATAAATATAATGCTTTTACCTACCCTAGGTAGCTTTGATATCAGCATAATCCAGTTACCGGGCTTTTCTTCGGAGTTAATATAAATCATTGCAATTTTATTGATTACAGGGGAGCTTGCAATCTCATTTATCCCCAAGCAGAAAAAAAATGGAGAAAGAAGAAACAAAAGGAAAGAGGACAAAGTGGCAGTACTTCCCCTCTAAGCAGTACCTTCTAATTGAAGACATCCCTCTTCATCTCCACTCAGATTGCAGCTGAACGGAGCTGCTCCTGTCATGTTGCTTTAAGTATAGTTAATACCATCTATTTTTTAATGTCTAAACAGTACAATAATATAAAGGGGTATTTGTTTTAAACTATTAAACCTACTTCTCATTTTAGTTATAATGACAAAACAGAAGTTATAATAAAAAAAATCTAGTTAATACAAGACAGAGATAGATCACAGCCAAACAGATTTAAGCTTTAGCCTGCTAAATAAAAATAAAGAAATTATGCAAGTATAATGTCCCACTTTACTGCAAAATAGAAGACAAAGCAACCGTCAGAAAAGCTTTTTCCCAACTCCAAAGTTACAGATAGCAATGGAGGAAAAAAATAGACACTATATTTTTCAGAAAAGCATTTACCTTTTTTTGTGCTGAGATACACTTGATCCCACATCCTTAGTATATTTATACAGTAATTCCTTGCCTCCATCAAAATGCCAAGATGGATTCATTCTAATACAGGATGTCTCACTGTTTTACTCACATTTGTTTCAATCTACATTAAACACAATTGATAATAATTGATCCCTGATTATTTCAATTTGGTCTTTGAAAACCTGACTCTTTACTTCAATTAAAATACATTACTCATTGTGTTCTACATTAGCTAAGCAGAAAGACATAATTTTGAGGTAGCCTTCCCACAGAAGTCCTCAACGAAGTCCTCCAAACTTTTGCAAAAGAAAACAGAAGTGATTAGATGCAAAAATTGGATACCTTACTGGAATGTTCTAAAATAGGGGTGCGCAAGACTTGCAACACAGCTCCATAAGGAGTCAATATGAGACCCACACTTTGATACATTTCAGGTGCCTGTTTAAAATCAGTGTTTGTCATGGTGAGAAATTCTGTGGTGAATGTTGAGACAAAAACCAGAATAACAGCGGTGATCACAGCTGGAAGTAAGTTTGAAAAAGAAGCAACAATGAACAATCCACTCTCTAAATCGATAGAACTGATAATGTAGACCTATACTTTTTTCATATTGACTGAAAGCTTGGAGTATGCTGACCTAGGTCTGAACCCTCTGCCATGCCATCTATATGTATCATGTGCTCTGAAAACTAATTGGTTGATGGACTTGCGCATGGAGGCGTGAAAAACTTTGTAATGCTCAGTCACAGCAGGATAAGACCAGAAGAAGACATTAACAGAGACTGAGGAGGAAGATGACATGGTAACAAGAGTGAAGTAATGCATGTCCTTGTAGACATAAAGGACTAGGCAAGAGCCATTTTCCCTTTTCCACTGTCAAGAAACAATTCTCATAAATATTTTGCTAACTGTTGTCAAAACCAGCCCTTTTTTTCCCATTTATTACATGTAATAGAGAACACTGTAATAGTTCCATATGACAGAGATGAATGCAGTATAAATGGCTACAGTATAGTCACTTTTCCTTTAATATTGTGTTAAAATTTTCTTTTGTTTCAGACTGGCTAAAGGTGGAAGAGAGATTTGTGCTGTTCTTTTAAAGAACCAACATTTTAAACAGCAATAACTTTAATAAATTCCATTTACTGTCATTTAATTTCAGCATGTGCCCAAAGTCTCTCAAAAATATGCATTTGTTCAGATTTTGTAGCTATTGCATAGTTTGCTGTGTGTATTGCACAGTGTGCTACTTCTTCCATTACCACAGTTCCTCATTCAGCTGAAGCATTCCATTAAGGATGAAGCGGAATACTTCTTAATCCACTAAGAAATGAGAAGCATTTTATAAACATTTGTATCATAAAGAAACCACTCTCTGTACAACCACATAATTCATGACTTGCATTCTGCAATTCACAAGCTTGATCTGCAGTCTAGCAAAATAATACCAACCTTTTGCCTGCCAGTTCTTTGAACAGCATCTTCAGCTGGCTGTGTGACTTCTCCATCCTGCTAAACCATGATCTGCTCTCCAAAATTTCATCAGTCATGTGGCTGTTAGACTCTTGCTATAGTGTAGCAATATTATAAACTGTGCATGACATAAACAGCACAGATACTGCAGCATGTCTTCCCAGCAACCCTATACCACATGCATCAAACCTATTTTCCACCCCTTGTTTTGGTTTGCCACTGAATGCAAAAGTTAGGAGATTCATTTGCTGACCTAAGGATTATCAATACAAAAGATGACCTGCTGCCCACAGATGAAGATGATGATTGACGACAGTTTTCTGCTTGGCTCAGTGGAGCTTTCAACAGTCAGGGCTATCTTAACAGCACAGAAGATGCAGATTTTGAAGTGCTTGTTCATTTCACCACTTCTTGAGGAACTACAGACCATCACAGACCTCTTGTCTGCCTATTCAAGTTAGAGTATATACTTCTGAGCTTCCTCATATGACCTTTTCAAAATAAAGCCACTTTACTGAACACACTGCTGCGTGGAGTCCAAGAACAAACATGACAGACATTAGGCAGCTGCATGCTGCTTAACACAGTGACGGAAGGCATACAGATGTGATGATAAAAACTAAGAAGAGAACAGAATACTTCAGTACACATATAATTGACTAGAAGTGCATTAGCACTGCAGTATATAGGAAGAGGGAAACCTCTGTTAAGGCCAGCTGGGTGTAAAGTACTATCAGTCATTGAAATTAAAAGCACTCCAGGTTTGTGTAAAGTATGTAGTGTCAAAATTAAACCAGTACAATATACACTACTCTTGCAAAACAAATGTGACAAACTTTGGAAACTGTTAAAATAATAAAAACACTCTTTCCTTTAAAATTTACATTTAAAAACAAATGAGAACAATGACCTAGAAGAGGCTACAATACCTAAAAAGTAAGTCAATAAGAAATTAGTGCTTTTCTACAAATTCCAAGGCCTCCTATAATTATAGTGAATATGGAAGCTCTGGCAGCACTGAATATGGACAGCACAAACCAGAGAACTCTAAACAGAGGCAGCAGTGAAAAGAAAACACTAAGTCACACAGATGGACATTGATGTTCTAGCTGACAGCCACAGTTTGCACATATTGAAGGAACTGCTATTTTCACCTTACATTTTTGCTTGCTAAGGTAAATGTTATTACTTTTATGTTTTGAGAAACTGAAAATGTTAAGTCCATTGAGCATCATATGTACCTAACTGATTTAACCTTGAGACGGGCTGCAAAACTGCAAATGCTTAACTACAACCTCTATCATCACAGATGACAATGTTTACCCAGGCTGGATCATCTTGCACTCTGCAGCAGTGGGTCCTAAGACTTGAGGAATTTCCATCCAGATTCCCCTAGAATGGTCAATGGAGATTGCAGCAACATAAAAGGGGAGGGGAAACATTATGTCCTTAAAATATCAGAGGTGTAAGGAGGAAATCTTTCCCAGATAATATTGGTAAATTGGCTGTTTTAGTACTTACTAATCTCACATGTCAGGAGACAGGCACCCAAGTGAGGAGGATGGAATGTCAAAGGACTTCCCATTGGTTCAACCATTTCCAATTTGCAAGATTGTTTTTTGTTGGTTTTTTGTTTGTTTTGGGCTTTTTTGTTTTTTTTGTGTTTTTTTTTTTAACACCAGAGTTCTGCTGGCAGCTATTTCAACAGCTTGTCTTTGGCTGTGAGAAAGACAGCTTCTCTTTTCATAGGATCAAAAGATATGAAAAGAACAGCCAAATATACTGTAAAAAACCAGTTAATACAGTATGTAACAACCAACATACTGTAAAATAGAGCATTATTAATAAAAAAAATAACAGACACACATAAAGTTGGGGGATTCTTCCTTTCCCTAGGAGAAGTTCTTTTCAAAATTTGTAGCTAAGAACACTACTAGAGGAAGATATTCTTCCAAAAGGGGGGGAAACTAAGAAAATATTTACACACAGCATAATTAAGAAAACATTTACACACGGCATATAAATCCTCAATAAGCCTTTTCCTTATTTTGTTGAATGAGAAGAGGTTGCTAAGCTTTTTTTGGGGGTGGGGTTGAAATATATTTTTATTTTATCATCATTTTTATTAGCTCCACAATAAGTTACAAGAAGATACTTTATTTATTGTTTCTCTTTAAAGTGTTGCCACAAGATAAGAATTCCATTTCTTTTCACCAAACTACTTCAGTATTGTTATTTTAAAAGAAATGCAGTTCTACCATCTATACCCAGTGTGCAGCACTTTAATTTCACAATATGAAACATAGTTTTTCAAACTAGCAAATACATCTAAGCTACCAGTATCTGTGCAATTTGATATGCTGACACATTTTTTTCTGTCTCTGTAAAGTCTCATTTCAGTAACTCATTGCCACGGGCTACAAACAACTCACACTCCCTGGAATGTCATACATAATTAATATACGGTAAATTTTAAAAGAGAAAGTTCTTCGGACCCATTGAACAGGCAATTTCTTTCACTTTCTGTCCTACAGTATTGTGTAACATTGATGCAAATCCTTCTATTTTCAAAGTAGCCATATTTGGATGGTCAGTGACAACCTCCTATGTCAAGGTGATATTCTCAAGCCTTTGGTTGTATAAACACAAGCGGAAAATCTCAGCTAAATATTTTAGTTTAACTGACATGGTGATTCACTGATTGTAAGTGCAGCTTACAGAGTGTATAAATATACACAGGCTTTTGGCCCTATAATCCTATAATGTTTGTAAACTTGTGCATAAACAATGAAAAATCTAGCCTATACATTTTGTAAACATTTTCAGTATCTGTAGACAAATTCAGCACCATATACTTGGAAGACACATTTTCATTATGCAGTGCTATATGTAAGATCTCTGTCTCCTGAAGTCTTTGAGCAAAATGCCATTCAGAAAACAAGTTTCTGTTCCCCCGTTCCTGTTTTCACTCATTACAAGAGCTGTGTAGTTATCCATATGATACCTCTGGCTCAACAGCCATGTGCACATGGACACAGTTTGTTTCCACAAGTTATGTTTACTCACATAACTATGTGCAGCTTTAGCAGCACAGTCAGTTAAAAGAGGTAAAGCAGTCCTTGGTCTGAAAAGCTCATCACAAACAACTTCTTTAAGATGCAGAGACTCAACCATAATGATGACTGAAGCCTTGCAGTCTGGGTGAAAAGGGAGCTCTACAGCCTTCCTCTTTGTTTTGCTTTGCCACTCAGTCCTAGCCTTGTTCCCTCATTTTTGCTTTCCTACCTCTATTTTAGCCACCAATTTGAATGCTGGTAAAGCAGTATTTATTGCAGTCCTTTAACACCAACTAAAATGGAAACTTAGATCTCAAAATTCTGTTTACTTTAGATTAGGATGGGCATCAAACCTGCAAGTGTCTTACCAGGTAGACGCTAATACTATTATATAGGTTATACAATTTAAATCCTTCTAGTAAGAAAAACTAAAATGAACCATACTCATGTCTAAATACAATTTTATAATTGTAGCACAGAATATGCTTAGATTTTCATTATGCCTGATCACAATGGATCTCTTCTAGCATCCCACTGTAAATCTGTAGCACCGTCAAGAAAGAGGTGGCTAATAATGTTATCTTTTTGGAGCATCTTATGGGCATGTCTATGTGCTCTTGGTTGCCAGGTTTAAGCTCCCAAAGACAAACGGCTAAAGCCAATTGTGTCCTCACTGTCATCCCACATTCACTCACAACTGATGCCCATTGCATTCAACTCCCTTTCAGAGGCTTGTTGGGCTCATTGACTTTTGCTCTCAGCAATGAGAGGCCTTTCCAGGAATAAACAAGCAGTGATTCTTGCGCATTTCACATATCTTATGGTCTCCCAGCACACTCTCTGACAATCTCCCTGGCATGGCAGTTCTTGACTGGCTCAGTCAGGACAGAACTTTGTGCACAGACAAACTGCATAAGCTTTCATGAGCTAATGAAGTCTGAGATGTAAGTGGTTCCCCCGCCTTGAAGACAACACCCCTGGAGTTACAGGATGCAGAATTTCTTTGCTCTTTAATCTTGCTAGGCCTAAGTAAAGGCCCAGAAAGGAGGACACTTGCACATTTGTCTAGATCTACACAGACTCCTGAGACCTGCATCATAGCCTCAGAGGGCCTATGACAGGTTTACTGAGCTGCCTCTTCAAGTTTTAAGTGAACCACAGAGGTCTGAGCAATTCTCACATATGCTCTGCATTTCCAGATGAAGCTTTCCTGTCTGGGATCCAGTGATTTTGCACCAAAGAAGAGACTGAATGTGAGCCAGCAGTGGGTATTTATGGGATCTGGAGTTGATATGTGAGCTTGTTACCTGAGTTACTGTTAGAGCACAAAGTGCAGAACTAACTGCACACTAGTCCTTATCCCAGAGAACTTAAGTTTATTTCCACAACTGGGTTCCATTAACCACGTTACAGGTAAGGATCAAACCAAGCTTCCAGCAAGGCCACTTCTGTCACTCATTCATCAGACATCATTATTTTATCTTGTGAACACATTCAAGAAATAGTTAGGCATCCTGGTTTAAACAACACCTTCAGCATACAATTTAATATCATATATCCTGCATGTTTTCCGCATCTGTTTCCAGAAGTGAACTATTTTGGCAAAGTTTACATTTTCTGTGACATATTTTTTCCCTCTAGACACATATTATGTTTTTGGAAGTCCGTTTCCAGTTGCAGAACCCATTCCTTGCCATTTTCACTAAAAGGCCATCTTTCTGCGTTGAATTAGACAAACTTGCTCTGGTTTTGACCTGGATAAAGATGACAATTTATAGTCCAGCTTGCTTATATGAATGGTTAATAAAATGAATATTTTTCTCTTCTTAAAATAAAATATTTACTCTCTGTGTGGATTGACACTCTGTGCCACATATTCAGTATACAGTAAGAAATTACCTCTGTAATAAGGAACATCCATCACTGACTCCTGAACCAGCTGCCCCTTGTTTACTTTAAGCAGACAAAGATGTCAGAGAGGTTCCAGCACTCATGACATGGGCAAGTGTGACCACAAGGCAGCACAGTAACCAGGCTCTTGTACTGCACAGGAGTTTTTATGGACCTCACTTTTCCTCCTGGTAGAAACCAAACCAAACAGCTGCTTATGCTGGGTATTACCATTCTAAACCAACTAAAGCTGACATTCAGTTATGGGGGAGAAGGGAGGGCTGTATTAAAAGTTTGAAATTTCTCTGTGTGACAAGAAAATACCTTGATCATTGCCACAATGTTCCATCTGTACATTGATTATTAAATCTGGCCAGATATTTCTTTCAAGCCCCTCAGTGTATGAAAGGCACTATTTGAGTCTATGATGTCTGCAGTTTGTGGGAATTGTGGTTATTTAGCTAATTGAACACAAAGATGTGAGAAAAATGTTCAAAATGTCGAGAAGAGAGCATTTATACAAATTTTCTCCACATTAATCTGTAATTATTTTTCTTAAAATGTGATGAAGAAAATTCAAGTGTCATCTGAAGAGTTACAGCGTTATTCAGAGACTGAACTCAATCTTCAATGTGTGAAACAGAAGGATTATAATTTTGCTTTAAAAGCAAGTATCAACAGAATTTAATTATGGAATTACTTCTGATGCCTCACTGATACTGATTGTGTCATGTAAAGCAAAATAAAGGACTGTCTCACAAGTAAAGAACATTATTATCTCTCCAGTTTGAATCTAGCACAAAAATACTCTTACTGTCTCTTTTGCCATTGTTGTTGGTTTATTAATCTTTATGCAGAAGACATTTTCTATCATAGTATCTGTGCTACAAAAACTCATAAACACCACTTTTTATGAGTCTGGTTCTGGAAAATCTCTGATATAAGGAAAAGAGCTTATATAAAGAAAACCATACAACGTATTAGTTCCACTTCACTATCCAGTAAAATGATTGGTAAACTATAAAAACTAGAACTGACTTTTGGAAGACCTTTACCAAACCATTTGGTAGCATTCTGATCTATTTCTTCATCATTGACACAGAATTTGGGAAATGCTGCAGCAAGTGACAAAAAATGGCCAATGGCTACTGGCCACACAGGTAACCTGCTGTGAAAAGTTAGTGCCAAAAAATTACTCTCCTATGTGTAGGACACCTGTGGGTGAATCCTCTAGCCACCAAAAGCTGCTAGTTGGCAATCAAGTTCAAACACCTGATCACTAGATACGTGTGTATTTTGTTGGTCCATCTGCGGCACAGAACACGTGCCAGAAGTGTGAATAAAAGTGAGTAAGAAAGGGGCAGTGCAGAGTCTCACATGTCTAGGAAACACTTTGTTAATAAATCTGCACTAAGTATTTTATTACTCTTATTCACAATCAAAATGCCCCACAGAAAGTGTAAACAACAGATTTTTAGCTATGGGATTTACAAGCTGTTATTACTATTATTACCTTTTGGGGACTACTGTTGTTATACTCTTACCTTTTTCTCAAAGCCCCTAAAATTTCCTACTAAGAGAAATTTCTGAAAAAAAGGAAGAGATAAATCATGTTCAAAAATCAGATCCCTGGTACTAAATGCAAAGTTCCTGGTACACAGGGGTGAAAGGGGATCTAATGCATGATGGGATAAAGGACTGCCAGTCTTGTTAGAAAATGGAGATAATCTAAACCTCACTGAAGCTAATGGGAGTTTCCATTAACTTCTACAGTCTTTGGACCAGGTCCTATAGTTTATTTTTCTCTGTCCTTTTATCTTCTCTCCCTTTCAAATTTGTTTTTCTCCTTTATGTGTTACAAGAGCAGCACTGAGAGCTGCAATGGACAATGCTTAGCTGGCAATCATTCTCGGGTAATTAGACGAGTCTCAAACACCTGACCTGCACATCTATGGATATCAAGCACGTCTGAGTGCCCAATTACCCAGGAGTATTAAGAAATAGGCTTGGAGGATGGGCAAATGATTTGATTCTTAAACTCTTCTTTAGTTGACACTGTGCATGCTTCTTCTTTAGCACAGCCTAGAAGACCCAAAGAGAGATTGGAGGTCAAATCTTGTCTGAACCATCATATACTGTGAACAATTTCTCATACTGTTTAGGATCTTTGACCTTCAGAAAGTCTACAGAATTCATAATTATATCTAAAGCAGCTTTGATGGTGTCTTCCTCTATAATGGATTCACAGACATGAATAATACTCCTTAATTTTCAAGTATTTCTTTTTCAAATTAATATTTCAAGGATAAAACCCCTTATCTTATTAAGAAGAAGAGTTTTTAGGGTAGTAGCTCTTGCATAGGATGATACAGTTTGGTGGCCTCTCTTGTTAAAAATGTTCTAGTACCCATCTAATGCCCACTTATTTATGGATTTTAGACTAAAAGCCCTTTTTTGCCAGTTTTCTTCACAAGCACTTATCTCAGCATCCTCATTAGATGGTTTTTCTCTTTTCTTTTTTACAAGGCCTATCTATCCCCTCGGTACTTTCTTTTGTGCCATTCTGCAAAAGGAATGGCTTTAAAGGATATCTCTCCACCAGTTTCAACTTTTTTGCTTTGTAATTAGCCTTATTTGAGGAGCAGAAAAGTAGAAGACCAGAGAGAAATAATAATAATAAAAAAACCTGGTGAACAAAGCAGATGATGTTCTTTACTTCAATCATATGCTGTATAGCCTGAGTTGAAGAACTTGCA
Source organism: Myrmophylax atrothorax (assembly GCA_026770055.1). NCBI lineage: Eukaryota > Metazoa > Chordata > Aves > Passeriformes > Thamnophilidae > Myrmophylax > Myrmophylax atrothorax. Next base: position 38,837,075 of record JAOXXN010000395.1, read on the forward strand.
CAGCTTTTTTTTTAAAAAAAAAAAATCTGACTCACACAGTACATACAAGCCAGCTGAGAGAAAAATTTGAAGCTAAAGAACAGGAATGTTTTATTCACCTGGTTATTGTTGCTACCAAGAGCTTATTTAAAAGATATAATTAAGAAAATATTTTCTAAACAGCATTGTGGAAATGAAAGATATGTTTTCCATCACCTGCTGAGAAGGAATATATTGATAGTGTTTATACACAAGTGTGTGAACAAGAAAGAATATATGTTAATTGGCACATTGTATGAATATTTGAAAAATAAGCACTGAAATAATATATCTGAAATAAAATGAAACCTGAATAAGAATGACTGTAGAATAAAGTCTAGAACTACTCATATTATAGCTAAACCTTGTGTCAGTCTTTATTCAAATAATCAGGGAGATGAATTTCTTTGGTATTCTTTTTCAAACTGAAAAAATACCCAATACGTATTGTCAGTCCTGATAAATCTTAAAACTCTAGAAGGTATTTTGGCATATCCAACACTAGTGGAATACAGAAATCTGAATTTTAGGGAGTCTGAAACTCACCAGGAATGGTTCAGAAGAGCCAAAACCAAGAAAAAAAGTCCCTTTACTATAAAACTGGATGGATTTGTATTCCAACTTTTTTCAGACTTTTCTTCAAAAACCAAAGAACATTTTTACTTTGAATATCAGGTCTTGACTTCCTAGGTTCTGTTTTCTCTTTCTGTCTTTTCCCCTTCTTGGTATACAGTTCTTGCAGGAACAGATATCTAAATGAATGAACATTCACCATGTAGACCAAAAGTATATTTAAGACTTGAAAAAATGGAATTCTTCCCCAAAACCAATTTCAAGCATTTCAGTTAAGAAGATCTATACAACACCTTTTACTATTGGAAACCTGCAGCTGCAGAATTATTACTATTCTGTAATATTTTTTAATTACATAAGTATCCTTATTTTAAATATCACTCTCAATACATACATGAAATTTACTTTGACTGTCATCAAATAAATATATTGGCTAACTCTTATATACTTGAAGATGACTATTTGTGTCTTATGTTGATCATCTTGATCTTAGGTCATCTAAATGTTTACCTAAGCTAACAGTAATTTCCACAGATACTATAAAATGATATAATATTTACCATAGAAGAAGCAGCATATGTATAAAGCCTTGATTATCTAATTTTTGCTTGTATGTCTTTCATAACTTTAGAATTATCCAAACTAAACTAATTTTGATGTGTACCCAGTTCAATTCAACGTATCTACTCCTGTGAATTTTACTCACACTACAAGATCTTTATGAATCTGCAAAACTGAGTGGAAACAGACATTTCAGCAAGATGACTGACCATTTCTTCTGCTGTTTATGTCAGAACAACCACCTATTTTGTCACTTATCCTTTTTAATTCTAGATGGAATTCTAGTAAAAATAAAGCACTATGTATCATTTGAGAATGACCACCATATGCTATTGAATCTTAATAAATATTTTAGTCTGAATTTTTGACAAAGAGTTGAGGCATTTGTTATCTAAATAGGATTACTCTTCCTCATTTTGCATATCATGAACCCAGTCAATCTACTGACATTCTGTATATCAAAATGTGGAGGTTCACACATGCAAAATGAGCGACAATTAATCAGTTTGCCTACTGCTACAAGCTGCAAGTCTGAAGTGGTTAAATCTCTCATTATTTTAACTCTGTTCCTACTCAGATATCTTTCTGTGGTCTCTTCTCATTTACAGAATTCTCTCAGATAATGCAAATACATTATTCAATCCATGCTTGTGACAGAACTGTCAGATTTAGTTTGTGGTATGCATTTTTTAAAGAATTACTGAAGTTCCTGTTAGTAATTTACCACACTGCATGCTTAAGACACTTAGATGCACTCTATTTTATCAAGTAAAGGACTTTCTTTCATTGGAAGAGGAAGTGTACTTCTACTTTTGCTTTCATATTTTGTATTCATATTTTATATTTTGAGTTAAAAGTCAACATTTTCAATTGATCCTCTAGCTGCCCCCAGCTATGGCCTTGCTATGTACAGGAAAGGCAGGCAAGCATCACAGGCTTTCCAAGATCTATAAATGCTCAAACACCTGTGGGGCTTCACCTGCATGAAGTTTGGCACAGAAAACATCTGGGGGAAAATTACAAACTGACTCTTCCTCAGGCTAAGGGCAAGTGAAGAGATTTGTAAAAAGGAATTATATTTTCTTCTTTACTTAATAATCTCAACCTGACATGCTGAGAAGAACATAGAATTAATGAAATTATTTTAACTGCGTCCTAATAGAATAAGGATAATTGGATGTAACAAGTCTTTTAAAAATATTTTCAGTTACTTTGCACAATTAAATTTCATTTAACAGGATGTTGCATAGATTAGATATGTTGAATACAAAGAATTTTAATTTTTTTTTCCTTTGCATTTGTAGGTAACTTACCTACCTATTAGTGTTAACTTCCTTAGTCTGGCAGTAGGTATTTAAGGGCAAGTGAACATCTCACATAGGAAAGTACACCTCCCTACATTTAAAAAATATCAGACAGAAACAAAAAGCCTGAGAGGCAGTGTCCTCAGTTTAAACTTGTACCTGTGCTCTCAATCTATTCTCTGCCCAGTCTGTATTTGTGGCTGGGATTGCCCCATGTGTAGGACCCTGCACCTGGCCTTGCTGAGGTTCATGAGGTTTGCACAGGCCCACCACTGAAGCTGTCAAAGTCCTTCAGGATGGCATCCCTTTCCTTCAGTGCATCAACTGCACAAAGCAGCCTGGTGGTGGTGGCAAACTTGTTAAAGGTGCACTCAATGTCACTGACAATGTCACTGAAAAAGAGGTTGGACAGCACTGGTCCTGGTACGGACCCCTGAGGAACATCACTCGTCGCTGGTCTCCTCTTGAACTTCAAGCCACTGACTGCAACACTTCGAATGTGACCACCCAGCCAAGTCCCTGTGCAATGAGAGCCCATCCATCAAACCCATGTCCCTCCAGTTTAGTGACAAGGATGTCTGTGGGAAGGTGTCAACTGCTTGTCAAATGCATCCCACTTTAAGCAGGAGGCTGGACCAGGTTACCTCCATGGGTTCCTTCTAAACAACATTTCTATCATCCTGTAATTAAACTGATTGAATCCATACTTTAATTAGGCACAGTCAACTTCTGACTTCATTACTCATTCACAAAAGAGAGATGTTACTTAATCCCTCTATTTTTCATAAAATCTTTCTTCAAATACCTTAAGTAGAAGCATATCTGATGGTTCTGAATGCCATATAAACAGAAGGACTATCTTTTGTTTCATGGCCAAATATTCTTTAAGAGCAGCCTATGCCCTTGATTATACATAGGCAGGGAAAGAAATCTGCTCTGTGCTCACAGACTGAATTGCTCCAATCCTGCTCTGCAGAACTGGTTCCTTTGTGAAAATGCATTTATATAAAGATCACAAATGTTGTGAGACTAGCATTTTGTTAGCTCAGCTAAACTGGTATCCCCAAACCAAAAGATCCGGAAGAAAACAGGTGAGGGAGAATCAGAACTATAATGACCAGTAACACACAGATCTCAAAAGTGTCTTCCTATGTTGCTCATGACTCATGTCAGACTCCTGCTGCTAAAGGCAGCTGGGCCCAGTAATTCTGTTCATGAACTTATGAAATGTCCTCTTTAAACCATCCCAGTGTGTCCTCTCCATCACTACATTAAAGAGGTTGTTCCAGAGCTCAGTCCTCTTAAAGTTAAAAACCTTTCAATTTTCAATAGTATGTATGCCCAGATGCAACCCAGTTTCTTGTGCCAACTCAGAGATCTTTTGCCACACTCCTCCTCACCTGCTACCAAGGGTTGAAAACTGGTAGGAAAATTTGTTTCTTGTTATAAAATGAAGGAAAATTTACTTTCGTTTGCAAATAAATAAGAAGTGCTTTGCCACAAGTTCAAAAATTCAAACTTTTTGTGTTTTGCCCAGCGCCTCTTTTTCTTTGGATTTAGTATGTAAAACAAGACTGTTGGGAACCAGAGAGCAGCAGGAAAGAAAGCAAGCAACCTACTTCTGAGTTTTGGGTGGTTCAGCGTCTACAGGACTTGGCCTCAGCCTCAGCCATGCATACCAGCTCTCATATCATCAACACTAATGCTACAATGGCACTCTTAATGCTCCAAATACTGCCAGTAGCCTGAAACCATACACAGCAAACCTTTTGCAGGAGTCTGAGCTGAAGGCATCTGCTGCCAATCTGTTCTCACCAGACTTTACAAATCTTGCAGACACCTTAAAGGGTTATCTCAAGTCCTCCTCACAGTAAATAAAATATTCTTTAAAAGGCTTTTGGGGATCCTCAGGGCATTCCAGTATTGCCAGGAAGATGCTTTACCCTACCTAGTAGAGAAATACATAACAATGTGCTTTAAAAATTAAAAATTTAGAAGAATCTGAATAATTGCTTCCTGTCAATTTTCTAGGTTGGCATCATGCAATTCCAGAGTGAACCATCTCAGCAAATTCATCTGAAAATGTCTGTCTAGCCTGTGGAAAAGCAATGTAAAACTGTGTACCGAGCACAATACATAATGAAGTTTACACTTGCTTTGGGATTGTCCTGAGGAAGGTACAGCAATCCTGACACAGTATCTGTCAGTGTCACTAGCTACAACATGCAGCCCAGTAGCACAGGAGTCTTATCCCCTGTTCAAAGGGGGAAAAAAACCTTAAATAAATATTTACAGGCTAACTGTCTCAAAGTATTATCAGTTGGTTCTCCTTAAAAATAAATAACTGCTTTATAGAAATTAATGAAAAACAATGTTATTATGTAGATGTTCAAACTACACATCAGAACAAAAAATCCATAATGAGATCAGTGCTCCCCAATCAGTTTTTTATGTTTGCATATGCTGTAGTCTCAGACCACTCCCTTTTGACCTGATCATAAGAACCAACCAAAGTTAAGTTGATCAGTGTCTTGTACTCTGATTTGCTCAAATAATTTTATTTACTGATACACACCAAAGGGAGCTGTGTGCATAGTCAGGGAGGAATATACCCTACCAGAAGAAAGACTCCAGTTTATTTTAGCACTTTTCTGGTTCTTGGAAATAGAAAATGCAGGGAAAACTAAAATAGTAAGGCATATTTGATTTAAGTACACATGCATCATCTAAAAGGCCATCAAACTTCAACAGATTTATATACAAAAAAATCCTCTGTAAATTGTAGAGTGCTCCTTGAAAACATTAAGGCAACAGAATTTCTCAGCAAAGCAGCACCTAAGCAAACAAATACACAGCAAAACCAACATATTGTTGCTTAGGTTTTTTGGGGGGACATTTTTTGACTTCTTTTTCTCTGTTTGTTTTGGTTGGGGTTTTTTTGTTGTTGTTTGGGGCTTTTTGTTTGTGATGTGGGTTTTTTTGTTACGTTTAGTTTTGTTTTCTTTCTCCAGAAAACAGATTGATTTTATTTGTTTTGCTGCTTTAAAAAAAAACAAGTGAGACTCAAAGTAGATTCAAAACACAAAAAATTTCCAACTCTATCGCTTCCTGTCTCAAAGCTAAAGCCATATTCACACTGTGACAAGAATGCTGCACACAGAACAATGGAAATTATGACTGTAATATAAATAACTTTCATATTAACCTGGATAAATGGTAAAGACTGAAGAAAGAATATTGTGCCTAAATACAATGTAGGAAACTGGAAAATTATGAATTTGAGATAGGAGCAAAATGAGATATTCCCCAAGGGTTAAGCATTCTTGTAGATCCACTACTGCTTCCACCACTGTAGTCAAAATCTCTTGAATTACACGGGTAGTGAATCTAAAGATCATACACCTCTTCCACTTCATGTTTCATGTATTTATATACATACTTTGAAGGAATCCTTCTGACTATTGTGGCTGACTTCCTGAGAATAGAAGACTATAGTTCCAAAAAGAAGATTACAGCTCCCAGCTGAGCTACAGGATGCACAGCAAAAAAAAAAAGAAAAAAAAAGAAAAAAGTTTTGCTTGGAAAAGTGGCTGATACTGAATCCAATTGGGCTTGTTAAAAAATGGACCGTGCTGGTCATTTTATTTTGTCTTGCTTTCATTTTTAGCTTCTGAATCTTGTAATGTATTTTGTTAATGGGTGCATACAGCATGGATCATCACATATTTCCCCCTACTACTTGGTGGTGGGGACCAATCCTCATCCTACCCAGCCTTTTTATCCTGATAAGCTAAATATATAAATGAATTTATAACTACCACTATAAAACAGGTACAAACTAGCAGACACCAATTATTTTGATTCTCCATCACACTTCCTCTTTTCTGTCTCCCTATCTATGACCTGGCTTCCTGCTTTTTTTTCAGCAACTCCATGAGCAATGCTATACCAGTGCCCCTGTAATAACTCAGTATTTCTCTCTGTGTGTACATTATTCAGCTACTAAAATGGCCAACAACGTTGCACAGAGGAGTTATCTTAAAGAATTGTAGTAGATATCCAGATAATAAATTTTAAAATTATAAAATATGTGGAGGATTTCACCAAATGCACTGGAAAATACTTGGCAGATCTTGGACTTAGCTATTAGTCCTATTTTAAGTAAAATAAGAGAAGTACAATTAAAGAACATTCTTCAATTCTAGATCCCTGATAGTATGGTAAAATGTTAAATCTATTTATTTTGAACTTTTATTTTATTTACTTTCTGTCTGGTAATACTGTTACCAGACAACAAGCAGAAGATTCCCCAGAAGTCAGCTCAAGTTTGACTAGAGGTCAGAATTTTCCCACAGATATTCATGCACAACTTGGCTGTACAACATGTGCCTTACTCCAAAACAAAACTTTTTAGAAGACAGTCTACTTCTTAATATGCTTTGTCCTAAAAATTCAGAAACACCACTTTTGAATCAGTATGAGTATTACAAAGAGTTTAAAATCCATTATAAAAATTCTTATATTTGTAAGGGTAAAGGGTTTTGAATGAGTTGCATTTTTAAAGCAATATTCAACTCAGCTTTGATATCTTGGATACCACTCTTTACATGGCACAGACCAGTTTTAGGAAAGAAAAAATCAGATTAAAAGAAATTTAAAAAAATAAGAAGAGAGAACTACTCCTCATTGACCAAAGAGACTGGCAGTACCCCTTTTCATTTTCTCAAGAGCTGTGTGATATCCTGATGAACTTGTAAATAATTTATTGCTCTTCTTCATTCCTTGCTGAACCTGCCTCCTTTGTTCCTTTCTTTCTTGTCCTCTAGACACACACTGACCAAACAACTTTCTCTTAAGTTGCAGGAAGAGCGTAGTGAAAGTTCGAGTGCTCTGCCTTTAGGGGACCAAAGAGGCAAAACATTGTTTTCACCTTTTCCCATTTTTCTCCCAGGGCATAGCACTTCTGACTTCCAGGCAACATCACCAGTATTCATTCATAAGCCAGCAGCAACGCCTGCTAGCTGTACTCAAGACAGCATTTGAGCCTTTTCTGTAAGTTCCATGTACTAACTCAATATAAAATCATTGTTCTGATTATTGATCAGATAAAGAATTTCCACTTGAACAGTCTGCCAGTAAGCCAGGACACTTCCTGCACAGCAGCACAGTCGTTCTGTATGGGCAGCCCATGGACTGAGGCTCCCTGCTCAGTGGCATATCCTGATATCTGTGTCCCTGGGGTGCCTTGGAACATGCCTTAAGTTCTTCTCTGCCATCTCTGTGATCTTCATTAGCTCTTCATCCCCACACTACACAACAGCCTGATCCTCTTTGGCTTGCCACAGAGCAGATCCCAGCCCAAGGTGCCATGAACATGCCTTGGAATAATGGTCTATCTTTACACACTTACAGAAAATGCTTCAGAGAAATAATGAACCATAAATTTATGATTTCCCCCAGTCCACCTGAAGCCAAATTTCAGCCAAGTGTAACAACAAAAAATCTTCCCCAGAATTTTTAAGAAAGTATTAAATTTAGACTTTTAGTTCAATAATGGAAACCCTGAACTCCCTATACTCCAAGTCGGATTGCTCAGCCACTAAGACTCTGATATTTATATCTGTAAATTCTGTCCTTTTTTATATTTTGCTGTTGGTTTTGGGACACAAAAGCAAATATTCAAAGTGCTCCAGCACACTGGATAATTGTATCAGTGGGAGCTACAGGAATACTTATAGGCTGAAGCCCATCTCTTACAAGGGATGCTTTTTAAACTGGAGACTACACCCACCAGCAGCAATGCCAAAACCTGATGAACTGAAATAAAGAAAAAGGAAAATTTACACAAAATTCACTTTTATGGAATATAATATGAAGCATATGCTTAAGTATTCTCTTTGAATAACCTGAGAATCACTTCTTTAATTTACTAGACATTTGGAATTGCACACAGAAAAAAAAAAAAAAGGAGGTGATACTTCTTCCTGAGCTAACATAGTGTAGAGTTGTTAATGTCTAATTTTGAACTCTGCCTTTGTGCTTTTGCAGACCTGAAGACAGAGCTTGACAAACTGGAGTATTTATCCAGACAAAAATAGCCACTCAGCTGTGCTTTAGTGCCATTTTCTGTCACACCAGCATGACAGCACTAAGTGTTTAGTTCAAATAAGTGGTTCCACGTCCTCTGATAATACAACATGGTTCCAGCATTCTGTTCACTACAATTTCAGCTCCATCAGGGGTGGCACAAGACAGCTCAGTATTCCCAGAGATTTTCAAACTGTGGTGCATGTGTTCTATTATGCACTCAACCCGTCTGGTCCATTTGGACTGGATTCACCAGGGAATACAATTAGTTGGCCATTTTATTTACACAACCCAGCCTGCCAATTTGTCTGGAGCTTCAGTTATTTTTTATTTTTATCTTTCCAGCAGTTTTGAATTATTTCTGATGTGGCACCTATCTGTAGCACAGACTCCTCTTTCACTGGGCATTAGCGTGTAAGGCAACCAGCTGTTGGGGACTCACCTCAGGACAGTCGGGATCTTCAAATTTGAAGCAGTAGTTATTTCCTCGACAAACCCAAGCTCATAGTTCTTTTAAATGAGCCCTAAATAAGACTTTACTTAATGTGCTGCCATGGAGAATATGCAGAAACAGCAATAGAAGAACAAACACATGGCAACAAATTCTGCTCCCCATTGCATGACTCATCAGTGATCCCAAAGTAGGGAGCTATTGTTGCAACAAAGACCAGAATTTGACACAGGCTATTTAGTTTTAGGAAAAAAAAAACCCAGGCAAATATTTAAAAAAAAAAAAAGAGAGACATGGAATATTCTTATCCGAAGGTCACAGAACCTTTAAGCAAGCCTCACAGAACCACCATTGTCACAGAAGTTTGGGTATACTTTCCAAAGTTTAGTTAGCACATATAATAAAAATATTTAACATCAAAAAATAAAAGCAGACATAATGAAATAAATATTAAAAGTCACTTGCATTCCAATGCAAACACTTGAAATGGTAAATCTATGAAAATATTTTGGGTTTATTCAAGCTAGAAGGTTCATATATTACTGATTTTATGATGCCAAATATTTTTTGCCAATGTCTTCACTATTCTTTTTTTCCTCTTTCTCTGCCTCTCTCCTCCTGTATGAAAGAAAAATCTCTCAGCCTCCTAGATTTTTAACTTGAGGCAACACAGTCTTGAAGTGTTTCATACAATTAAAAGGAAAATGCAATATGCAGAAAAATTGAACCATCTTCTATCAGACATGTTTTATTCCTGCGCTGCTACTCAAAATAAATTGCCTGTCTTACAATTTTCCTCATTACTTTAATTATCTTTTTTCCAAAAACATGTTATCCCCGGACAAGCCTATAAAATATGTCCTAAGGTACCCTCTTGCCAAAAGGTTTTTCCATATGCTTTGCTAACCAGCTTCATGCAACTTACCAGTTTTTTACAATGATTTATAATTCAACTTTGATAGGAAGCCCAGGTAGTTGGGCAATTTATCTATAAAGAATTCAAATTACTAAACTATGAAGTTATACTATACATTGCAAACAGTAAATGATTGAAGAGATTGCATAACCTCTCTCATAACTGTGAAGGTTTCCATTACATTGTTTTACTGTGAGTAATAATGAGTCAAACTGAAACTATCACCAAAATAGGGTTAAATGAGAAAACATCATCTGTGCATTTATGCTGACAGACAGTCATGGTCTAAACTCACTAGGGTGCATGAAATGTTCACTCTCCTTACCAACACAGCACGTTCCTATTCACATTAAAAGGCCTGAAAGCAAAAACTAGAACCTTTATCAGAGAACTTAACTCAAGTGTTCCTTACTCCTCAGGCCAGTCCACACTTTCCTGGAACGTTTTCCCAAAGCACCATTCCCAAAGAGTTACTTTTTCCCCCTCTCCCTTCTCTCCATTCTATATCTTCATGTTGCTTATTTGTATGATGGACTGACATAGCAGTTAGAAAAAAATAGTCGTGTTTAGAGCATCTGTGAAGCTACAGAAGCAGAGGGGAACACGTCAGGAAAGATGAGGTGGTTGCCTGGTTATTCTGGCAGAGCACACTGAACTGTGAAGGGAAGGTCTTAAAAGCACTGACAACATGCCATGCACTGCGTACTAGTTTGTGCACCTTCATCAATACCATGGCCTTGGCATCTTCTAGAGTTTTCATTAACTGCTGGGACATTTTACAGATTTGGGGAGACTAGATTTTGAGTTTCACAGGGGTTTTTTTGGAAAACACACCAAATATGTAATTTCCTTCATAAATTATTACACTTCATCAATAAAGAGGAACACTTCCCGAATACATTTAAGTGTGTGAAAACAACTGAATGCTAATGCTAGGATCAAGCCAGCAGTTGTCTGTGTTTTCCCTTCCAGCTGAGTAGAAGGCT
>JAOXXN010000395.1:38848026-38859051 GCA_026770055.1 Myrmophylax atrothorax
AAGGCTAATACATTGCATTGATGGAGTGGGATTGCTGGAAGGATCTGTGCTCCCACACCTAAAACAGAGCTGTCTGGCCATAGTACTTATTGCTGGGCCATAGATTCCACATGATTTCTTCAAGGTGGTTGGTAGTGGTTATGTTAAGAGTTGTGTGATATCTTGGTGAAGTAATTTAATGATCTTCTTAATTTCTTGCTGAAACTGCCTCCTCTATTTCTCTATTTCTCTAGACACATAATTTTAAGATTAGAGAACCCATGTTCATAATGCCATTCTTACTTCCTGGGAGGAAGGAAAATCCCTTGGCAAAAATGGAACAGTTCCATCAGATATAAGACATATATAAAAAAAGGCAGCTATTGTTACAAGATAATACAGCATAAAAGCCAGCTGTGTTAAAAACTGCCTGGAATGTTTGAATTCAGGTTTCCAGAAAACACTAAAATAATTATATCTGCCCTTAAGCCACTTGCCTGAGGACAGCTGCAAACATCAAGCACAGAGTGTGTAGCGACACTTTTCAAAGCCTGTGACTGTGAAGAGTAGACCATTGGGTACTGTCAGTCACAGGAAGGAGGCAAATAAAGTCTGAGCCTGCTTAAGAGGGAATTAAAGAATCTGAAGACAGCTGCTAAATGTAGGCAGAAATTACCCTGCTGTTGGACCTCCTAAAATAACAATGTTGTCAGAGCTCCTTCCCAAGCAACCCAGAAAGGTGCCTTAACATGATGAATCAATTCAACCACATAATGATGGCTCACAGAGTACCTGAACAGCAACTTTATCCCATTTTCACTGGAAAAAGTGAACTCTAGGCCAAGATAAACTGATATGGCACAAGTGAAGGAAGTTTGCTCCTATAGTACAAACCCAGCCAATTCAAAGCCAAGCTCATAATTCAAAAAGAATGTGTCCATTTCTATCTCCATACCTTAATGTAATTGTCAAAGTAGTTTTTCTTCTGCATGAACTTCAGACTAGAAATTCAACATGTGGCCCCTCATGTGCAAACTTCAAGCAATCTTCACAACAGAATGACCATTTCCAAGACTGCTTACAAGGCTTTCCTTTTTTTGTTTCTAAACACAAGTATTGGGTTTACTTTTCCCTTTGATAATATACTAATTTATGCTTAGAAGAACTAGTACATGCCTATCCCACCAAATGCATGTGAACTTTTGGAAAAATTTGGGGTTGTTTAAGGTATTCTTAATTTTTCATACTTTTCAAGAATAGAACAACTTACTTGAAAGGCATTTATCAGGTGACATGGTTTCTGCTGCAGTCTCAAGACAGTGGAATCGAGGAGTGGAAATAAAAAGGAACAATTGCTATTAACAAACACATACACTTTATTTTGTGATTTGTATTTCTATATTCCAGGTTTGAGCAGGTTTAAGGGATTTGAATATTCTGAGAATCTGTCCTTAAAGACATTGCTGTTGGTCTGCACTTCTGGATGTTGCAAAATATCCAGTGGTGCTTGAAAGGGAGAAGATAGTTTTTCCAGCCAAAATGGCATTCAGTTTTATAAGCTTTATCAATAACATTTCCAAGTAATATTAAAATATCAAATATTTTAATGCAAAAATAAAGAACTTTCAAATGTGGGTCAAAATTACTTTCAACATTTATAATAAGAGCTGGACAGAAATTTATACATTTCTAGCTAAAAGTTTAGCAACATTCTATAAAGCTTTCTGTATTTCAGGCAGAGGATACCAATCTTAACTAAAACACCACTTAATTCCTACACACCTTAATAGTTTTACATATTTCCCATAGCCACTTTTGTCATCATGCATCATCAATTTTGCAAGAAAATAACTCACTCTACTCTGTCTTAATCTCAATTTCTTTTCTCTAAGATGGGCAACACCAATACCAACCCTCAGGAAATGAGCCTAGTTGTACTGAAATGGTAAGAGGGGGAAAAAAAGTCCTTTGAGTTTTTCCCAGAAATCACAAAAGAAAAAAACGAAACACCAACATAAAAAACAATTATACAAATTACCTTTCAAAACGGATTTGAGCAATTTTGAGATTTGTTATTTGAAAACAAGGGAGCATTTCTGCTTCTCTAGTAATTTTAGTGGCAAAATGACCTAGGTGTGCCCCCATCCAGCCCAAATACTGAATTCTTCCTCACCACTACCAACACGAGAGGAGACCTAAAACTTGACATTGACACATGCACTATCTGGTAGTCCAGAAATCAATAAGAGCAGTGACCTGCTTTCAAATGAAAAGCAGGAAGAATCTCTCCCAAAGGCCCTAATGTCTATATGGCCTTCCAACTAACCACCAATATACAAGAAAAATGTAGAAGCTTCAAACATGACTATGGAATGGATAGAAGTAAAAAACCCACTTGTTTTAAACAATTATGGTTCAGGCTTATGTACAGTACTAGTTGGAGTTCTTTTATATTGCAGAAGTCAGAAGTGGTCTGAAGTAAATGACAGAGGAGAGAGAAACTGCATGTAAAAATTGCTGACAAGTCTATGGCAAAACCACCTAGCCAGAATAGCACAGCACTTACAGAATTACAGTAGTCTTCTAAGCAGTAGTGTGAAAAGCTAGGAGGGTATTTCTGATGCACATCAGACACAGTGAAAGCTGAAGTGAGACCTCAAAGCTCTTTCTCTTTTCTGAAACAGGATATGAACTTAATTATGTATAAATGGAACTAGTGTGTGCATTTCTTCTTCTTCTTCTTCTTTGGGTCTTGAAGATTCTTCCTAGAAAGACTGTTCCTTTACAGTGGCACATCTTCTAACTCCAGTGAGTTTTAATTATACTAGTGCTTGCTGCTCTCCCTTCCCTGCAGACCCCAGCTCCTTCCTGAGTCAGAGTGAATGCACCTCTTCCAAAAAAACAACTAATCTGACAATATGCTCATCCTTCCTCAGGATTTATTGCCAATTTCAAGAGCATAATTGCTGTAGTGAACTGCAAGGAACATACTATATCCAAACTGTAACCATAATGAAAAACTACCTTTCCCTCCCCTCTGTTCTTTCCTTGTTTCAGTAGCAGATTTTCTCCCTTGTCAATGCAAATATCCTGTTGAGGAGTATTTTTCCTTTACAATATAACCAAAACCATCCTTGGTTTACAGCATGATTGTTACAAATCAGCACTGATTTTGAATTCATATTTGACATTGGTACTGCTCTTTAAAGCACATTTGATAGTTTCCCAGCAGTAGCATCACATTTCTTTAATGCTTATTGACAGGCAGGTCAGCAGACAGTGACTTTTTTCTAATGACTATTCTTTTGTTCTCTTTGCAGTACCCACAAGGACTTGAATGACAGAAAGTTCATTTTTCTCCGAGTGAACATCTGATGAGAGTAGCCCATGCTTTACTCCCCTTTGGGAGACACGCTGTCAGCCAGCAAAGCCATGGTGGTCGTGGTAACTGTCACTGCATATCCAACAGCTGCTCCGCTACACATTCCCTAACCTGGCAAGCACCACACTGCTGAGATTCTGCCACTTCTGCCCACCCTGGCTCTGTGCTGCCTGAGCCCTGCACCTCCAGCAGGCAGGCTGGCCAGCAGCTCTGTCTGCAGCTGCTTCTCGCCCTCCTAGTGCTGGTTCACCACAGCAGATCTCCCTAAGGTGCCTTTTGGAGCAGACCCTGGAGACTGAGTGTCACCCCTGCCAAGGAGCCAGAGCTCCTCAGCTGGAAGCCAGCAGTGTCCTGACCTGGTTGGTACTCACACTTTGCACATGGTGGCACACTGTCAGGTTTTTGCTGTACCAATGGAACAAAACTGTGAGGGAAAAAATATGCTGATGTGAACATTTTGAATTGTTTACATTCAAAGCAGAACATGGCTTGATGAAAAGAAAGTCAATCAAATGGACAGAGGATGTTGCCATAATACCAAAAGAATCATGTTTGTGCGGTTGCCATGCTCTAGCCGAGTGTTAGCTCAAGAACCTGGGCTACAGAAAATAGAATTAAATGCAATTTGCATTCAGTAGATGGATGTCCTAATCATCACCTGTACAGTCATTTTAGTTTAATGCTAAATAGTTCAAAATTATATTTTAATTATACAAAGCTAGGTACTGTAATACTTCTTTTGGAACAATCCTTTGCATTTTGATCTTTGTTAAAGATGCAAGTAGAACATGAATGGAACTTAAACTGCCACCACAACTGGTTAAACCTTCCTAGAAATACTTTGCTTACACTTAGGCAGAACATCCTAATTAGGATTGTATTCTGTGTCTCTTACATATGAATAGCCCTTTCTTCCACAAGGAAATCTAGAACTGAAATGGACATGAGACATTCTTAGACATGATGCTATTCTAGAAGTCTAAAGGTATAGCAAACTGTTTTGATTTTTTTTTAACATATATTCCTGCTTGCATAAATCACACAGAGTATAAAAAAATTAATTTCAGAATTTTCCCTAAATATTTGACTAACAAAACTTTGAGACAATTCAAAGAATATGGGAAGTGAATTACGATTATACTTACTTACTTTAAGTTACATTATTAAGAGCTGCCATAATTTTTCTTAAAGTGCAAATGCATTTAAATACTTAAAAATTGTATATCATCGATCTGTATTCAATATTTTTAATAACATTCCAGGTCATTAATTCCTTTTTATGGCAAGTTAACATGTACATGGTTAAGCAAGAAGCAATGAATATGAAGGAACTGTAAAAGTTGCATCTGCAGAAACTGCAGTTCAGCCACACATTTAATTAATATCGATAGATCTGTCAATGCTGGTACAAGATCAGGTGCCATTCATCAACCAAACCTTTATATTTAAAAAAGAAAGCAAAAATTTTCATGGACAACAAAGGATGGCAAGAAAGACAATATGACAGATTTGGAGATGAACTGTGATGAATACTGAATTAAATCAATGAACTAGAGGATATTGAATGACAGCATAACTAGTATACCAGTGGGTTTGAAATTGGAACCTTAACAAGAATAACATTTGCCAGAGATGGTAGATAGAGTTTTGCAACGTACAGCTTCTTCTCCTGCTAAAATTGACCAAAAGTGATCCTTATGCATTACAAAGGACCAAGCTGTCACATTGTAATAAAGAGCAAAAGAATAACAAATGTTTTCAATGGCTGAAAGACCAATGGAAGGAAAGATGTAATATTAAGATACTATACTTACAGTATATATTTCTGGAATTAAAAATCAAGAAGCATAACAAGAGGGTCTCAGAAGCACTTAGGGTACACTTAGGACCCAATAAAAACTTATTGAAAAAAAGAAGGTGCTATGATTTCTCCAGCTAACTTGGCTGTCTCCATTTTGCTAAGATATCCTAGCAAAGGAAATAAATACCAACCTACGCAAATGTCCACATCTTAAAACCTTCTTTGTTAGGCAGGGAGAAAGGACCCTCAAAACAAACAGAACTTTTATTTCTGTAGATGCCAGCGTAGCTCATGGCACAGCCAAGGGAAAAAGTTCTTTTTTCATTCCAAATGCAATGTTTCTTTAGAATGCAGGGGTTAAAATCTTCTTGTTCCTAATCTGCTGTTCCATATCACAAAATGATGAAATTCAAACTTCAGCTTCCCCTTTCTACAGCTTATCCTAGCATGGGAATTGATTCATCACACACTGCAATCAACTTTTTGGTACTTAACTGAATACAAATTATGATACTAAGGGAGATTTACACGTCTGTGTTGTAGAGAACAATGCTCATGAAAAAAAAAAAGGTTGATTTATCCACTGCAGTGGATTCAGTTACATTTCCAAATACCCATTCAGAGTAAAACACAGAAAGATTGGGAGGATGAGCATTTTAATTGTTTTCTCTGCTTTTCTACTTCTCTATGCTCATTTATGTAATTGTTAATTTTCAAAAGGATCATTTTCTGTTTGTTTCAACCCTTTCACTTACCAGAAAACCCAAATTCATTTTCCTATAATTTTGTTGCAGAAGTTCTGGGAAATCTCAGAAATGTTATGAACCTTACTGAAAGTTTAGAGCACTGAATAATATTCTTTTCTGTAAAATGTGAATTAGTCACTGAAATTAAATAAAAGGTGTTATAAAAAATGGGGTTAAACAAAACCTACAAGAAAAAATGAATTTGAAATAACTCGTCAAAAAATCCCTGCTTTTCTGAGTTGATTAACACTTAGTCCCAGTTATGCAAAAACATGACAGAAAGTTAAAACTTAGTTACACTTTGTTTTGACACATCACCATTCAATCAGGTCTTCCTTGATACTACTCTACTTCCTAATTCTATGTGATAAGTAGGAAAGAGAATTAAATACATAAATATATAATACTTTTACTAAATTTCACATATGTTACATATGTACAACAGACATGCAGTAGATGTTTTCCTAGCAAGTATGACATTTGTAATGTCTTCTTGCTCTCTTTGCCCTTATTCAATTCTCCCTGTTACTCCTTTTAGTTGTTTATACTATGAGATTTTTGGAACAGACATGCAGACAATGCCTGAAAAAAAGAAGACTCCGATCCCTGACACTGAGGTTAGTAATTCACAACAATTAGACTAATGCTGGAGAAAGGTAAATAATAAAAATAAAAAAATCTACAATCCCAAATTGCAGCTTATTAGGAAAAGTTGAGAGATACAGGATACACCTTAAATACCTATTTAATTGGAAAGCAAAGAGATGTCCTATGAAATTCTGAATCGTAGTATCTCTATTCAACTCCCAGTTTCAGTTTGCTCTAAATGAAAACTCTTTCCATCGTCTCTGAAGTTTCAGAACTGTCTAGCACTTCCAAGATCTTATAAGATTTTTTATTACTAACTTTGCCAAGGGTTTCCATTGAGCAGCCACTCCTGTATCCAACTCATTACGTTACATATCCTCATCTACTTTTCAGTTGTGAATGAAGGTTGTAAAGCAAAGAAGATAGTTAATAAAGTGCTTTGCAGAAAAGAATTTGAATGTAGAAGCTTTCAGGCTCTTAAGGCCTTCTAAACACAACTGGAATTAGTGGGATAAATCCTGTGGGTTTTCATTTGGATTCTATGTATTACACGTCACATTAATCAGTCCAAAAAATATGCCAGGATTCTACAGACAATGCCATGGTTTGCCACATCAACAACTGACCTTTGTTGCACCCTCACCAACCAGCCATCAGAACTGGAGTCACATGAAGCCTCTATTACTTATGGATGCAAATATCCCAGTAAGGTAGATAATTAAGAACACACCAAAATCATACTGCAGGGAATGCATGTCAAGAGCTGAGTTTTCAAATAAGATCTCCCTTCATTCGGTACTCCCTTCATTCAGTACTCCCTTAACACTGAAATGAATATCAGTTGATGAAAGTGCACAGTAAAACCACACTCAGCAACATGAAAAAAGACTAGAAAGGGAGATGAGGATAGAAATAACATTTTTTTGCAACTTCAGTAAGAATTTATTTCTCAATTCAAAAATATGTGGCATCATATTTTCACTGCTTTTTGTACTTACAAACAGGCAAATGCTTAACTGCACAACACAGATAAGATACTAGGAACTGAGAAGCTGATTTTCAAAGCAATGTATGAAGACAAAGAAGCATGTAAGACTTTTTTCCCCTTACTCAACTTCAGGTTATGGACTTTTATGACTGCCAATACTTCCTCTTGACAACATCTCAACAAGTAAAAGCACAGAATCAGTGCTGGTCAGTTGAGGCTCCTCAGCAGAGTAGTGTTAAATTTAAAGTCAGATTGAATTTTCCAGACTGGTGAATATGAAGAAGCTAAGTGTTCAGCATTATTATTGTTGCATCACTCCCATGCACCGAAAAACTAAAGGGAAGGCAAAAGCTTTTACGAAAACAACCCATGCTTTGAACATATCCATAATGGTAGGAAAGCATCTTCCTCTACTCATTCTGTTTAACAGTCTTTAAGTGCCAAGTTTGAATTCAAAACAAGTGCAGTGAATATATTTAATTATTACAATTTTTAAGGAAAATAAATCCCTGTACCTCAGATTGCTTTTCATATTTTTTGGAGAAGGAGACAAATAACCACTCTCAACAATGTAAACTAAGAAGGTATGCAAATGTAACATTGTAGTTAATTATATAACATCATCCTACTGCAAACTTGGGTACGGATAGGTATGAGTATTATAGGTACAACTTAAATACTGAGAACTTATGCATGCAAAAAGAAGTTGTCTGCTGGCAGAAAGATTGTTTTAAACAATCAGGATCACATTCAGCATTGACATTTTTTCTCTTTCATTTCTACATCCATCTCTACATACAGTGATAAGCAACTTTGTCTTCTGCTCTGATAACTCAGATCTTATAGTTTTCAATGACAGCAATCCAAATGCAAAAGTAGGGATTGTACTTCAGCCTGATTTCCTGAACTATGAGTAGGTTACAATCTCAAGTAATCTCAATGGACTATAGATTGAAGAGCTTGATCTTAGATCTTTACACTACCACTGGCATTCCTCCACAATGCCGGACAAACTGCTTAGGCTCTTTGTGCTGTTGTTTCCCAACCTCTAAGGCTTTTTATGGTTTGGAGATGAAAGAAGCAACTACTGCGGTTGAACTTCAAGGCAGAAGAGTGATCCTACGTTACAGGGTGCTGTGCCCAACATGAAGCAAACATTTCCAGAACTGAAGAAACAGACAATGATTCTTAAGAGGATCAAACAGCAGTTAAGAGGATTTGTGCCTCTAAGCAGGGATTTACTACACAAAATGAGTATGTACAAACAAGACTAGCACTCAAACAGACTGACTATGTAGAGTGTTTCAGTTATTAAAAGCTTACTCGTTCTTTTTCTTTACTTGTAATACTACTCCTGATGCCAAGGATGGAGCTGTAACCTCTGTCTGTGTTACAGAAAGTACCTTAGAACTTCAGAACTTGCCTCCATAGAGATGGTCTCTGCTGTGCCACAACCCTCACCCCTAATAAACAAAAACCAGACCAAGGAGTGATTAGGAAATGTCCAGGCTAGTAGCAATGGCAAGACAGCAGAAGGGGTCACTGCCAGCTTACATACTTAGAGGACTGCACCACGCAGTGATACAGTGATCTAGAAGCCACATTGGACCTTGAACCATTTCCTTTTAAACATTTATCATCAAGGACTAGCCCTTCTCTGTGTGGTGGGTAAAAAAATGGGAAAGGATAAAGCAAGAGAATGGCTAAGTAACTTTTCAAAGCAAATCACAAACAGAAGGAAAACTTGTGACTGCATGCAGAGCTACAAGGAGGGAAAATAAAAATCTACAGCTTCCATAGGGGCTGAAATAAAAGTTTCTAAACAAAACCTCCAATGCAAGTGACAGTCACTCTATAATTGTTGAATGTATTCAGACAGCAAAGCATTCTGATCTAGCCTGAAAAGTAATTGTTCAACAATGAAAGTTTAGAGGTTGGTTTCTTTTGGTGGTGAGCCTCCCCTTGCTTTTACACTACTGAACTACAATTATTTGAAAATCTTGGTGCTGGTCAAGTGATTTACATCTGGTAGATCATACAGTTTATATCTGTGAGGTGTATCTGAGTCTGTTGTGATAAAAGAGGAATTTTTGAGGAAACAAAACCCAGTGAAAGATTGTGCTGTTGTGTGTGGACTTCAGAAAAGGAACTGAAGTGTTTTGCACTCTGTCATTCAGACCTAGTGGTGACTGGCAAACAGAATTATTATTTGATGCAATTTTTCTACTTGAGCAAATAGCCAGCTCCCTATATAAAACTTGCTAGAAAGACAACAAATTTTGGTAGTCACTTCAATCAGATAATTCCAACTTCCTTGAAACATAAGTAGAAAGGCCAGGCCCATGAAGGGAAAAGTTTCATTGTTGTGAAGTGGTAAGACAGAGGCCACAGCACTCGAGGTAGGGACTGCCACCACAGCGGTTGCCACCTAACAACCTGCCAGTTGCGGTTCTTCTAGAGAAAGAGAGGCCAAGGCAGCACAGCGCTAGTGCCTGACTGTGAAGGTACTGCAGAAGTCTTATGTCAGCTTTGTGAGACTTGACAGGCCACAGGTTCAGAGGTCTGCAAGGTACTAGTATCCACTAATATCCAGAACAAGCAGAATTAATGATTAGTAAGACAGGACAGAATTAGTTCAACATGCCTAGTGCTTCTTCCTGCAGCAACAGATTCTGATGTAAAGATCTCCTATCCTTAAACAGACACATGGATATGTTTAATTTTATGGGGAACAAACATAAAATGCTGCAACTTGCACAACAAAAAGACACTACAAACTCCTTCTTCATGTTTTTCCTCTCTTCTGGATACATTGACCCTAGTCAGTGACAATCTCAGATGGCAATTGCAAATAAGGCCCTGAACAACTTTGCAGTGGCTTCTGTAAGAGTATGCTCCCTTAAGATAAGGAAGGGTTTTTTTTATTTTAAATATTCTCATTTAAAGCTCCTCCAGATCTTGCACCTATGAGTGAATGCATTTCACATGAGTAAGCTTAGAAAAGAATCACAGCCTTTTACTGGAAGTTGTATTTCATGAAATAAGATCAAAAATGTCAACAGCGAAAATGTCGAAGAGGCGCCATTTGAAAATATGCCTTTGAACTCATTTGACCAAGTCTACTGTATATATATAAATAAAAATCACACCTGTGTACAGACAGATAGGCTCTCTTTTTCTGGGAAGAACAAGGTGTGGAGACACGTGGGATAGATAATTAATCTCTATTGCTATCTATAGTTTCATTGTTAACAATGCCTTGGTTGAAGTGTGAAAATATGTTCACACTTTTGAAACTGGGTGATTAACTAATCAAATGACAATAAGAATCTTAAGAACACAGAAATTACTGTTACCCAACACTACTTCTGACTGTATTTTTTTCAAATTTTATAAGGAAAACATTGCCTCAGGTATCCTTCAAGATTATAAGGGAAGTTACAATATCTTCCCCGCTGTAACAATCGGTGCAGAAACTGTGACCAGCATCACTAGCCTATTTTCCATAGTGCACTTAGTATTTTACCCTTGAGGAATTAAT
>JAOXXN010000395.1:38871448-38890344 GCA_026770055.1 Myrmophylax atrothorax
ACGCGTGCTTATATTGATAATTTATATGGTTACTGACGATTTGTCTATTATCGGCATATTTGGCATTAGAATTTTTTTCTTTTAGAATTTCTTTAGCATCGAGTCGAACCAGGGGCAGCTGATGAAGGGGAATTTTCCTTGTATTCTTTGTCCTGTACTCTGTTCCTTGTCCCCATGAGTAGCATTCTGGAGTCTGCTGATCCATTTGGGAAAGAGATCCTGTTTCTTCAGGAAACATTCCGTAGTTTCATCACATCTTGGAATGTCGCCTTAGTCACATTTTCAAGGGCCTATTGACTTAGATGTAACAACTGCAAGGCAGCATTTGGTTTTAATTCTGTCTGACTTTTTTGTATATTTTTACAAAATACTTAGTTTTTAATGTGTTTTATAATGTTTACTTAATCAGTTTGTGTTTGTCCATCTGTCCCTTGTAATGTTTGATTGTACTTGGAAATTTCATCAGAAAGTAAGGTAGAATCTCAGAGGATTGAAGTATTCTGGCAAACATGCCCGAGTCTGGGCTGGCAGGGGCAGAAGGAAGGGCTGCTGCTGACATTTGTCTGGCCTCTGAAAGCTGAGAGGTAACACTTTCTTATTGGTTTACTTTGTGGCCAAAGGCCATGATCATTTCAAAGAGCCCTACCCAGAAGACCAGAAAAAGTGTGTTGAGGATCTAGGTGGGAACCAAAAGTATCAGCTTTCAAATGCAGAGGGCAAACTTAGGAAACATATTTCTTATTTGTCTGGGAATAGGGTTTTGAAGATAAAATAAAACAGGAGTAATACTGTTGAAATGCAGATTCTTCTACAGAGACTATTCTGCAGAAAATCTGGTATTAGAATAAGTCTGTAATATAGTTGAAAAAAAGGCAGAAGGAATTGATGGTTTTACATCATGGTTGTCTCATTTTTTGATGAAGTCTTGCTCCTGATGTGTTGTTTCTTTGAAAGTTCTTGCTGTATATGTTACTGCAGAGATGCTTAGGTTGGATTGATGATGATCTTGTAAACACTTGTGCATCAGTATCAGAAATGCAGTTACTTTGTATGTGAACACATTTGTTTTAGCTTATGTCTGCTATTGTTAATATTTGAGCTTTGGTTTTTTTTAGTATTTTGTATAAATGCTAGGGGTACTAACTTCAGTAAAGTGTTTCGTGATCATGGAGGGAAAATCACTGTAACTGTAATGCAATGGATAGTTTAGAATCAAGGAATAATACTCAAATACTTAAGATGCCACAGCTAAAACTCATGGGTAGATATAATACTGCCCAAAGTGAATGTCTGCATTTGAGCTATTTGGAGATGTGGTTGCATGCAGGTGCCTGAAACTTATGATTTAAATTGTTTAGGCTTTTCACAGAAAAAGAAAAGCCTAAGCTTTTGTTACAGGCTGGAAAAGACCTTTAACATCATCAAATCCAACTATTATTAAGCACTAAATATTTTCTGATTGAAAAATACAAATGTGAAATCCTGTAAAGATAAAAGTTTGTAAAACAATAATAAAAAAATTTAAAACTGATGCTTCCCAACGAACATTCTTCTAAAAAAATGTAGCTGAGTTTGTAAATGGTCTTTAGTCTTGTTTCTTTTATACTGTTGAACAGGTACCTCTGAATTACTGCTGTAACTCTCTTCTCACTCTTTCTACTGGATGCTGCCCAGTGTCCTGATATGCCCTCTCCTTCCTGCATTTTCAGCCTCTGCAAGTTTGACAACATGGGACTAAAAGGAAGGAGTTTGCCTGGAGCACAGCTCTGTCGTGGTTCTGGTTGAGCTGGTGTTGACACCAGTATAGCCACTCCTTGCTATCAGTCTTGTGTGCCTTTCCTTTTGAATAATCAAACAGAAAATTGGGTGTGTAAGCTTAAGATAAAACCCAAAAATCCTTTTTGACTGTTCTGGGCTAACAGGGAGGCCTTCTCTTTTTGGTTTTCTTTTTCTTTACTTGCTTGTTTGTTTGGTTTTTTCCAGATGACCTTGTGTCCTGTTTCCTTTCTAGCCTTCAGACCCAGGTCTCCTCTGTCTTAATAGTGGGTAGATGCTCCATGCTCTGGAGCCCTGTACTTTGTCCTTGTGGGAACCCTGGATGCTTCTTGCCAGCTTTGCCAGTGGGGGAGGCCCAGCTGCTGTTCCTCGGCCCTAAAGACTTCTTTGTGATCTGCTACATTTCCATGTAGTCTAAAAGTTGAACCTGTGCAGAGCCAAAGTCACACTGGATGATCCTTCTGAGTCCTTCCAACTCAGGCTATTCTATGGTGCTAATTGTCAGAAGTAGATAAGTAGATCTAATTAATCCAAGGTGTAAATCAGCTGAGAAGCACTTCTTGGCATGTATTTGAGTTAGTTTTCTGTTTTGACCTGGTCAGTCACCCTGTGGTTAGGTGCATAACCATGCTGATGTGATGGGAGTGAGTGAGGGCAATGGGGGACTGGGAAAACTTCCCTTTTGGTGACAGGTAGCAACCCACTTGCTTAACTGTATTCACGGGTCATTCTGCCTACTTAAAGCACCAATATAACCAAGTTAAGTTTAAAAAAGAAAGGATGGGGGAAAGTTTAGGCTATCGTTTGAGCCAGTGGTGCTCATGACAGTTCAGTCTTTCTTCTTGTCCTAGTGTCACGCAATTCCCTCTTACAGATCATTTTGGAGCTATATAGTAAACAGGACTGGGGAATTTTTCTACCCTCACCACGGGGCTGCCGAGCCCATCTGTGTGGGCAGCGGGAAAAGAGCATCCTAGGGATGAGAGAGGGCAGGAAGGCTGCAGTGCCAGCTTGCTTTGACTGAACTGAGTAGAGCTGAGGCCCGGAGCTTGGTGGTGCCATTTCCTGCCATGTCATTCAGCTGAACTGATTTGTCCTTTTAAAAAACATGTTTAAAGTTTTCTGACCAGCTTTGTGTTGTCTGTAATATGTTAAATGCTTGGTACAGTAATTGTACTGATATTCTGCCGAAAGTTAAAATGAAGGATATTAGTAATTATTTTATCTCATGAAAATCAGAGCATAGAGGCAAATCTTTAGTCATGACCTATTTGTTTTTAGTATTTTTGTCATGTTTACAGAATAGACCTTGGTGTTTTTTTCCTGCTGTAGAAATTATAAGAAAGCTATTTTTGAAGAGAAATGTAAGTCTTTAGTTCAGATTCTGTATATTGCTCATTAAAATCCTCCATTTGTTGCCAGATTCCACTAGTAATATCACTTATGCAATACTGTGTAAGCTCTTAGCATTAGTAAAATTAAAAGATGATGACTTAAGGATGACTAATGTTAGTCTTTGTTGGGTTTTTTGATGTAGAAGTAGCCAAAAATGCTCTGAAAAATAGTGTTTGAAAGCTATAGGGAACTACTGTAGGAAATCTTCTTTCCTGTTTCAAAACACTGCACTTTATTTAGTTTTTTTTAATAAGCAATTTAAAAATTAAATGGTTGTCACTCAAAATAACTGTCTGACAATAGAGTTTTCATAATGTCAGCATCCCAGCTGATGCTGTACTGAAATGTAATATTGACATCAAAGGAAGAATAAGTAGTGCATTTGAAGATGAAAACCAGGTATTTGGTACAACTGCGTTGGACTGTACAGCATTCTGAACAAATGCCATTTAAAGGGTTTTTCGCTCAGAAGCTGAGAAGTAAAAAGTTATATGTGATAAATTCTCATCCCTTTGTTTTGAAAAAAGTGGATTTGGAAATGCAGTATTTTTTTAAATGGTCTGTGTTGTTTATTCTAAATCACTAGCTGTGTTCAGAAATTCTGGAGACAACTGAAAGCAAACTGGAACTGTACTTTTGAAGTGCAGAATTCAGGCAGCATTTGGCTTTCTCAATGAAAATCCTCCATTAAAAACAAATTAGTTTTCTTCTGAAGAACTGAAGTCTTCCACCTGCCAATATGAATTTTAGGTTGTGCTCTACTAATTGCAATGTTTCTCAGCTTAGTGTCAGTGAGTGAAAAGTATATACAGCTAATGTGCATAGAAAAATACTATTATCCTGAAATAAAAGTGATTGACCTTTGTGCTGCCTGTAGGCAGATTTTCTATTTAGCAGGGCAGAAATTAAAATGTGCTGCCATATTTTTCTTCTGTATTTTTGGTTCATTATGTACATGAAGCAGAATAGAAATATTCAGGATAGTGTTCATATTTGTATCTGAGCAAATTTAAAGTTTGGACTTTCCATCCTTTTGATCTGTGTGATCCTTCTATGGTACTTTCCGCTGCTGTTTATGACAGTTTTGGTGTACTGGTATATGTTCTTTAGATTGACTTTCTCTGATGTAAAGATAATACAAATCTTTTTTTCAAAATTATCTTTCTTTTCACTCTTGCAGAAAATTCTAAGCTGAGACATGTAGAAAAAGATGTTTTGATTCCACAAATCATGAGGGATCGAGCCAGGGAGCTGTGTTCAGATAAGGTGCAAGGTAAGAGTCAAATATTCATTAAGAGATCAGATGTATTCACTTTTGTGCCCTGAATATAATCCTTGTTTTTGAAGTCGTGTAGTCAGAGAATTAGTATGTGTAATCTGCATCTTATCTGTTCACTGTGAAACCAATATTGAAGCATATAAATCTGCTGTGTTAGCTTTGGCTGCTTGGTGATGTGGACTATTTTCCAAAATGACTTGTTCTCGAGGGCCGTGGAATTCAGTAGGATTAACACAAAACTTTCCACATCTCAGTCTAGACTATGTGGTGACAGAGCAACACGAGTTACTGTATTCCTATATGTAATATTTGATACTTACATAAACAGAATTGCCTCATGTGAGCCTTGATTTAGGGCCTCTCTCAATGATATATTTGCTCAAATATTCCCAACCAACTACATCCTTTCGCTGCCCCAGTATTTGAATGATACGTGCACATAAACACACACATGTTAGACAGACATTGAAATAGGATGGTGCAGTCTGCTTCTGGTTTGGTTTTGTTTTGAGGAGTACTGGACAATAAATCTTGAAAGTGTTATCACCATTTCTTCTGACACCCAAGTGTCCATTTATTTCTGGAAGAGACCTGGAGCTTTTTGAAATACCATAAAGATGATGTTACTTACGCACAAGTTGGCCAAGAATGCTGCCATAAGAGAGATGTAAGAATGGAAAAAAAAAAATCAGGCAAGAGAATTATGCTATACAAGTGCCAGGCTTTCAGTAGAAGGCACTTATGTCTGGTCATCTAGATCAGTACTTTTTGATCATGTACGCCCATCAGTAAAAAATTTCTGAGTGCACAACAAAACAAATATATGTATTTTTATTTGTAAATTATATAAATGTACCGTGTCCTAATATGTTATTCATACTATAAAATATAAAAGTAGAAATGAAGAAAGATAAAGATGAAATAAACAACATTTTAAAACAATTTTTATGCTATTTACCAATGGTCAAAAAGCTTTGTGCTCTGAAAAGCTTACTATTAACAGCAGTATTTTGTATTGAGGTCTATATGACTTAATATTCTTTATAATCTTCATTTAATACTGTGATACAAGAATCTGAAGGTCTGGTTCTAAGTTCGGTTTATTACAATACTTGTTTTTAATGGGTGTCATACCCAGAAAAGATACCTCATAAAGATGCATAGATCCCAATAGAATACGTAGTGTTTCTTGCACTTACTAAATTGTACTCATTTTGCAATTCCATCGAAAAGTTTTGCAAAAGTTTTGCTTAACGTTGGACTAGTAAATGACCATCTCTTCTGATGTCAATTAGTTGTTCTTCAAATCTAATTGGAAGGTGTTGCATATTTATGTTTTTAACCCACTGAAACTCTCATTTGGAAGATTTTTGACAGGTTAGAAGATTCTGTTTCTATCCTTTTAAAGTGTACAGATGAAAGAGATTTTTGTAGGTGATACACTCACATTGCGTTCGGCAATAGAACTAAACCACAAACTGCATGGTGAGGGGAACAGCCAAACACCTGTTTGCAAACTGCTCTCTCCAAAGCCCAAATTTCTTTCGCAAAGGAGTTACTTTCTCACTCATTGTTAAAACATTATCTTCACCTTGAAGAGACACACTGAGTGTTTAGATTTTGGAAATTACTGCTGGGTAGAAAATTACTCACAGCCACTTGTCATCACTGAAAAGGTCAGCGAATTTGGAACACTTGTCTTTTTGTAAAAGTAAAATGTGTCAGGTTTGACAACTCCCTGAAGTGTTTTGCCACAAGATACTCAGCAAACCTCTACATGGTGCTAGAGATTTTCATTGCCCCTCTCCATCTTACTACTAGCTCTGGTAAAGCTGCTACAAAGTCTGGTAAAGGTGCTCCTGTTTGAAGGGCTTGTTTTTATAGTTACCACATCATCCTGTAGCACTTTGTGCGCTCCTGGCTCCAACTACCTTGCTGCAATAGTTCACCTGTGAGTGATGTAGTTTCTTGCCTCTCTGTAGTCTTGGTCTGGAATCCCATTTTTATTCCAGTCAAAGCAGCTGCTCCATCAGTGGATATGTTTGCACAGTTTTTCCATAATACATTGTTTTTTATTCAAGAAGCCATTTCCTATTGAGAATATATCTTCTCCAGTACCACTTTTCTTTAGTGGCTCACCAAAAAAAAAAAAAAAAGAAATGGTCTTTGTGCATTTAATTATTGATATGCAAATGCCACAAGCTGAGAGAAGTTGCTGTTCACCCAACTGAACAACAAACCTCCCACACTGTGTAACTTTTCTAATACTTGTTTCTTCAAATCTTCAGCAATGTCTTCTGTGAATCTTCCAAAAGTATTTACTGACAAAGGAGTGCATTTTAGTTTGTTGCTACATTGTTTTCCCTGTATTATTTCTGCTGTTTTTACTGTGGCAGGAAGAACAATTGTTTCCCCAATGGTATGTGGCTTTTTGTGTTTCACTATTACCTAAGAACCTTCCAAGGAGGCATCTAGACATTTATCACTAGGTTTAGAGACAAGTCTAGTTAAAGTGGTCAAGTGTATTTTTAAGCAGTTGCTCTTATGGATTCTTCAAAAGACAAAAAAAAAATAGTCCTACAGTAATTTTGACATTGAGTAAGTGGGAAAAGAGTTGGGAATATTTGCCAAGGGAAAGTGGCATCACAGGACAGGTACCTTCCAGTGCTGCCAGGTGGACTTAATGAACGGTAGTTGAATCATTTTTACTTTGACCTCTATACCTGTTAGGGGGGAAAATGAAGATGAAAAACAATTGCAGTAATCCGAGTCATTTATAAAAGACATTAGTTAAAAATATATTCTGGGAGCTTGGTATTTGTATAATATTGTTTGAGGGTAAACCAAAGGGAGATTGTGTATGTGTTTTTCTCCCCTGAACTTTCTTTGTATAATATGAGGACTTTGATTTCAGCATCTTCATTTTCTGTGGCAGCAACTGGTATTGGAGATGCTTGAGCTGTGAGTGGTAGATTATTATCTTGCAGCTTCTCCATCTTTTTGCCTCCATAAATTTTAAAGCCAAATGTTATGTTTTTTCTCTTTCTGTGATGTTAGGCAAAACTATAATTTCTTTCTCCTGTATAGAGTTCAATTTTCTGTCTCTAGGAAAATGAGGTTTGTGGATGCATCTGTGTTCCCCTCATTCCTCTGTCACCTGAAAGCCAGCTTTGATCAAATTGTGTGGAAGTTAGAAGTGGAAACTGAGTATTTCTGCAACATTTGTTTTGATCAAATAAGCAGGCAAAACCCCACATTGATACCTCTATTAAAAATAAAAAGGTGGTAGCATAACTTTAGATATTTTGTTGTACACCTTTTTATCTGGATGGAAAGGAGAGACCAAACTACAGGAAATGAAGCTTAAGTGGTTTTGTGAACAGGAGACTTAAATCTGTGGTGAAACTATTTCTGGAATAAGTTTGTCTTGTTAGTACACAGGGATAGGTGTTAATCAGAGTGAATAGGCTATGCTTTTTATGCTGTAAACAATTATAAGCTGTATAATTAAGTAATCAAAGCTCCTGCGATGTGGTTTGTGTGCCACAGAGCGGACACGCGCGCGTGAAATGGAGAGACTCGTTTGACTTGCTCTCAGTGTGGGATTGTTCTGCTTTATGTTAATTTTGTTTGAGAAACTCCTATTAATACACCTTTGTTTCATTTTGTCTTTAGGAAATTGTGGTAAATGCATTGGTAATATATGAAATAAGGCTATTCCACAAGTGGGGGCCTTTCCAGTTGGCTTCATCACGCTGGGTTCACATGTGTCCCTCTGGGGAGCCCCCATACATTGAATAGTGCTCTGCGTGAGCACAGGGGTCCATCTGCATCCAGCCCGGTACCTTAGCCTGCAGCTATACCACCTAGAGCTGTGTGCTTATCACAGCTAATAATGCAAGGAATGACAGCCTGTCCAGCACGTGTTCAGGAGCTGCCCAGGGAAAAGAAACCCCATGGGTTACAAAAATAAAAAAAAAAAAAAAAAAGGTTTTGTTAACTGAAAAAGTGGTCCTGCTGCCCCAGTGTGTGGTTGAGTGGGTGACCCGTTGCTGTGCTTGGTTGTTGGCCTACCAGAGTAGTTTAAGGATGAAATAACCATGAAAATATGTCCATCTGATAATTTTTAAGAACAATTAAGTATTGTGT
Organism: Myrmophylax atrothorax; assembly: GCA_026770055.1. NCBI lineage: Eukaryota > Metazoa > Chordata > Aves > Passeriformes > Thamnophilidae > Myrmophylax > Myrmophylax atrothorax. Next base: position 38,880,048 of record JAOXXN010000395.1, read on the forward strand.
CTCGCCATATTTTACTTAGATTATACTTGGATTAATTTTGCTTTAGATTATTTAAATTTCCTTAGAACTTTTTTCAAATTGTTTCAGTATAGTTCTTCTGTGTGCTGCATGTTTCTTAAGAATTTTTTCTCTCTCAAACTCAGAATAATTTTTATGTGTTTTGAGATTTTCCGTCACTCTCAGTGAAGATGGATGTGTTAGTAATTTTATTAAATTGGTTAGACATACTTTCTGGGAAACACTAGTCAACTTCTAATGACTGTTATGTAAATATGCTTTATTGTGTTCATAACCCTGCACTGAATGTATGTGAAATTGTGGGCTACTATAGGAGTTAAAAAAGAGTCATAAAAACCCAAGCAAACAAAAAACCCCAACAACATTGTCAGACATGGTCTTTTCACTGTATTTTTACAAACTGTAGCATAAGTTTGCCTGAAAGAATATTATATTCATACATTTCTGTATCAGTGTGTCCATTTCAAACCTAAGTAACTAAAAGGAACATTTATTAGCCATTGCCTTGTCCATTGCTTTTATGAAATAATTTCTTAAGCAAACTGTTTTCCTGTGGAATTACCAACTTTTTTTGGCTTAGATTTCCAGTTGTAACATTTAAATATGAGTAAACATCTTTAAAACAAATTATAGCAAATTTCAGGAACCTGGAGTTAGCATTTTTCATCGGAACAGTTCTCTTTAGGCAAATCAGAACTTCTGTAGTTTCATCTAACTGTGCTTTGCTTTGCCTTACTGCTCTCTGCTCTCAAAATAGAGACACTTACAAAAAACCTGCAAGAGCTTTGGTTGGTCTTGATCATATTTACAGAAAAGTTAGTCCAATTTCTTGAGACCACTTGTTCTGCTGTTCAAAATTACCAATTTTGAAACTGAACTTGATGGGTTTGGGTAGAGAAGAACTGTTGGGAACAGAAATATGCAAACTTGAAGGACTATTAACTTAGTTTGATTTAATTTGGGGTTTCTTGGTTTGGAAAATAGAAACAGCTGACTGACAGCTGACTGACTTTGACGTGTGGGTTTGGACTCTCAAGAAGAATTGAGAAACTAATGGGTCACTGAGTCAGTCATGAAATTAATTCTGTATTATATTTGTTGTGTATGGTTTGTGTATTTGTTGTATTGTAAAGCATTTCTGTCCACCATTCAAAACCTCACAACCTTTTTTTCCTGGGAGAAGAACAATCTTGCTCTAGAGAAAAAGAGTTTTAGTTCTGAACTTTTTTCTTCTGAATTTTGTTGTCTGTTACTGATACATCATCTGGATTTGAGCCTTTCAAGGTCACCAAGAGGGACTTGCAGATGTCTTCTGTAACCGAAACCATTTGTAAGGTTCAAGGATTCAAGTAGGAAGTTGAACTACCTGCTTTTCAGGGTGAACACAGGAACAGATAGTTCAAATCAGCCTTGTTCTGCCATTGGAAAGATGCTGTGGCAAGTGTAGCCATTCCTTATTTGAAGCATATTGTGAGAGACATCCATTTGACCAAGATGGCAAGTTGTTCTGTCCTTTTTTAAAAATCTAATTTTTAAATTCTTTTATGAAGGAGACACGAGGAAGATATTTCCACCTGTGCTGTGTTGAGGACCTTCGGTGGAATAAACTGTTACCTTAGCTTGGTTCTGTTGTCTGTAGGAGCTGTGTAATTAAAGCAACTGGAGTCACATTGCTGTAAAAAACTCATGATACTTGGCAAGGCTTTAAAAATGGTTTAGGAAGTGTGGCTGGAAAAGGACATTTCCAAGCAACCACCCTCCCTGCATTCTGCAGATTTCCCATTAGCCCTCTCCTCCTCAGGGCTCATGTTGATACTTAGTGAAGATGATGGGATGCAACACTACTGCAGGCTTCTCTACAGCTGAGCATGACCAGTGTCAACCAGAGTTTTGATAATGTGCAGTTACTCAACAGTCCTGTCACTGACATTATCTCTGTCCCCACAGGGGCCACCTGCTCTAGACCATGACCCTTGCACCTGACATATCAAGGTCCATAAAACCAAAGAAATTTCTGATTGAACTACATGTGATGCTGCACATTTAAATGCCCAAGCACACCTTTAGATACTCCTACTTCAAAAAAGACTTTTTATATATACGTTCTTACTGGAAATGCAGATAATGAAATGTGTGTAATACTTAGCAAATTTTGCTTGATGTTGCTCACTTTCCTTTGTATTTCTGGCCAAGTTCTGTTAATTGATTCAAACCCTTGCTGAATGCTGGGGGAGGATTAACGTGTTGGTACCTACAGTCGTGGTTCTTAGGTTGACACTAAGATGCTAAGACTGATAGTAGTGGGAAATTACATGACAGCTCACATTTAAAAATTTTGGTGAGTCTTATTGTCTTGAAGCAAATTAAAACTAAATTCACCATTTATAACTGAACTTTGCTCATCTGCTTTGCATCATTGTGAAAATACAGTCCTTACAACTGTTTTTTTAAATTCTCATCTTTTAGGAGTATCTGGGAACACAGTGATGACCAAAGCAGAAAGATCAAGTGACTGAGATAAAAACCAGTGAGTTAACGTGACCACTCCTGGTACCTTTTTTTTTAATTGAACTGCTCTGACCAGAAATTGCTTACATGTCCATATTATTCAGAGTTTGGTGGAAAGCTTGAGGGGTTACATGTGGAGATTTTTATAATCAGAATAGCCTTCTCCTTTGAGGGTGAAATAAGAATGCTACATTATTGCCAGAATTTTCATTTTCTTGAGAGGAAGGATACTATAATTTGAGAGCATAGTTTCAATTCAGCAACAAAACTGCAGGTGAAGAATGGAAGAAAATTGTTGTTCTCTGTTGCTGTGTTTATTATCTGAATATTGAAGTGCATTATAGTCATATTGTGTGTGACCTCATGACCCTGTATGAAGCAACTGATAGGACATTATGTTGTCCATGTTATGCAGTTGTCAGTTATTTCATTTGTTTTAGATGTTTTTGGTAGTGTACAGCTGTATTTAGCACTGGTAATAAATTGCTATGTCCTTTTTTTTCTGGCTAGTGTTTCTCAAGAGTAAGGCGCTGAATTTTTATATGATCTTGTTTGCACAGAATAGCTTTTATTTTGAAAAAAAATTATTCAGTGCTATATGTTTCCAGTGAACATTTACTCTCATCACATTTAACTATGTGAATTAATACAACCTCTAGAGGGATTATGGTATATTGAGCTCTGCTCCAGCAAACTGGGTAGAGAGAACAGCTATATGTAAATTACAATTTGAAGAAATGAGATTCTAGATCTCGTGTTTTTTTTTTTTTTTTAAATGATAACAGCATTAACCACCCTAAGCTAATTTAGAGGATTTTACAGAAAAGAAATATGAGGGCATATTGTGTTGCTTGGTGATAGAGGTTTAAGTGTTCTAACTAGTTTTCAGTACTTGGAAGATGATGTTCAGGGAGAGAACTTGCCCTGTTTGATTATTTTTGTTCTTCCGCCTTCCATGTCATTTCAAACCAGTTGATGACAAGAAATGGGTCAGACTTCTAGCTTTACCACAGCAACTTAGTTTTGTGGAGTTTTTTATTTTTTTTTTTATTTATTACAGAATGGAACAGCTTTTTCAGGGACAAAGAGAAATGAAATCACTTTCAGTGAAAGAAAGAGGCCTCATTATAGCCACCAACAGCAGTTATTGACAGCTACACTTCCTATTAACAAGGAGCATTTAAGAGTTTGGCTGTTGGATCTTTGGACTTGATCTAATTTGCTAGCATTAATTAGTTTCTTTTGAGCACAGACACTTGGTGCTCACAGCTATAGATTTGGAGGACTAATTAGGACAGAAAATTGAACAGAATGGGGTAAGGCATTAACCTTCAACCATTACCAGCTGGGGCTCTGATAAAGACCACAGAGTCCAAATGCTCCTATTCATGCAAAGAGTACTCTAATGAATATCAATTTCAGCCAGGTTGCCATATCCTACAAGCCCTGTCTTAATTTTGATTCTCTTACCTGGTAGAGATTTTTATGTATGTGATGTTGGTAATTCAGAGCTCAGACATGAGGACATCAAGAGGTTACCTGTATTTGGTCCAGTCTTTCAATTTGGTTTTCTCAAGTTACAAATTTTATTGTTTTTCAACCAAGATCCTAAATTTCAAATTGACTTCCCTGTCCAGCATAAATATATTAACATAGCCCAGATTAATTCTGTGTTCTTAATAAATGCTGGTTTAAACAGAGGATGCCTGTGTGGTTTTGGATTATTGCAGTACATGGCGCTAATATCCATGACAAGAACACTCACCAAGTGAACTGCTGAAAGTTGAACAACAGGATTGCTTCTTTTTGCAGCTCTTAGGATGAGGTGCAGTTATTATATTGTGGTGTTAAGCTGATGATCCAGCTTTAGGAGGAAACCTATTCTTTCAGGCTGTGGATTGATAGTGTTTTAACATCAGCAGAACGGAAGTACTTAAATTGTATATGAGGAAACAAAAAAATCGAATTGCCTTTGTCCCTTTGTATCTTTTCTTGGATTATTGGAATAATTGAACTTGAAATTAAGCATCAGGATCATGTTGCTACTGCCTGACAAACTGCCTATTAAATCTGGCACATTTTTTCTGTCTTCATTTGACTTCTGTACCTGGAAATTCCTTGTCCAGTAATGACAAAAGTGTAAAAGTCTCTTTGCTGTCATAATTTCTTGATTTTTTTTTTCAGGAAGGATACTAATACTGCTGTGTCTGCCTTTTACCTGCTCTAATTATTTCCAGTTCTCCACTGATAAACTCTGTACTGTTAGATTGAATAGCTGGTTCTGCGTCTTAAGGTTGTGGTGAGGTCAGAGTGACACAAACTGTAAAAACAGAGAAATTCAGCCTTGCCTGTAGCTACAAATCTTGGGGTATTTAGATCATTGTTTCGAGAGCCCTGCGAGGTGAGTGTCCACAGGGCAGCAGCCAGAGCTCTCCTAACGAAAGGGGGAGGGTAGCCTGGTTGCTGTTGCAGCCACTTACTAATATATTTTCCCAGGTGTTATATGCAGTATTTACTGATCTCATATTTTCTTTCCCAGCTGACACATTTTAATTCTGTGTCAGTAATTCTTCCTGCCAGCAAGGGAGAGCATAGTTGGGATTCTGTAAGGGTTTTTTGTATTCATTCCATTGATGGTGGTGCTAACCTATGGTTACTGTATTAGGGTATTACAGTGAGGTGTTACTGTGGCGTAGGTGGATGTAGCAATGCATTGTTAGTGGCGTGACTTACAGTAAATGTTCCTTTAACTGCATGTCCTTAATGATGTATTAAGTAGTTGCTTTGCAGTTTTGGATTATAAACCTCTCTTAGATACAACATTCAACAGTTACACAGTTAGCACTGTGTGTAAATAAATCTTAATACTTTTAAGAGGTCATGCTGTATTCCCATTGCATATATATAAATATTTATGTTGTATATGAATTATGAATATTACCCTGGGGTTACTTGCACACAGAAAATAGGTTGTTTTTCAGCAGTTGAAGTCAGAATGTGTTGTGTAGGTACGATTAAGTTCAGCAGTGGAAAACAACTTGTTTGGTCAAAACGTAGCTACTGTGTATTCAGAAATACAGTAAACAGTGAGATTTTAGGCAGCCTACAAGCAGTGTATTGACTTGTATTCTGCATAAGGTAATAGGGGAAAGCTTCTGTCCACCATTCTTTAGAAAACACATGAAGTTGGCAAGTGTATTTGCCAAAGAAAATTGCTTATCTAAATCACAAAATTTGAAACAAAGTATTAATTCCATTTGAGCTAAATGCGAATCAGAATAGACTTATGGTTTCACCTCATGTGCTTTGATTTTATGAGGCAGTGCATGATGAGACTTGTAGTTTTGATCTCCATTTTTTCCTGTAGATTGGAGAGCTGTATGTACCTGTTGAACGCATCTTTGTGTGGAATACTAAGAGTCAGCAGATCCTGTGGAGAAGGCAGGAATCACAGGTCTTATCAGGAGATAGGGGAACACAAGTTAAAGTTGAACTACAGTTTGGCAATACACTTTGGACAAGATGTGGTGTTCTAAGTGTTCTTCATGCTTTTTGGTGTTCTAGAATCAGTGTGTGTTTGATGAAATCTCAAATTTTCATCCTGTTTTGGGATGAAAACATTTTAAACTTCTTTTTCCATGTAGAACAGTAGTTCCAAAGATTGCTTAGCTTAAATTGAGTGAGTTGTCCCTCTGGCACTTACTCTTTGATGTAGAAGTTAATGGGTCCTGTGGTAACAACACTGACAGTGCTCAAGGGTTTTTTGAAGTAGGAACAATGTTGTCTGGTTTTGGGTAAAACCATGTTATTGTACATTAATTTTCAGGTCCTTTTAATAATGACAACAAAAAAATGATCCTCTTTCCCTCACCCAAAATTAGTTTTGTTGCTATTGTAATTGCTTTCCAGTAGTTGTCTCTGTGGTGCTACATAGAAAAAGAGTAGAGAGATTTGTGCTCTAAAGAGTGTTCTACTTATGGGTCTGATGCCTAAGAAGGGAGTAAAAGGTACAGTAATGAAAGCTCATAAAATACTTGTGCTGTACTGTCATCCCTCTGAATTTTGTTTTTAACAGTTGTGCAGAAAGGAGCCCCTGGAATGTGTGCTGCTAAAGATCAGGATAGATCCCTCTAGAGGAAGTGTAATCATAGGACAGAAGGTGAGAAGTATTTTGGTTGAGGAATCAAGAGCTTCAGAGCCAGTCAGAGGCTGGGAAAGGGGATGGTCAAGGAATGCTGGAGCTGCACAGAGTTTTGGAGGTATGGATGAGACTTTGAATTTATGATCAGGGAACAAGAAAAACAGTTTAGCTGCTGCATTCTGCATTTGAGAGGGGTACTAGAAAAAATTGGAAAGGAGTCATGTAAGGGATGGAAGGTAATCATTTTGATAGGATAAGGAGTAGGAAAGGAACTTAAATTAGGAATTCTGAGCAAGTTAGTGTAGAAGACCAGTGCATTGAAATTCCCTTGCATGCAGTGAACAGTCTTCTCTTGGTATCTGTCCACTGTATTGGGAAGAAGTTGAAATAGTTGGAGGGAATTTGAGACTTCACTTATGGTACTAAGAGATCTACTCTCTTGTCTTTTTCCTGAAATAAAGAAAGGTGTCTTTAGGTCTGTAATTTCTCTTTTTTTGGATCTCTAATAGCAAGTTCAGGATTTCCTTGTATGACTTTTACCACCCACAAAGTCTTGTAGTTTGTAATCTTCTTTCTCTTTGTGATCCAGAACCTCTCAAGGAGGTATCTAGTAATTCTTCTTTTTCTCCCTCTTCAGTATAAACTAAATATGCCCTTCAAGCATTCAGATCAATAACGTATTTCAAGGATATTTAAATAGTCCTTTTTGAAGCATGAAATCATACAGCCTGCTCATGTGTGCAAATTTATCATGACACTTGCATGCCTGTCTTGATAAAGGTCTTGCTTTATTTCTTAGTGACAGAGGTATCCCATACTCTGTGCAGTAGTGGGATGCTCATGAAATCGGTGAAAAAAAGCACTGCAAAGTTGTGGCTTGAGATGTAATCTCACCTGTGGCTGTAGACTGTCACACAGTTTAAAAGTCATTTTAGGGAGACACAGCTTATGTTGGCAAAAAGATCTTCTGAATGCTGTGGTTTAATATGTGGGAAATGCACAGAAAATGTATAATGGGGGAAGACATAGGGGACAGTTGAAAGCAGGACTACTTGATGCAATGTAGGTTGGTCTAACTGTACTTCAAAAGCATGAACTTCGGTTCTATAAAATGATTATCAAACCTGAGTGCCCCTGAAAATTACCACTGCATTGGAGGGCGTATTTATCAAGCATAAAAGGAATGCAGGACTGGAAAGGACTTTTAGAAGACACTTTAGTGGTTCATCATCTTCTCTTGGGGTCATATCTAGTATGCCTGTGTTTGTCCTGTAATCTGATTAATGTTTCAGCTTCTTAGACAGACTATTCCAATTAGTTTTATTTTGCCTTTCAAAGAATGCTTTTTTTGCTTTCTAAATTCTGGGGATTTAATGCCTAAACTAACTTTTCTTTGTATATCAAGGAATTTATGTTCTCAGAGATTGGGTGGATTCTTGGTAGTGGTCTGAATAAAAGCAGCACTTTAAATGGAAGAAATAGGGTGATCTGATTTATCTTAAATAGGCAAAAGAAAAAAAGAAAAAGAAAAGTCTTGTTCAGTAACCACCTTGGCAAACTGTTTCTTCCACAGTCTCCCTCAAACGGCTTAGGAAAGGTGTTGAACCTTGAGATTACAGAGTTATTTTTAGGAGCATGTATAATTTAAAACACAAAACCCTAAAGACTTTAATGTCATAATGTAAAGAAATGACATGAAATTCACAGGGAGAAGTAGTGCTTTCAGGTTGAAGAAAATGATATCTAGTAAACAAGAGTGACCACAGTCCGCAGCTTCAAACTTGGTTGCCCATTACTCTTTTTCCTGCCTTTGGGGTGGTAATTTTCTACAGTGAATCTGACAGCCCAGTCAAAATGATTCATAAAGCCAATGGTGAAAAGTACTCTTTATTTTTCTCTGGTGTAAATAATCTCTGTCATTCCTTATCTGTCCTGATTTCCTGTTCTTATTTCTTTGCATGTGTTTTCTGAGTGGTTTTCTTTTAATGCTTCTTCGTAATGCATGTAAAGTCTCCAACATAGAGTGTGCCTTCTGTTCATTGTTTAGGAAGCATAACAAAAGCGTAGTCTAAACATGGCTGAGGAAATTGAGCTCCTAAATACAGTAGAAAACCCATGTGTTACAGGTTTTGCATGGTATTCATTTGTCCATGATACCTATCCCAGGTGTGGCTGTAGAACAGAAACCTGGAGAAGACTGATGCCCGTCTTGAGTGTCATCCCATTCCCTACCCTGACAATGCAGCTTTGCACAAAGTTTGGATGTGCAGGAAACGTTCTCAGTGAGGGAGATATTTGAAAGCAAAAGTCAACATGGTTGAAGAAACATGTCATGGCATGCTGAATGAGACCCAGTGCAGCAGGACAAGCACAGTGATTGTCAGGGATTCACTTGGGCATGTTCTTTCTGCCTGCTGGGAAGTTCAGGGTAAAATTCCACCAGATCATAATGTGAACCTTCTGAAGTTATTTTAACACACTGCATTGTTACCTTAATGTGGGCTGCAACATCTGTCTGGTCAATGAGCAGAAACCTACCACTACTTTCCGTAGAGTATGGAAAAGAAGAATATAAAACAATGTGTACTGTTTGGGGCTACATAACCAAAGATTTAATTACTAATTAATTAGTAATTAACTAACTAATCTTGTACGTGGCTCTAAAAAAGCTTGCAGCTTCTCTGATGTCTTCCATGACTTCTATCAAAAGTCTCGTGTTTAAAATATTACATGTTATCTACATGTAACAATCCTTTGTGACTGTTGAGTAGCAGTACTAATGGTTCTTCAGCTCTCTCTTGGTTATACAGGTATCCCTATACTTTTGAAAGCTATTCCTGATTTAGGGAAATTAAAAAGCATATACATGTATGTGTGATGGATTTTTTTTATCTTACACATTCAGAACCACTTAAGAAAGTTTTAAGTCCTTTATGGGGAGTGAGAATGATGTGGAAAAGAATGCTCTTGCTTTAGCAATACTATTGTGTAAGTTCATTTTGATAGACTCCATCTGTTGAGTAACTATGAAACTTAAGCAGTTTTAAAACAAAATACTGTTTGGGAAATCTGTCCTCTCCACTCTGCCATCAAATTCATGTAAATACTAGTTACTGACTGTGCACGAACCTTTGAGAAACATTCATTGTTGGGCAGAGAACACTTAGTAAATTACAACCCCAAAAATAATTTTTGCACTTCTGTAGAAGGAAGATATTCAACAGAGTTGGCAACTTTCTCTTTCTTTGGCTGCCTTCTCCTAATAGGCTATTCAGATGGATAGTTCTGGTCTCATCTTTTTCTTTTCTGCTGTTGCAGTTTAAATATCAATTCAGGAAATTATGGCATGTGATTAATTTTTTTTCTAAGTTAAATATGCTAGTTCCATTCTCTTCTAGGTAACTACTTACACATTCATTTATGTAGCTGAATTTAGTATCTCATTACTATTGTTGTTAATGAAAGGTAAGATTCCATGTTGGACTTTTAAATCCAAAAATATATTACTGTCTCTGTGGAAAACTGCTGGATTTGAATGACTGCAGTTTGTCTTCTGTCTTGTGCCTCCATGTAAAGAGATGAAGTAGTAATGAGTGTTTTGTGTGTCCAAACCCTAAGTAATTGCACAAT
>JAOXXN010000395.1:38899560-38918362 GCA_026770055.1 Myrmophylax atrothorax
GATTAAGAGTGTTAAATTTAACCTTGTCTCGTTTATTGGTGTGGAAGAAAATCATCACCTTTATTCAGCAGAGCTGTGGCTCTGTCTTATGCCAGATGTTGGTTTGTCCCTTTGAGTCAAAATCCTACAAGTTTTTTTTTATTTTTGTCGTACAGAAGCAAATATTTCTTGAACCTGTGAATATGTTTTAAAATGAAAATGGGCTGTATCCTGGCTCTTTATTTCCTTTTTCTTTAATTAAGAAGTGTATGTACCAGGACATCTGTTGGTGGACCCCCACCAACTTTGCTATAACTTTCTGGTACTATATCTCATCTTTTAAAATTAACACTTCAGTGTGTATTGCATATGCTTCTCTGACTTCTTGGATAGACTAGGAAATAATTTGCCCAGTCTTTATTCTGTGATAAGTGAACTGTTACCCAGTTTCATGTCGGTTTCCATGTGTTTCCCATATTACCTTGTAATAAAGTCATAAAACAGAGTTGGGAAAAAAACAAAAGTACAGAAGAAAAACATTTTTCTTAGATACTATTTTTTCAGCAAAGTTTAGTTTGGACTGTAAAGAATCTTTGTAAATGAAGTGTTCTTTGTTGTGTCAACCTTTTAGCTAATTATCAAGGAAACCTTAATAAAAGAATGCTCTGTAACTTAAGGCAGTTTTTAATCAACCTTCAAATATACTGTCAGACACTCAGAACTAATTCTTGATACCTGCAGCATAATTTGTATAATTCTGCATCTGAATGGAATTACACAAAGATTCAGAATAGGATTTTTATTAAAAAATGCATGTCTGGACAGCTTTACAGACAATTTTAGAAGGCTTTTAAAAGCTTTTCTGTGACTTTGCATGTGTCAGGATCTAATTTCTCCTTGTTCTCTGCATCGAGCTTTCTCAGGAAGGTAAATTGAAATAGGGAGACCCAGTGAAATCCTGCACTTGGATCCTGGGCAAATCTGGAGGTGCCAGGGACCAAATTCTGCAGCTTCCTTGAACTGCTCAAGGTTGTAGATGCTCTCTGCTGAAGAGTCACTCCTTGGAAGGGCTCATTCATCTCTGACCTCAGCCAAAAAGCTCTCATGTCTGTTCCTAGAAGTCATACAAGCTATGTAGTCTTCCCATAATAGGCAGATCACCTGCACATGCCAGCGTGCCATAGTTAGCAGGTGAGAACTGGCCACACTGAATTGCTCTGTATCCAAACATGGTTGTTCAGCTCTTGTTCAGGTGAGGGCAGACCTTTGTCATGGCAGAGATACCATTTGGCCTTACATACACGGTTGATTTAGAAAAGGTACTAAACTGTAGGCTTGATTTAGCAGTTAAAATTATCTCCATGTGGCTATTATGGCCAAAACATTATAATGAGACCTAAAATTATCAGAACTGGGCCCAAAGCTCATTTTGGATTTGCCTTACTAGAGAAGCATAAAGCTTTCTTCGTGAGAAAGAGAAAGAAGGTGAAATCTGCCCTCAAATCAGTGATGAACTGTTCAGCAAACTGTCTGAGCTGTAGCCGCCTTGGGAAAAGATCTTTGCTGCGTGTGTGCCCCTAGACCAGCCTACAGCACAGAGAGGAGCCTGTGGGGGAACCTATGTCAGATCTGCTGTCATGAACCATAACTGCTGCAGGTGAAAGGGGGGTCTGTAGCCAGTTTCCGTGGTAACTGGTAGGCACCTGCAGCTTGTTGACGCAGTACTGGGTCTGTCCTTGTCTGTGCATGGAGCATTCAGTGATAGACATATGTAGCTGTCCTGGAAAAGCCTTGGCAAGGGGTTGATTTTATCAAGGGCAAGCTTTTTTCCCCTTTCTAACAAAGCATTTTCACTTGTGTTTCATTTGTTGTGTTGAGCTCTGTCCCTCAGTTTATTTAGCTTGTGTTTGTAAATATTGGGGATAACTTATTGAGCAAGATAGATCATAGTTAAAAATAAAGCAGTATTCTCCAGGCTCCTGTAAGGTTTCTGGTAAGTTTTTATAACTAAACCTGTGTTGCACCACACTCCTTACATGACTGCTAAAGATAAGAGATGGATAATCAAGTTTTGTGTGCTTGTCTAAGGATGCCCAATACGTTTTAAACTCCTTTCTTCGTCTCTGTTGTTAAGCATCAGTAATGTTAAAGCTAAATGGCTGGAAACAGTTTTATCCCTTTGTAGCAGTGCCCGGCCACGCACCACAGGCAGGGCCTTCTGAAACCAGGGAATGCTTGCAATTGCAGGTCAGGTTTTTTTTATTCACTGGGACATCACGCCTTTAACCAGTCAAAACTGGTGAGCTAACAAGTGAGAGGGACCTCCTGTTGTCTTCAGTGGTTTTTAACTTCACAGCTTCCAGAAGAAATGATTACTACTACAAAAAACAAAAACAAAAAAAACAACCCAAAACCTCAGCACAGCACTTAAAGAAGTGCCTGTAGAGAGTAGAAATCAAACTGGTCACTAGACAGACCATAAGCTTTCAAAGGTTTTGTATGTTTTTCACAGGAAAACACATTTTTACAAATGTACTCATACGTTTGTTTTTTCTGAGATGCTGATACAGGGACAGTCAATGTAAACAGGTCAGAAAAGAACAGAAGAAATGTATAGTTCACCTTTGACATTTCGGTAACTTAGTAGCACATTTCCTGCCTTGTTCTGAGCTTACAATACTTGGTCAATTTCAGCTGTCCAGAAGTTTCCTCCAAGTTGTGCATGTGTATTTGGATGACTTTAGGTCTAAAATACATACCAAATGAGATCTCAGAAATTTGGTGTGGTTGTTAATAGATACCTTTGAACACAGGTTACAGGGTCATTCCAACTGGTAATTAACTCAATTTAAACTCATTTTCTGCATAGTTTCATTTGTTTTTCAGGCAGTGTGTGGTGAAGTTGACAGTGTGTAACACTGGGTGCTGTGTTGGTGAACATTTTAAGTGTTCATCACTAAATAATACATTTGAAGTAGATAAAAAGTCAATTCTTTGCAAAGTTTTGCAAAGATATATGTATGTCTGGCAGTATAAGGACACTTATGTCTGTCATCAACACTTTCATCAAACGTTACCTTTACTTGTAAATTATCCTGGTAAAAGTCTAATTAATATAGCCATGGGCAAGCAGATTAGTTTCACCTAGGGATTGCTTGCAGCTGTTGGGTCACTTTCTCCTTAAAGTCTTTCCAGGAGTGTCCAGCATAATAGAAAGTGGATTTGTTCCACTGATGTCTACGATTGCTTGAAGCCCATTTCAATGCTCTGAGCAAAGGACAGGATTGCTGCTTTTATAGGCACAAATCTGTTTTCTTGTTTATTGAAGTATTGATGTAATGCAAGTTAAGTCATTGTGTAGATTACCTGTTACTTGGGAGGCAAATCTGAAACTTCAGCTAAATGTCCTGAACACATACAAGGCTGAGGACAGGACTGTGTGACAGACGGTGTGTTTGACAGTTGTGCCCATATTTTCATATGGTCAGTAACTTGCAGGTGCTTGAGGTGCCTTTTTGATGCCTAGTATGACTTCAGAAGGTATATCTATACAGAAAGCTTAAAGAATGGAAGAGATACTAAAAATTGCTATTTGTGTAAATACTACATATCTGATTGCTGCATACAAGAAGTGGAAGTATGAGTACATGAAGTACAAGGTTTTGGACAAAACAGAGTAAGTACTGCATGAACATATATATGTACAAATGATACTCAATGTACATATACACTGAGCACAGATAATGTGATTTACACTTTGTATGATACACCACCATTAATTTTTGCTGTTACTGGATTAGTTTTAAGTTTTGATAAATAAGTGCAAGAAAATAATGATTTCTAATCGCCCTAAATTTGTTAGATATTAAATCACTACTAGGAAGAGCTTAGAAGAGGAAAAACAGATGGAATTTGGGAAGGAGGTGCAGTAGTGGACAGCTTTCTTCTTGACCTAGCTACTGGTTGATCTTGGACACCTGGCTTTCTTTTTCTTTCTTTTCCATCTGCTAAATGCTGCTGATTACCTTTTGGCAGACCTCATAAAACAAACCAGTTTGAAATCTCCTGATAGAAATAACAGCTTATTCTTATCTAGAATTACTATTCAGTGAAACATCTGTACAGGTTGCTGGTAACAATGAGGCATAATTTTAGTTACTCCCAGATAAAACCTGTGTCCATAGCCATGACTTTGCTATTCTCTTTTAGTATCTCACTGTCTTGTTTTTAAGTCTTAAGACCCTTAAAACAGAACAGGTACTTTAACTTCATTGAGCTCTTTAATTGTTCTTAAATGCCAGAGGTCATGATCCCAGATACGTAGATCATCAGTATTTTTGTGGGCAGTGCTGTTTACTAGACATTGCACTTGGAAGAAATTCTGTACTGAAGAACAGCTACAGGCCACCACATAATGCAGAGAAGATACAGAGGAGAAAGCAGTCCTTCATGGAGTACAGCCTGGAACTTCCAGCTTTCTCCAGGCATTCCCATGAGAGATTTTTGGAAATGCCAGGAAAGAACCATGACCTCACAGATTCTTATCTCCAGTCCGAACCTTCACAGGAGCTTATTGCCAGTGGCATTTCTTTGAGGCATTTCTAGTTGCTGTCAACATTGCTGCCCTCTTAATTTAGATTTAATTAATTTAATGTAGATACAAACATGCTTCAGTAATTCCAAAAGCTTTCATTGTAGAGGCAACACTAACAACCCTGTTTACCTAATTTTTCCTGATTCCTTTTGTTTTGCTGTGATAGCCCTGAGTAACTGTACGAAAAGCAGGCAGAAGAATCATGGATTTGCTGCAAGAATAACTTAAAAATCTGTTGGTATTAGCAATATCAGTATGTGTGTGAATGTGTTACATGAAGAGGGGAGAATCCCAATTAAAATCTTGTTGCTAAACAAGTGACAAAGACCTTGCAAACAGTGTTAGGCTCTGGGCCAACTGTGGTTATATTAATAATAATAAATCAGATCTGGTCTGATACCTCCTTACACATAGGAAGATTTTTTAGAAATTGTCACTTTCCTAATTTTAATTTAGTTTGTGTTGTTTTTTTTTTCCCCAGCATTTACTAGATGCTGTCAAGAAACCGGTTTTCTTATGGTGGTGAAGTGTCGGCGAGAAAACACAGCACTGAAAGACTGTCTGGTTGGCTAGTAAGTCCCTCATGAGCTTTTTTGGGATTTTTGTGCATGGCCTATACTAATCTAAAAACGAGTAGAAATGTTAACTGTTCTCAGAAGGGTTATGCAGGGTTAGGGACTTGGATGTATTATGTGAAAATTGTATCTTTGCTTTATCCGCACCACGCTGATCAGGGCCCTAAGTGAAAAGACTTTATTTGCCATATGAATAGGTGGCTATAAAGACACTCTCCTTGATTTACGTGGTGACACATTTCAGCCCAGCTCACCTGTAGCCCTGTATTTGCTCTGTTGCATCACAAATGTGGGGATGAGGCTGAGCAGTGAAGCACCTTCATACCTACTGTTAGTGAAACAGGATAGGTTTGTTTTCATTTGGTTTCTTGAACTGTTTTTTAAGATTTAGTCTGTCTTGGAAGTGTCCTGCTGTTGTGAACAGCAATAGCAGTGGGCAATTGTCAGATATAAGAGAGGTCAGCTTGATGCCACGGTGGATTGAAATGTCTCTTTTGGAAGTCCTAATTTATCCCCAGTGCCATCAGGCTGAAGTGTTAGATTCTTGAATTTGCCAGAGTGAGAACTGGGGATTTTTTTGAGTTTCACTGGGGAAAAAAGGGTGTTGATTTGTTTTTTGGTAGAATGTGTGTCCTGCTTTGTTAAACCAGAGATTAAGATTAAATGCCTTTGAACTAGTGACAGTTATTCTCAAGTATTTAGGAATTGATGAAAAAAACATCTGTAACCAGGCAAGAATTCAGGCTTAGCTGCAGTCAGAACTTGCAGGAGTTATTGTTTTAAAATGCTACTGGAAAAAAAAGTTTAATTATTAAATCATTATACTTAAAACCAAAATTATAAGAAAAAGGAACTGAATGTAATGATTGAATTGAATGTAAGGACCTACATGTCTACTGTTTGAGACATACACTTTAACCTGTTCCTGGTAATTTCGGTGCATAAAAAAGATATAAGTGGACTCCAGCAGATTTCCATACTGAGGAAGGTAACTGTGAATAATAAATTATGCAGCTGAACTGAAACACCAGGTGTCTTTCCCCTTTCCTACCTTTTCTCTTGGTGGCTTCACTATAAAGGCTCAAGAGAAAAAGGTATCATGAGAGAATGCAGACCAACTTAGTATTTAGAGTTTACAAAGATAACTGTAATACTTACAGACTTTTTAAAAAAAGGTATTCTAATATTGAAGCAAGCCAAGTTTTCTTTGCATGTTAGTAAGTAATACCTGTTCCATGTTGCAAGACGAAAAAGTATTTGTATTCTTCTGTCTTGTAGCTATTCTGATCCATCATTCTATGAAGAATGCAAAGCAGAATACTTGAAGCAAAGAGAAGAATACAGAGCAACTGGAATTAAGAAAAAAAGACAGAAGGTTACTTCAAATGTGTAATTAAAACTTAAAATGAACTTTTCACATTTTATATGCAACTTTGAGTTAAACAGATTTAAATGATCTGTACCCCTCTGTGGAGTTTTCCTGAAATACACAAAATGAGATGAATGGAGAATAAAATAATCTCTGAAATCAATAATTTTCTGTAGTTAAAGATCTAAAGCATGCTATCACAGTTTACAAGAGAAGTTACGAAGGTCTGGACTGGAGATTTTGTTAACAGTTTGCAAGTTGGAGTTTACAAATCCAGAATGTCCATCTGGAATTTGAAGCCTGTGTTTAGTTATGTGAGCCAGTCTACATGAAAACTTAAATTATTCACCCTTAAGTTGTATTAACCGATCACAAATTGTGTACCCATTGAAATTGGTCTATTAGTCATCACCCAACACTGACTGTATGGAAATGCACTTACTAGAAGAGAAGGGTGGCAAATGCAGAAGAGAAGAGCTGCCCAGAGCAGTGTGAACTCCTTCTTCATGAAACTGCTGAGTCATACGAGAGCCTTGTGCCTACACTGTGTCTCATTTTTCAATCTACGTTGCCAGAAGGGATGTATGCCTGGGCCTGTGTGTGGCTCAGACTGACCATTTGATTCTAGAGGAGAAAATGATCTGATCCAGACCTTCTCTGAGAACATGGAACAAGCTGCCACTCTTGAAGAGTGACCACACCTGCAAAATTATTACAGGCAGGGGTGAGTAAACACCTAAACTGGGCATGTAAAATGCAGGTCACTTCCTACAGGAACCTATTGTAAGAAAGTCCCTATTTAAAGGGGCATTTAAATGATCTTTTCTGTATTGGCACTTGAAGCCGCTTAATTGTAGAACTCTTAAATGCATAAATGGCTTCACTAGAGATAGTCTATAAAACTTTAAATTACTATCTTGGAGTAGCTTTTGAAGCATTCTGAAATACAACCAAATTATTTACAAGAAAGGAAAGGCTGCACTTAAACTTGGTAACTTTAATCTGCTGGTTTAAAAAAAGAAAAAAAAGTAGTAGGATTTGACTGGTTTCTTTTAAAACTGTTTCACCACAAACACAGTATTGCACTAAAGCTATTCAGGTAGGACATTCCAATCAGACTTTGTGACACATGTATGTGAAGGTCTTAACACTGCAAGTTAATCATTGCACTTTATTCTGTGCCTTTTACTGGAATACTCAGTAATAATGTTGCTTCAGCAGATTGGCTGGAGGACTAGGGAACACTTGTGAATGAAAACCTGAAGAGATGTGTATCATTCTGCCTTGTGAGGCAAACTGAAGTGGCCCTCAGCTGTAAAACTAACCACCTTAAAATAGCTTATGTAGAACAGTGTCCTACATGTGCACTTGCTATTGGCTCCTTAGTTCAAGCATTTTGGAAAACAAAAATATTCCAAATCAGTGGAAAATAAGCTGTTTAGCTGTATGCATTTTAAAAAAAAGGAAACCTAAGGTAGATGGTGAAATGTGTTTTTAAGGATAGTGACTGCTCTGTTATCCCATTATGAAAATCTGCTACATTTTCAAACTCTGGAAAGCTGGCCTGGGTGTAACAGTTGTCAAAAGCCTTTCCAAAGAGGATTTGTGTGGCAGCAAGCATTCCCTGAGGGGCAAGGCTGTGTGCTGCCTGTGGTATGTGCCTGCACTGTGGGCTCCCCTGGGTCATCCTCAGGTTCCCAGCACAGCTGGTGATCAGACAACAGCACCAGCAATGGGGTCTCCTTTCCTGGCTCAGCAGAGAGTGTGTTCAGCAGGTGAGAGGGAACCCCAGGGCAGCGACCAGTCCTGCGAGGAGGAGTTGGTGCCTGGAGGGGAGCAAAGCCCAGGGTGGGACCTGCAGGTCTTGCTGTGCCACCCCTGAATGCTGTCTGCAAACAACAGCCACAGCTCCCTCCTGCACTGGTAACTAAGTTCTACTGTCAGGCCTGAAATCCCATGTACTGAATGGTTCTGCCAGCCATTTATTTCTCTTTAGCTACACTTTGGTGGATGTAAGGAAGAACTGGGTTATTGCAGCTCCTCCTCTGTTTGCCCTCGGAGCTGGGATTTGCCCTTGGCTCTGGCATCAGCTTCCTCTGTAACGCATCTATCATGGTCTTAATGTGACGTTCCCTAGTTTTGAATTCTTGATTTCACACCTTTCACTTAGTGTCTTGTGCAGTATCCTGTACTTTAATTGCATTTACATCTTTTATTTAAAGTTTAAATGAAAGAATGATTACTATGAAGTGACAAACTCATACCAGTAAATTGCTTTCGGGTTTGTTTCTGTCTCAGCTATAAACTCTCCTTCCTACTCAATTTAGCAGGAGGCAGCCCTAGATTCTAATCAATGTAAGAAAACATTAGTAGTATTGGCAAAACCTTCAGCTGTGCTTCAGCAGGAAACTGGAAGGTTTTTTTTTCTACAGGTTGAATTTTTAAAAAAGAAAACACTTTTGTCAGAAGTTACTTGGTAAAATGACAAGAAGGTATAACTGGAAGCCTGGCTGTCTTCCACTCTCAGCCCCTCCACCTCCCAACAAGACAAACATGGTAACTGCCTGTACCCAGAGCAGCCAACTGTAGGTGATGAGGCAGGGAGCTGACACCGTGCAGACATGCAATACTTCAGCCAGCCATCTCCATCTAAGCCAGGGATTGCAACTCTCATTAACAGCCCCTAGATACTTTTTTTCCTCATTTTGAAATAAATTCTGCATGATTCTTATTCTGCATACAAATAAACAATTAGGGGAATTAATCTAGGTGTATCTTCAGTGTTTTCAAGTTAGCCTATCTGTTACAGAAAGGTTACAGAAGTGCAGAGGCAGGGACTAACTCGAGTAGGTCAGCGAAGGTCTGAAGCGTGGCAGTGCCGCTCGCCCATCATAGTTAATATTTGTATAAAAGCATCTGATGTTTTCTAACATGACCTTCTGAAAAATGAAGGTGGCATTACCAAGTGTTTACAACTGAAGTCTTAACAGTGCCTGTTACAACTAGAAGTTTTTGCAAAGTTGCAGGGCTTTCACTGTGGCCGTATGATAAGCCTGCACCCCGTGCTTCCCTCTTGTAACCACATGCTCATCCAGCTTAAAACCCTTCACTTCAGGGCACTGTTCACTGGCATTGGTGGAATAAGGCCCTAAAGCCAGAAGACTGGTTTGTCACTGAGCACCCTTGCTTGGCACACCACAGCATCTGTCACTGTTTCTGCAGCACAGGGGCCTATCTGTGCCTCTTCATGGCACTTGGCAAGCCCCCAGGACACCTCCAGGTTTTACCGGAGGCTGGACTCCCTCAGTGTATTAAAGCTCTCTCCCTCCTGAGAGGGCCAAGATCTGAAAGGAAGGAGGAAAAAGGTGTCACATACTTATTTAAAGGCTTGCCTTGGAGGGGAGACGGGTGCCAGTTTGTTGTGCACAGGGTTTTCAGGAGTGGAACAACCTTTGCAGGCTGAGACATCATCCAGCAATTAATCTGCAAGCCAGAAACCCATTCTGCCTCACATCTAGCACATACAGTTGCAATGTAAGTGTTCCATCTAGTTAAAAATCAGTAAGTACCTGGTTATTTCCTGCATGCTTCTCCCTAGATCAAACATCCATACCTAAATATCATCTTAATGTTTGAACCATATGGTCTCTTCTATCTTAAAATATAATTCATTTTTCTAGACACTGATCTCTGGGTGGTTTTTTTTAAAATGGTCCAAGTGTAACTCAGTTAAAATTAAGGTTTACTTTTAGTGCTGATCGTAAAAAAAAATTCAAACTACACAAGACTCTTACCGCTCTGTGACCACCGTTCTTCACAAGGCCTCTCTGAAGATCAGACAACAATACAGGTGTCAGGTACTGGGGCTTTTCACTCTTCCTTTACCAGGCCACAACATCAGTGAAGGTGTCTCAGCATAGGAGTCTCAAAGTCTGCTGCAAGTTGGTTTTGAAATAAAGTTCAACCTGTTTTATCTCACCAGTGTAGTTCATATGATACTTATGTGGGCCTGTGTTTCAGTACTTGGAATGGGTATTGTCTTTTTGTAACTCACCATATGTCTAGTGCTGCTCTTTTGTGTTTTACCAGCTGTAAGAATTAGACAGTGCATGACAGCTAATTTGGGAGTTTGCATTCTTCAATATGTCTAGTTCACATAACAGGAGAAATGATCAGTTGTAAACCACAAAACTGGCAGAGAAAACGATCGGATTTTAAAAATATTTAAAATTAACCAATCAGTGCAAATTAACATATAGAGTTATTAGAAGGTTCACCCAACTCCCCAAATATCCAGATACATATTCATCAGCTTGCCATATGCTCAGTTAAATGTGCAAAGCAACAAACCTCCTCCTGCCCCAAAAGCTGTCTTCCATTTCTGTTAAATGGGATTAGTGCCTTCTTAAATTCAAAACTGTCAAATTGGTGAGTTAGGTGAGGTTTTCAAATATTCAAAGTTTACATTCAAGTTAAAATCTTCTTGGTGACAGTTAACAATTACTTGTGGATTTTGGTCCTTACTATATGTAGTTTTAATTTTATATAACACAGGCACATGTGCACATGAATACCAGAATTCTGTTACTTACAGCTACTTCTGTATGTAATCTGCTGTCACTGCAATGAAAAGATTTCACTTCTGAAAATGGAAAAAGCACTGTAAGCCACTAGCAGCATAGATTTAAATGACTTTTCCATCTTCAGTCAAAATCTGATTGCTAAGCTTCGGACCAATATATGCTTTACAAGCCAGCAAGCTCCCAAGTGACTCCAAACCTGGGGACTCCTTTTCAAATGTTACAGCTTGGCCATGGCAATGAATGATTGGATTGGAAATGCTGCCTACAGCAAGCTCTCCAGCATCAGTCCCCCTTTCTCCAGTATGAGCACTCTCCTGAAGTCCCTCTTGGCAAACATTGCTGCTCCCTGCTCCGGCATGGGAAGCAGCACAGAATATAAACCAAGAATCAAAGGCAAAGCCTGGAAATGCTCAGGCTCTGCCCAGAGAAGCTTCATTTTAAGTTCCCGTGTCACACAAGACAGGGCAGACTGATCATGAACCTTCTGACACAAGTAGTCAAACCACATTGAACACATCATAGCTTAAGGTAACTAAATCCTTCAGGTTTCAACATCCAAGAGAATACCTTTCCCAGAATATGCTGAAGCAGGCTACAGCAGATGACTGGTTTTCTTTCCCTGGATGAAAAAGCATGAACCTCAAATACAATTGTTTGTATTTGGAGTAACATTCATACACAATTGAGGAATTAAAGCTGTAAAAAATTTTGTGCCAAATACAGAGATTGGTAAGTGAAACCAATTTCAAACAAAAATAAATTTATTTAAAATCTTACACAGTAGAATTCTTTCATTGCACAAATCATGTTTGATGTCTGTTGGATAATACATTACTGAATAAAAAAACCCCTCTGTAATGTTGAGGAGGGGAACCCCAAAAGTAAGCTACATTAGAACTAGATACCATATAGCTTATGCAGCCACATGAGAAATGTTTTCTTTGTTATTATACAGGTAGTTGGTTCTATCAGCTAAAGCCTAGTGACGTGGATTTGTTTTATGCATATTGGGTTTTGTTCTATTACTTTCCAAGAGATTGTACTCCCCTGAGTCAGCTGTGTTCATTGGTCAGAATAAATTCCAGCATCTGACACCATTTCCATTAATCACAGACAAGCCAATATATGTGAGCAAGGTAATAGAAAGAAAAACTGTATCTGCTGAATGGGAAACATTATTTATGTATGCTGTTTGCTACTGTAGTAGAAGGTATCTGGAAGGCACTCTTTCGACTTTGACAGACAAACTGAAAGAGGAGATGGGCTTTGTTTGAGGGAAACAAGCTGGACCTCCAGGATTCACACTGTTCAGCAGCATTACTTGTGCTCCTTTAGAATTCACAATCAAACCCGAAGTGGTGCAAACCCAAACAGGATAGCCCAGGGGTCATTTTTCTCTTCTCGCTATCTATTAGGATTTGAAAACAAATACCACCTTTCTTGGTTAAAAAATATATTAAAATGCATTTCTTAAACAGAGGAATCATAAAGTTAATTGAAAAAACAAAGGGAGAGAGAATCCAATCGTTCATTTTATGCCTTTTAAATCAGCTCAGAGTTGGTATACGTTTTAACACCAGATGTCAAGTATTTTCTTGATAACATACAAATAGCAAACAAATACAGAACTGGATTATTTTGTTTTATTCCATGAACTCACTTTTCAGTGTAACCTTTTGCAAATGTATGTCATCTGCAGTACAAGACTATCCAGGCTCCACGCTAGATTTCTTTATTTTTACATTATACTAGCACATCTTTAACATCAAGAAACTTGTTCCCAAAGTACAGCAGAGGAAGACTAGGCTTTCTGTTTCAGAACTAGAAGTAAAAATAAAGAACATTTCAGGCAATTTTTTTTCCATCTTTCAAAGTTCAAGTGTTAAGGTGCCTATTCAGAATCATTCCAAAAATTGTTTAACTCTTGTGCAGACAGTTTTGATTACATTGATCCAGGTAATCTGCTGGACAGTTTAACAAAGCTGGGTTATTTTTAATTTCCCAAAACATATTCTCATTAGGCTTTGGAGGACTTGGGAATACCCAGGAATTATCTTCCAGAGAGCTCTTTCCATAAGAATGGTGTTCCTGAAACATTTTGCCATCGACTGGAATGGGTCTCTCATCTGTCCATGCTTGTAGAGTCACCCTTTCTGATGGGATGTGGACATTCCTCAGCAGAGGGGGGGAGACAGCATTGCAGAAGACTTTATCATTTTGTGAGAGGTTTTTATAGACTACCCCAGATGTCAAATTCAGCTTTGAAATGTTCGATTCAACACATTGTACTGGTGCAGTAGAGGCAGCTGAAGGAAGAAGATAAAAAAGATTTTAAAATTACATTATCTAATGCATTTTTCATGTACTCCAAATGTACTACAGTCTAGCAGGGATGTTAAACAGTGTTTTCAAGCCACAAGTTTTCAGACCATATTCAGTAACTATTTAAAAGTTACAAACACCATACTAATCTCACCAGTCTGATTTTGCAAGATGAACCCAAGATCCTGAAATGACAATGTCTAAAATACACCTAACTCCAGGGAAACCTCCCGACTCTCATTTGAACACAGATAAACTAGACTGGAATGGATACTGAAACAGAGAGGATTTTCATGTATGCACAACAGTGAATGCTGCTTCCTACTCTACTGATTCTTTTACCAAGCTGTGTTCTCTGGCTGCCCACAAACCAAATTCTCACTGCCCACGAAGCAGTAAGAGGGACACACGTGGTTCTCACAGGTTGTTCGTGCTCCACTATTGTCAGACTTACAAAGTAAAGTGACAGACTGCAATGTTCAGCCATCTGAAATTCCAAGGAAGTTTTAAACTGTGCTAGGAAAGGGAGGATCTTTAAGCAGAACAGCATCTACCTGAAGTGGAAGAACTGCACCTTCAATGCACATCTGAACAGATGGCCAAATAAAACCAGATTATTTTGTAGCAATCATGTACATAAACATGTAATGGGAGCAGATGAATGCTTCCTGCAGTTAAAGTAACTCGCATCTAACACACTGGCTTCTAGGAAAGATGTGAATCTTGAGTATAAACTGTGATTTTTAACTTTAGTTCCTAAGGGACAGAAAGATGAACCAGTCAGTATCTTGGTCAAAGAATACAACTTCTCTTCATCACTGTAA
This sequence comes from Myrmophylax atrothorax, assembly GCA_026770055.1. Taxonomy (NCBI): domain Eukaryota; kingdom Metazoa; phylum Chordata; class Aves; order Passeriformes; family Thamnophilidae; genus Myrmophylax; species Myrmophylax atrothorax. The sequence goes on from JAOXXN010000395.1 coordinate 38,913,807, forward strand.
ATTAAAAAGCAGTACCCAATTCACAAATGTCAGCCAAAACCACTTTCCAATAGCACTGGCATCATGTCTGAAAGACACAGTAAAGCACTGGATTTGGTCTCTTTGTGCTGACAGGTATAAAAAGTAATTTGAAGCCTACAGGCCTTTAGAAGTTCAAGAAAAATGGAATCCACTGAAAACAGATTGAAAACGTAAAAAAAAACCTTCCTCAAACAAAAAACAACCAACAACAAACAACTCCAACACACATTTGAAAATGCCTCCATACATAAATGACATATAAGCAGAATCCACATGTTAATCAACACTGTTCATGTCTACACAGAGTAACAAACATGCTCTGCAGACTTAGTGCACCTCTGACAGTGGCAGCTCCTTTGTAGATCCTGAAACAGCCAGTACTATAGGTATAGGAAGTGGAAGGTTTAAGTCAACTCTACCCATATTTTGCATAAGCCAAGATTTTTTAAAAATATAAGCACAGATATATCTGCATCACATTCCTAAGTTGGCTGACGACCAAAGTCAACAGACCTGTCCACTCTCACATAATTCTGAAAGATTACTGAAAAAAACCTACAGGAGAAAAGGCAGAAGTTCCACTATTTCCTGATCTATCAGTAACAATTTTATGGCTGTCGATGAACAACTGCAGAAAATAAGACTGTTCACCAAGGAGAAAAGAAAAATCAGTACTTGTGTAGCAGCAAGACAGGTAACTCCAATTTAAAAATAAGGACACACATCAAACCTTGACAGATTTAGGACTAAAGACATTCAGTTCTCAGCTTCTCTGCTGAAGTTACTCGACAAATGTGTTTCAGAATTGTAAGAACAGAAACTCACCTGGTAAAAATATGGCAAACTCTACAAAATGTGTTGATAGTTTGTATCAGCCAAGTACCAGAGAGAGAGGGATCATTAGTCACTGCTGACCACAAAGGCAGGCACTGACCGGGAGGTGAATCCTGTCATTACCTCACTGAGCTTTTTAAAAACAAAGTGTCTTGATCCCGTAATGGCCAGGGACATCAGAGACTGCCACCAATACATTGTAACCAAGTTCACTGTTTTTCACCTGTATTCTGAGCACAGTAAATACCACAGTTGAAGGAAGCAGAAAACACAGGAAATTTACTGTTTACCACAGTGTTTGACTGATAGTCTAGTATTTGGCTTGACAGAAACATATGTATGAAACAGAACTGTCTTGATGAACTGTTTGCAGAAATTATACATACTCTATATGGAAATTATTTAACCCTTATTTTTATGAGGCAGTTTTGCTTCCCCAGTATTTTGATATTTGGAGAATGTCATATTGTGCAGCATTTTGCTAGAAAAGACAACTTTTCTGAACACCAACATAAACAAATATGGAGCCATAAGGGAATTTCAGCCTATTAAAGTCTGATTTTAAAATATTACCCATTTAATAGTACTGGGAAAATAAGACTGCATTTGCAAAGAGATTTTTTCCCCCCTTATATGAAGTAGTTGTGGTAAAAGGTCAAATACAGTAAACTTAACACCTCAGCCTTGTGCACATAAGCAACACTTGACTGAGAAAAAAGCCACAAGGGGAACAGAATACAGTACTGGAGAAAAAACACATCAGCAACACCTTTATGTGTGAAGTTGACCAGTAGGAGACAGAAGCAAAAGCAGAAAATGGGTAAGCTGGAACCATAATACAGCCTAGCTTATCAACTTCAATTGATGAGATTCTGATAAGATATGATAGCCAGTTTATTTTTAAAATAGGACATCTTGAATCAACGGTTTGTGTTTATAAGGTCTGTGACTGCAAACACTGACTTGCCTTTCTTGGTTGCTGTTGAGTTTCTCTTCAGTTTTCGCAGAATCTCAGTTTGCACATCAGTCACGAGGCGTAAATTAGACATTTCTCTCTTCAGGTCCCAATATGCTTGTTGAACACTTTCAAAACAAAAATTTATAACAGGTTAAATATTGCCACCTCTACAGCAGCCTATTAATATGTTTACCAAGCACTGTCTGTTAATAAATCGGTTTTGCCTGACGTACAATGCAAATTTTGCTAGAGTACCCTAATTCAAAATGCATTGAACAGGACTGATAATTGCCTTAAATTGATGGATTTTGCGTATTTTATTTGATTCCTGCCTATTACAATATATAATGCATTATATACTGACATACTAGGTAATAATAATAATATCAATACCCCAAATGGAAAGAAACATGAAGCATACTTTTTCATTTTGTTAGTTGAAACTAACCACCTTCCCATAAAATTAGTAACCTCAAAGGAATAGTTTAAATAAATAAAGTGACACTAAGTTGCAAAGAAGGCAGAGTGTTAATCTGAATATCTTTCAGTAAATGACCACACTCACCACCATATATTATGATCCTAGTAATGCTAATTGATAATTTTAAATATTCAATAAATATTTGGGTCTTACACCATCCACATTGCTACACTGAATTCAGACTAAGTACCTGAGATCCAAACCAAGCATGCCCACACAGACCAAACTAAAACATAAAACATACTGTTCCATATTCAAGTCATCTATGAATGATGTATTATTAGGTATTATGTTAATACACTGCCTTATCAGACAGCATCCAAAATAGTGACCCAATTCATTCTCCAAGACAGCATAATACGAGAAACTTATTTAGCAACAGCAGCACGGTCACATCATTGACATTACAATTTAATAGTTGGTAAGAAAATCCAGAACAAAAAAAAATAAGGAGTCACCATTACCATATGTTTCTTGGTAAAATTTTGAGCCAAGGCTCACTGAATACCACATGTAGGTTGATTAATAATTAACTTAATGTTCAAAGACATAAGGATGCAGTTACTCCACCTTAAACATGAAATCAATGATTTAATGCTTTTTTAATGCTTAACATTCTACCAAAACACATTTATTGAACACAAGTATCATTAAGTGAGTTACCAGATTTCTTTCTTCCTCACTGCATTCACTGAAGATATTTATTTGAAAACAGCTCAAACTATTGAGATGACTTAAGAATTTATAAGCTCTATAACTATTTTCAAGCATGCATGCATACATACAGAGTTCTATTCCTCTAAGCAGCAATATAGGATCACTCCTGCATGAAATGTATCAGGCATGAATGTGTTTGAAATCACTCTGAGAAGCAGCTTTTGTGCTGCCCTGCAAGTTAATCCTAACAGTGTTCCCTTAAAACAAAGAAACTGAACTTTCTGCTACGCACAGAAATATTTCCCCAGAATACAAACATTCAGATTCAAAAAGCTCTGTTAAAGAACAGAAGAAGTTGGTAGTTTAATAGGTAATGTATTGGGTGTCAGCAATTCTGACAGATAGAAAGTTAAAATTTCAGAACTGGTATTTCAAGAAGTTCAGCTAAACCTGGGGCCTTTCTAACTGCAGAACCCTTTGTTCATTAAAGATGTCATCATTAGAAATGACAACTGTAAAATAAGGTTGATGTGGCAAACACCCTTCATTAATTCATGTGATTTGCTCTCAAAAATAAGATCAAACAAACTTGAGTTGTATCAAAACAGAACTGTCCAATATTTAACACAGAAGTGGTAATGCAAGGACAGCTCAGTGTCTGCCACCAACCAGAAGGGAAGTGTTTAGATGAATTTTGTAAAGTACATTTAGCACTTTTACAAGCATCTTGCAAATGACTGCAGGTACCAGAATTCCACTTAAATCATATGCAACACATTTTAGTTGTTTTTATGGATTTCGACCTCGAATCCTATTGCAAAGCCGCATTTCCAACACATTTGTAATTGAAAACCAAGGATCCCCTGTGCTTGGAGGTTTATCCTACACTGCCTTCTAACATGTAATACAAACCCTCAATATGACAGCCTGTCTAAATCCACAGCAAGGTCGATTTGCAGACTGAGAATTTAAAGTCAGACTTGCAGAATCTGCACAAATGTGAAATAACTGCTTTCCAAAAAGTTAACTGACTGCAAATGCCTAGCTACAACAAATGTTTCTTGTAGGAGACTTTTCAAGGGTTTTTCCCACAGATTTTTGGATGGGCTTACATATTCATTACACATTCATTACTTATGTAGTATTAAAACAAACCCTGTGCTGTACATACGCTAATTTGGATGGTGGCCGCCTGAACACCACATTGAGGAATAAAGCTCAGTTTGAGCAAAGCAATGATCAAATGATCAAAGAGATGACTGTATCTTGAGGTAACACCTTTTATGAGCATGCAAGATTGACTATGAAGCTCCATCAGAAACCACAGGATGAAGCATCCAGTCAAGGTGCAAGGACCACGTGTGATTTGCGTATATTGCGTTCATTATCATCATCACACCAGAGAACATGAGATGAGAAATATCTTGTACTGTTCTCTTTCAGTGACTGACTTCCCTTCCCATCTCTTCAATACCCAAAGAAGCAACAAGGCATCACGCTAAACCATCTGTCATTATGAAGGACCACTCTTCCCTCTGGTGGGAAATCCTGTAAGTGCACGAACAGGCGGAACTGGGTATAAATGATGCAGTCAGTTCTTCATTT
>JAOXXN010000395.1:38973866-39000087 GCA_026770055.1 Myrmophylax atrothorax
ATTTGTTTTTAAACTGTGTGGAGTGAAAAGACTCAACTCAGAAAAGAGGTATGAAATTTAAGTGTTTTAAATCTAAATATGATGAAAAATTGAGTCTAAAATAGCCATGCTATAGTTCTCAGCCAAACTTATCTTCATTTAAGCCACATTTGGAAAGGATGCTGGTGGAGAAGGAGGAGCAGGGCTGAAGGAAGAGAAGCTGAACTTGGTTCGTTCTTTTCTTGTCTTGTCTAGTTCTATGTGTTCTTTATGTCAGACATCAAATAAGTGAAACTTAGGAATCCTGGACCTCATCTGTACTGTTAATTATAAAAGCATTTTTGAAATAAACAACAATCACAGAAGTAATTTCAGTATCATTATGAGGTCTTCTTTCCCCCGGTTGTACACAAGGAGGTATTAACAAGTTGTTTTGTCATACTGATTCCAAGAGGAGTTCCAGCTGTTTCTGTGTAAACATTTTCAATCTCTTTTACCCTTTTCTTTGGCTAGCTTTGTTTTTGCTAAATATGTCTGTGCTTTCCAGGGAAATAGTTGACAGTCAGAAACAGGAAATTAAAACAGGTGTTTGACCAAACTCCTTTGTCAAATGCACTAAAAATTACTTACAAACACTAGACTTTAGAACCAGTTTTATAGTATGTGTTTTTGTGGTCTAAAACCTTTATAGATAAACCTAGGAAGTGACTCCAGTGAGTGGCAGTACCTATAAGTGTAAGAAAATAAGACTAAGTGAAATAACCCTGCAGTGTAATACTATCAATATACTAGGGGCTAAATGGCAACTGTTTGTTTTATTTTCCTGTTTTATTTTCTGACATTCCCAGCAGGCTGGCTGTGGTCTGTTTTGAAAAGCCCTTGAAAATACTGTGTAGAATTTTGTGTAAGCCCATCTACAGGTGGTATTTACAAAGATATGTACTGCTGTCAATCACACAAAAAGAAAATGAAGTCAGGTTCCCCAAAATAAAGACAAAACATTCTAAAATAATAAAAACAGAATTCAGAAAACCTTCCTTTTTTGCATTTTATTTTCTTGATGAACACTCTTAGTAATGACATTGAAAGTGATTAATAGTGTGAACTTTCAGGATATATAATGGTTGTCTACAACTGTGTTTCCTTAGTTACAGCTTTGAGGGACACATTTTCACAAACATTCTTAATACTCTGAAATAGTCTGAGTATAGGCTGCAATATATGTAAAAAACCCCTGAACTTTTGACATTTCATGTATTTTTAAAATATTTCTCCCTGTTCCATGGTATGTAGGTTTTCTTCTAAAAGAGGACTTTTTATCAATTAGGGAGAAATAAGTCATACATAAAATAACCATTTGGTATTCTGGTAGCTGATTTTCACATAAACAGCAAGAAGCTGCTGTAAATTAAATGTTTCCTGCTGATCCACTTCCTTTAAAAACACAGTAGGAGGGGCATTAGTTAACATTAAGGCAAACACAATTATCTGCTGACTACATTGTATTAAAAATAGCTAGCAGCAATATTTCTTTGGCTTTTTCCCTCTTTGTAGGTACGTTATAGAATTAGTTCATGCAAACATGTTGGGCAGCAGTAAAATACTTCTTAATGATTTCCTGTATGCCACTGTGATCCTTGGCCACAGAAGCAAATTTTCATTGTGAATAAATATATTAACCATGTATAGCATGGCCAGGTCCAAATTCTCTTATTTTCAGTGGGCACAATGAAAAAGTATTTGTGGTAAACATGAAATAAACCTGGGGGGTTTTATTAACATACGTATTTCTGTATGTAAATAATTTGTCCCCCTTATATTTGCCTTATATCTATGTATGGAAATATGGAAGATGGCTGTATATGGTCCTTTGTCCCCAGAATCCTCATCTCCAGGTGGAACTCCTGCAGCTGCCATAACATATCTGAGAGAAAGATGAGGAAAAACCAATCAACCAAAAAATCCATATTCTTTTCCAGAGAGTTCAGGACAACCATATTGGCCTAAGGCACTTCAACTGAAATTTATTGTATTTTCCAAAATGTGCAAAACCAAAACTTCTCTTTTGAGATATCAAATAGCATATTTGACTAAGTTGAATGGATTCAGTGTATTTTCATGTAGTTGAAGTCAGTTGTCCTGAGGGCATTTGACCCAAGTCATCATTCAAAGGGGTGGAACTCAGAAATGGAAGTCCAGAAGTGATTGTCTTTTAGGCTTTACCTACTCATATGTTGAGACAGAGTTTATCTTGTGATACTGGGTTTATGACAGAGGAAAACTGTAACAGTGATTGAGTTGTAATAAACTAAATTGATGGTAGTGGTGAATCCTATGTAAGTAAGGAAGAAATTTGTTTGTTCCTTCATTATTTCCCAGTATAAATAAAACATTCCCAAATGTTAAAAACAAAATGGGATAAAATTCAAACTGTTATTTAATACTTACATTATCTCCTGTGAAAAGTTGGTGTCTCCCAGCATTTCCAAAAGCCTTTTAACAATTAGAAAATTGTCATCAAATTAGCTTTGCTTTTGAATGATTTTTCTGTAATGCTACATTCTTTAGAACATTATCTCCTGATCATTTACTCTCTCAGTTTTTAAAAACAATTCTGTCAAGAATAATTGTGTTGTATTTCTTGAAACAGTAATATATCAGACTTTGACCACATTTCTTGAAAGTGATCATGTATGTGCAAAAAATTAGGGATAAGTTATCTAAAATTTGTTTAGAAAATTGGCCTCTTCCCACAAATGCCTTTAAAGAAAACAGGAGGAGCAGCAGTAGTAGAAGGGACTATATTCTTGGTACCCACTTGAATAGTCCTAACAATCTTCAAATGAAAAATGTAATTATCAGTGTAGTTTAGTGACTCCCATAAAGCACAGAATGTTGTTCAGTTTCATGTGTGTGCTGCACTCACAGGGTCTTACCTTTTGTATTTCTATGCAGTAGAAATAGTAGCTTTCAATCTCCCATTTATTAATATTTTATTTCAACATATTCTTGCTGTACTTCTTCCACATCAAATCTTTATAAATACAAATGCTTTGAAAGGCTTTTATATTTCAGGACCCATCTGAGATGCTGGAAAATTGAGACAAAAGCTTTCTGCTTTTGTTCTATTGCACTGTCTTGCCTTTCATAGTGGCAAAATTACTCTATCATCATAGGTTTATCACAAAATCACAATATGGTGGAAGTTGCAATAACCTCCTGAGGTTGTCTTGTCCAACCTTTCTGCTCAGGTAGGGCTACCCAGAGCAGTTCCCCCAGGGCCATGTTCAGGTGGCTTTTAAATATCTCCAACAATAGAGACTCCACAGCATCCCTGGGCATCCTGTGCCAGTTTCCAGTCACCACCACAGTGAAAAAGTGTTTCCTGATATTCAGAGTATCTCAGTTTGTGTCCGTTGGCTCTGATCTTGTCACTGAGCACTACTGGGAAAAGCTTGGCTCCATCCTATTTGCACTCTCCCTTCAGTTATTTGTTACATTGGTAAGGTCTCCCTTCTCTTCTCCAGGCTGAACAGTTCCAGCTTTCTCAGCAATTCCTCTCTCATAGGAGAGATGCTCCAGTCCCTTCATCATGTTCATGGCTCTTCTTTGTACTCTTTCTAGTATGTCTTTTTGGTACTGAGGAGCCCAGAACTGGACACAGCACTCCAGGTGTGACCTCACAGTTCCCTCAGCTGCAGGCAGTGCTTTGCCTAATGCAGCCCAGCATACCATTAGCCTTCCTTGCTGCCTCATTGTCACTAAGAGGAGAGCATTTTGAAGATAGAGATGCACTGTTTTCTACCACAGTTCTCCTCAGAAACATATGCTATATAAGCAGCCACTTTTTTTTTACTTTTTTTCTCGGTACCATCTTTAGAACCATGATACCTTGCCTTTGAAGACTACTCTGGAATCTTGTACTGGATACAATATTGTAGAGCCACCCAGTCATATGAGCTAGAGCCATGTTTTAATAAAGTTGTTTCGCACAGTCCAGAATAACATCACTGTCCTTCATGAGATACTTCTCACAGCATTCTTGGTAAACGTTGAGGGGGGGTTTTTATGTAATTTTTTCTATGCTTAGATGGTACAGAAATAATGACAGCATATAAGAAATGTTGCTTTATTAAGTTTATTTTTTCAGAGAGTCATTGAATGCTTTGAATTGAAAGGAACGTTTAGAGATCATCTAGTCCAACTCCGTGGTCATGGGCAGAGACATCATTCCCTAGATCAGGGCACTTAAAGCCTGAACCTTGGTGTTTACTTTATAATATACCTTGGAATTACCCATGAAGTTAGGTGGCTTAGTGTCACCAAACTCTCCACTGCCCTGCTGAACTGTCCTCACATACTGTCCACTTCCCACTAACTCACTGGTTCTTCATGAAGTAGAGTTGTTTGAAATGTTCAAGGAATAATCATTTTAACTGATTATTACATAACATGATGCAATTGCTAAAAAGTTGATGTGAGTTTTAGTTTAAGGTTGTGTGGTAGTTTTGGCTTTAGTTTTAGCTAGGCCTCAGTTTAGCAGGCCCAGAGAGTCTGGTGTGGATTGAAGGGGACAAGCATCACCTGACTTAAGCAACCAGAGAGATATTTCATATCATTTTGATGTCAAATCAAATATGAAAGAAGGTGTAGGAGGTGCCTAGCTCTCTTTCCCCTTCATAGCTGGGTGCTGAGCAGACCTGCTATCACCATGGCTGAAAGTGTTAGGCCTTGCCACCATTTCACAGCTGTTTGGTTTGGGAAGTACACATTTTTTGTTATTGGTTTTCTCCTCTCTTGCCAGGTGTCCTTTGGAGGGAGCCTGTTGGGTTGTTTTTGTGGTCTGGGTGGTTGGAATCTGTTGTTGGGTGGGTTGTTGTTGTTATTTTTTTCCAGATTTGTATATATATATGTCTTACATCATATTCTGTTTTTAATTGTATCCCTTTTGTATAACAATAAGAAACTTGCTGTTTCAGGTTTGGGTTTTTTTTTAGTTTGGTTTGGTTTGGGTTTTTTACCTTCTTAGTTTTTTTTCCCCTCCCTCCTCTTCCCCCGGTGTGGGGTGAATTCTCTCTCTCTCTGTTGGGCACTTGGCATTTTGCAGCTCAGCCTAACGCAGGTTAAAAACTGAAGTTGTGGGGTTTTTTATCACAGAGAGTATTATTTTTGAGATTTTACACTTAACTGAAATACCACTGTTCAGATAACTGTTAAAATAAAAACAGACAAGATTCTCTGATTCTAAACACATTTTCAACTCTCAATGCATTCCAGCAAAATGCTGGATCTTTGTGTGTTTGGAACATGTTTCAGCAGTTAGAAGTTACATTTCCACTGTGTAATCTTGACACATTCTTCTTTTCAATAATAAACAATACTGGGGTTTCATTGTCCTTTTATCCTCATATATAATCCATTTTGGTTAACATTAGATTTAAATCTCTAAGTTGTCTTGAAGAGTTTTTTCACTTCAAAATAATCTGCTTTTGCAGAGGAGTATCATCTGCTACACAGCTTTTAGAGATGTTACAGAACATCCAAACCATGCTCATTTCATTGTCCTACAACTAAAATTATACTTAAAAAAGAAAAACCTGCAAAATGCAATAAAGATCAAAGCAAATCTCTTTCCTCCCACCCCAAGGAGCAGGGAAGCAAAAGAGAAACAGAACAAAGTGAATAAAAATGGAATTAGGAAAGAGGCGGAAAGGGACAGATAAAATATTAATTTTAAATGTGAAGGTTTTCTCTTCACTGTTCTACAGGATAAATGGTCATCACCCTCACGTTAGTTTTTCAAGGAAAAGCCTTTTAAAATTATTTTTGCAATAATTTAATTCCTTTTGAGACTTTTTATAAACAAAAATATTACTGAAATGATTCTCAAAATAATTCTATTTCTGACAATTGTTATTGAGATTTCTTAAAGTTTCACATAATTACATATTAAGAAATATTTTACGTAATACATCACCTCATTTAGGCCAGTCATCTTACAGTATTTTTTGTGGCCTCTGGCAAACATAAATTATCTTTGAAAATACTTCTTTGCTACATCTTGCTTATGACTAAAAGACAAAAGAAGTCTAAGAGGAAAAGAGAATCATAAAATGTGAAAGTAAAACTCTAAAATCTATACATCACTTAAAGTAAAAAAATTCTGCTTGAAAAGTGTCTTCACGTCTTTTAAAAGGATTTGAGAAGGACTACAGGTATCATAGTCTGGCAAACTTCTCTTCAGTGTTAGAAAAACTGACGCAGTACAATTAAAGAGAAAGTAATGGAACACTTGGATAAATACATTCTGATATGTTCAAACCAGCCTGGCTGCCACAAGGGTAAACCACACATTCTTGACCTGCTAAATTCTTTGAGTCAACAGTACAGTGTATAAAAGGCATCTTGAGGAAGTAATTCGCTTTGATTTTTCAAAAGGATTTCTGACAAAATCCCTCACAAGAAATTAGTAAGAAAAATAAAGTAGCCATGAGGTAAGGCCAAAATTCTGAGAGGGTTTAAAGCAAGTATGCCAAAATAAGTAAGGTTTTAGTAAATAGCTTCTTCACAGACTAGGGAGGAATTCTTAGCAGGCAATATGAAACACTTAAGGAAAAATAAGTTTTTACCCAATAACTAATAGTTTGTCTTGTTTTAGTAATTATGCTGCCTAAATTGGTGATTTCCAGGAAATCTCTCAGGTTTTACTTTTCATCACAGTTCACTAGCACTACGGATGTATTTTAGGCACCATTTGATTTTAACCACACTTGTCTAGTATTAGAGCTTCAAAGCATCAAATTGACATTGCTGCAGTCCAGTCCTTTCGGCTTTGGTGCTTTGTTTTTCTCAGTGTCACTTGATGCAGCAAAGTACTTGTCTGAGTGTTTAGTAAATTAGATCAGAAAATGAATCTGGATCAAAATTAATCCCATATCCCCTCCAGCAAAGAGTTAGACTTTTGCCAGGTTACTTTTCTGTTCCAGTTCATCAGGTAGTCACATAAGTACATCTGATGATACAAAAAAGGGAATAAAGCAAAGGCAGGAATAGTGGATGCAGGAGATTCCTTCTTCTGATGACAGTTCCTGTTTATTCTTGCTTCATTTTGCTTTTGAAGCAGTCTAACTCTGAGTAGAACATGTAGTGGAATCAATTATATCCAGTCCAAACTTGAACTCTATTAGTTTCTGGCACAGATAGAAATGCAAATGGAGAGAGAATTCTGGTAAATGCAATGATGAGAGATATCCTAAAAGGGCTGTAATAAAATATGACACACCTTTGAGCTTAACAGACAGTCAACCTGGTAATCACTAAGAAACAATATTCAAAGTTATTTAATCTTGTCTGCATTGTTATGAGAAATACTTAAAAATGTAACTGAACTTCACAGGATGCTTGAAAGTTTACAAACCAAAAGATAAGCAGGCATGATGTACTGTATGCTTATTTATACTCATGCTTATTTATATAGCCCTTCACATATATTAAAAAAAATGATCTTCAGTCTTTTTTTTCAACTGTTTAGTAGGAATAGAGACAGGAAAAGCTGATTAATTAAGTTAAATGCTAGTCTGACAGTTACCGACCACTCAGAGGTCTTAACAAACAGTAAACTTTCATTGTTCAAACAAATAAATGAATGAATAGCTTTAATTTTTGCCTAAATCAATTAGAGGTGTGGAATATGTAATAGAAATTTCGGTTCTTTGGTATCTTGATTAGACCTGGACATTTTGACCAAAGATTGGTGGTAATCAATATTGGAGACAAGTAATCTCTGAGTTTTTCTCTGTTCAGGAACTTGTAGCAGGTGATTGACAGCCAAAGTATTATGCCCAGTATGGGTGCAGTACCATTTCTGGCTACCTTGCAAGAAGATAAACAACATATCATCTTGTTTCAGCTGGCCCTACTTGGTCAAGAGTAGCATGCAGAGCAGTGTTTTAGCATGCATGGAAGCAGTCAAAGTTAATAGATTGATTTGGCTGAATAGGACAGTTTCTTGAGAGCAGAGGATTTATAGAAAGTCTCTAGCTACACCTACAGTATGTGAATCTTCTATTGAAATTTAGTAAAACTTGAGTTTGTGAACTCTCTGAGAGTAAGGTAGGAGTTTTTTGTTGAAAGGTCAGAGAGATGCCAGTTCCTCAGAACACAGTACACTCCCTAGGAAATCTGTCCTGCCATTTATTCAGATTGATCTTTAGGGAAACAGGTTTCTTCAGGTTGCATGCTGCAAATAGTCATTGAGAACACAAGAAAGGAAGCTGCACAGTCTCTTAAACATATCTTATTTAACAATATTATTAATAATCTGAAAGAGGAGTGTTAAAAAGAAGATAAGTTTCACAGATGATGCTAAATTAAGAGGTCTTGCAAATATTAGTGAAAAAAGAAATGAAACAGAAGAGCAAAAGGAGGTTACAAATATAGGAAGGAAATAAGTGAAACAAGGAAAGTTTTGCTTAGAAAATTCAAAGCTAATTATATATATAAAAGTAATATGAAAGAAGTTCAACATTAGAAATATGGAAAGTAGTAAAAATAAGGTACAGGGACAATTGAATGGCAAGTAGTATATGAATGTGAACAGGAACATGGAAGAAAAACAAGTAACTTGATTTGGGAGGTAAACTCCCTTCTCCAGCTTTCTGATCTGCAGAGCAGGTAAACAAATTGTATCATCTTTCAGAATAGTGCATCTTGTTCTCCTAAGCTTACCTTGCCAATTTTGTGAGCTGGTTGCAAGAGAGGATACATCACCACAGTGAAGTATTTTCATCATGGGCATAGTTAATGCATGATGTGAGCTCCATTGCTATAGGCAGGAAAAATTATCATCCCTCACTATCTCTGAGGCCAGAGGTAGGTGCAGGACAGCTGTTCATGGCAGAGGGAGAGTCTGTGTCCCATTTTCATCATTTCAGGTCATTCTCTGCAGGCTGGGTCATGCAGTGGGGCATGCTGCCAACTTAAGAGCTGCACAGCATATTTTTTGCACTGATATTTTCAGGTGCTGCACAGCACTGCAGTTTCTCTCCATCTCTGGGGGAGTTAGAAGGAAGCTGCATTGCTCCGCTCAAGGCAAGACTGAACAAGTGAGTTGCTGGTGCAATAGTGAGGAGATAGAACACTGTAATAATAATACTGTCAGTAATTAATACCATTATTCTCTATAAGCATCTCAGAGCTTTCTTTCCTCTGTAAGGAAGACTTGACATTAAAACATTTTTTGATACTGGAAGGGTTGGCTTGTGGAAGAGGGTAAAAGAACTAGACATATGTTCATGAATATGGTTATGTCTACACAGCACCTTAGGGGCTGGACCATAGAGCTCACTAAAGCTGCTGTGTCTCTTGATGTGTCTCAGTGCTTTCCATGGTCACATACAGGACACTTCTTGTATACCCTACAGACCCAGAAAGGCTTCTGGAGCTCAAACATCCTACAAGTGCATTTGCCTCTGTATTTCACAACATGAAGATTGACGTAGCTGACTCATCACTGGCCATGTTATGCCACTGCAAGGCAGCTGATGCTTGGCCATGTATAATTCAGACAGAACTATGCTCCAGCTTGCTAGGACGTGATCTAAGTTTTCAGTCTGCAGCATGCCCCAGATCTATTTCACTTTTAGTTTCCCAATTTACAGCAAACATACCATTCATATCCAAATAGTGTGGGCCTGGGACAACTACGGACCTTAAGAAAGGGCTTTAAACACACACTCCACAAAACCAGAGATGACGCCTACGTAACGTGTCTGACAACTAACTCAAGAGAACTTAATAAGCATTCTCTAACAAAACAGATTCTGTACAGTAAACGGGAAATCGGCATGTATACAGTACTGTGCAGTTCAACATGAGCAACAGTAAATGAGAAGACAATGTTATGATGTTAGTAAATGCTAACTCTTAAGAGACCTTGGATATGTATCCTGCATTCCAAAGCTTGCTGAATGTACTGGAAACCTCCACTGCTATTGTCACTAGAATACTCTGCAGTTGCTTGTCATTTTGTTGTGCACATATACCCAAACACAGAAAGTTTGCACATCTATCGTCTTCCAAGTTAACATCTTGCCACGTTTACACAGCTTTATTTTATCTTTGCATTCATCCTTTCAGGCTGCAGGTATCTCAGGAAATGATGGTTCAGTCTCTCTCCTCAGGCACTGTGTGCCCTTCATACCTTCTTCAAAATAGCACTTGACATTTCAATATCCAAAACTTACTACATGTGATACGTCCTGTTGATTTCCACACTTGAGTTAAGTACTAGGAGGAGTTCAGTGTTCCTACCCCAAAGACAGAAAATATTTCAAAGGACTGAGACTTAAAAAAGTTGAAAACAGGTGACAGGAGACAGAAGAAATAATTCAAAAAACTGCAATATAAATATTTTGCAGAACTTATACATATGCAGTGCACTATTGACAAGCTTGGCAGAAAGACAGCAGTCCTATCACAAAAGAAAAAAAAGAGTTCTGAATGAGCAGAAAAATGTTAACAGATAGGCAGCTGTTAGGGAAAAACCTTATCCAAGTTCTAAACACTAGGCTGCAAAGAAACAAGGATCCTCATGTATCTGCAGCTGGGAAGCTGAGCACGAACATCAAATCAGTGCCAGTGGGATGTTTTCTCGGGACAAGGCCCTGTGTTACAGTCTGAACACTATCCTGAAGCAGCATTACTACAAATGTGGCAGGTGGATGTATCTGTTTCTGTAAGCTGTTCCTCAGCTTTAGCTTTGGCTAAGTCAAATCTAAGACTAATTCAGATGCTCTGCAATTTTTCTAGCAGGAATGGAAAATACAGTGTTACTGGGCTCTGATTATTTCCATTGTCACTTCCTTTGACATTTCTTACATAAATTAAAACTCTTAATTTATACATCATGGTCTCTAATGTAAATATTTATCTTTCTGTACAGCATTAATGCCTACTAATACTTATACTAATGCCTAACTGTTAAAGTCTACTAGCATTATTACATCCTCCCAGTCTTCTCTTCTTTTTTAGATTTGCTCTTTGGAGTAGGAGTCATCTTTGTTCTATTTTTTTTTTTTTTTGGTACAGCTCCTAGCACAATGGGGCCCTGATCTGAGGCTGATTTTCTTAATGTTCTAGAGGAGATGTATTGGAAGTAAAAGTTTCAAAATAGATCTATGCCATCTGAACTTCTGTGCTTCACTGCAGGACATCCAGTTTAAAGACAGGGTCAGATTCAGGAGTAAAATAGTTGGAAAGATGAAGTGGGGGCTCTGTGAGACTTTTGCCAAAAATAAGATCCTCCATCTATAGTCCTGCAGCCTCTGAGACTGATGTGTGATGTTGTGAAATTATGTACCTTGTGCCAGCCTTCATTTCTGTGTTGAGAAAACATAAGGACAGAAGGTTACAACTGCTTACACACACACACACACACACACACAAAAGTGTGATACTAAAAGTATGGAAGTGTGATGTGAAGTTTTGATAATCACTTAATTATTTGATTGACTGGGATACTATGTCTTGTACTCAATAACATTTCAATCAAAAGGAGTAAATTCCAAAATTTGTGGTTCTTGTATTATTCAGTCAGATAATATAAATTGAAAGACTGACTCTGAGAATGAGAAATAATTAAGAAGAAATAGAGTTTACCATTACTAACATACTTCTTAAATTTCATTTTTCTTGATTGTAAAGGGAATTTTAAAGAAACCTCAAATACAGAACAGGGAAGTTTTATGGAGTCACATAAAGTACTTGCTGATAAGCAATCCTTTGAATCTTTGAAATCTTTTCTCTTTAGTAATTACACCAACTGCCACTTCCAACCACAAAGCAAAGCTTAACTGGCACAGTGACTTGAGAAATGCAGCAGTTGTCTAGGGAGGCTAAACAACAATTATTCTGCATTTATTTTAATAGATATTTACATGCATATGGAATTTGAAAATGCAGATAGTTTCATAAATATAAGCCAGAATAAAAAAAAAAACCCTCAGCGTGCAATGTTGATGATTTAAAATTCCATAATCCCTTTTATAGCCCCCTAAAAGGCATTACATGTAGCAAAAACAAAAAAGGAAATTTTCTGGTTTAACCAAGCCTCTTAATCCTGAGAAGTATTTAATCTTTTGGAAATGTCTCAGTGGCACATTGCTGATGGCATGCAATAAAGGTAGTTGACCCGTCCCCTGCAGAGCAAACCCAAGGCAATCTGCCTAAACTCATCCTGGGAAACACATCCAGTATCACTGCATCTGGTGAAATCACATGGGTATTTTTTCAGATGCCTTGCAAATGCATACACAAAAATTATTAAAACAAGCTTTATTCAGATCAAAGTGTAGCCTTTTTGAAGTATCTCCCATGCCCTTGAAGAACAAAGCAGCCAGTTCTAGTTAAATTCTGTTTTAAAGATTGTCTGCAAAATGACTCTCATCCCCTTGAGGAAATAACTTGATCCCCACAATGCTGGGTTTCAGAGGAAATACTGGTGCAGCCAAATCTAAAATAAACACATAAGAAATCCCTATATTTAAGACATTGTCTTTTCCCATTACTAAGTATCTTCAGACATAACACAATTTTGCTATATTTTAAATACTGAACTTGAAGTTTTCCATGGCAGGTGTCTGCCTCAGGCTGAAATGCGGGTAGTACTTTACTTGTTTTGGAAGGCTAAAGTAAGCAGATCCATGCTGCACAATGGATCTCATAGGAGAACTTTTGTGCCCCTATGAAAAATATTTACAATTACCAAGGAAACTGCATTATCTTCATATTCTGGAGCAGTGGCCTAAAATCTGGCATGAGCTGTCCCATGAAAATCTGCCTGCGTTTGGTTTGCATTTATAACCTGCTGGAAAACAAAACAAAACAAAACAAAACAAAACAAAACTACTAAAGAGAAAACCTCCATTTTTTAGCCACTAGGGTTTGGCTGCTATCTTCTCCAAAGATTCATCTTCATTGGATCTGCTCCTTGCCTGGACTGAAGGGGCCAAGTGGGGTTTTGTGCAATTTCTCCTCTCTTTGACAAGTATTGTGGTTTGGAGAACAGAGCTTGTAGCAGGAGATTATCTGTCTTTTAGTGTCAAAGAACCCCTGCTGATGCCACAGCAATAAAGAGAAAACTGCCTAAGTGGAGCATTAGGAGCTGGATCTGAGTGTTATAAGGATGGGGACAACGATGGAGCACAGGAGGAGAGAGAGTAACTGAAATTGTTGGGGGAAAGAAGAGAAGACAGAGAAAGGTGGAGTTAAAATGTAAAAATAATAGAAAGGAGTGGGAAAAGTCTGGATCTCAGAAAGAAATCATTTGATCGGGAAGCCAGCAGGGAATCTATGACTGTAATATGGATGTACTGGAAATACCACAGCTGGAGGATTTATGTTTGGATAATGATAGATGAGTATTACCTTTGTCTGCCCCCTAGAACTAGTCTTTTGCCCCTGCCATGTAATAATTCTGTAGGCCAGATGACATGCATGCCTTGCCTGCCTCCTGTGGCTGATTCGCAGAAGAGGGACAGTTTTCACAATCCAAATACTTCTCTAGATCGCATGTCAGAGGTCTGTGCTGCACCTACCAGCCCAAACCAGGGCATACACCTGATGTAACTTCTGATTGGAGTTTTAGCTTCAAAATCTAGGAAGTTGCACTGACTTTCCAAACATAGTCTTGTTTTTCTTTAGGCTTTTATGCGTGACAGATACTTATTTCATCTAAAATTCCTAACGGCAAGTTTTTTACTGAAACATGATATGAATTGGTCATTTTTACAATCCTCTTCAGAGTCTACATGCTTTGTGTTTCTGTCATCACCTGCCTCTGAGGAGGGAAACTACATCAGAATATGCAAGGAATGAGAATATTTGAGACATATGCAAGTTCATAGGGCTTAATAGATATGGGTATATATGCAAGCTTAAAATGTGGCTGCCTGGAAAATGTCCAGCAATGAAAAATTTACAAGGTCTGAGGACAGAAACCCAGTAAATTTCTTTCTGATTATTGCAGCTATGTTGCCTGATTTACTAGAGCTCTGGAGACAGTAGTTGATCCATTCCCACACACTGTGGTTCTCTGTATTTACAAACTCTGATTGTGTTGGTAAACACTGAGGAGTTTTCCTTTGCCTTTGCATAGTAGCACTAACTGGGCTATTATGCAACTTTAATACTTTTCTTTTTTCTTACTATTTACCATTTCTTCCTTGCTGTCATTCTAAATAGCACTGATACTTCTACACGAAATTACAAATGAAGTTTTATAATGAAATAGAAAGGAATATTTTGACTGCAGTTCTGCTAAGTATGCAGTGCTTTGTCATGGTAAATGCTCCCCACAGATACCATGTCTTGTGATCACTGTTGCTTAGAGTTAAGAGAAAAACAAATACCCAAATGAAAAATTGTGCAGCAAGATTGGTGGAACACACTGAAACTCCACTCTAGCTAGGAAAACTGAGTCATTGCCATGATTAAGAGAAAGGAGATGACTTACTCATAAACCCCTAGCAATCTTCATCTCTCAAGTATCATAGCTAATAAACAACCATTTGTTTACAAACAGGCTGTATCATCCTCTGGTGACTGAAGACCATGAAGCTTAGAACATATTTACCTCTTTCTGAAGCTTTACAATAAACCACCTGAAAAGTTTTCCTTTGGCAATCTTGTGTCTATAAAAACTGAATCCCCGTTAATCTCTTTGGCTATTGTATTAAGTACAGCTTTTCTCAGACTGTGCAAAAATCTTGAAATATCTCTGTGAGGATTTTTTAAAGATTGCTTAATTGTAATTAAAAGTGATACAATGTATCTGCATTTCCTTTAGCCTTGGATTGTACTTACCAGGTTAATTATCTTTGCAGTTATGATGAATATTTTTTCCTAAGACTTTTCCTATCATGCCCTGAAAGGTGATAATAGACAATGTTGAGTGTATCCTGATTATTAGAAGTGTTAAACAATGAGCAGTAAAACAAAAATTTGATTACCAATGAACACTGAACATTAAGAGAAAACTGTTTTATCAAAATGATATATTTCACAAGAAATTTTAAAAACTTCTCTCACCTTTGAACTATTTTGTTTTGAAATTCCTATTTTCAGTGTAGAGAAAATGTTCATTGATACAAAATTCCTTCTGAAGAAGAACAGGGATTTCACTCCTGAAATAACCACCAGCAGTCATAAAGGCTGTCCTTTGTATGTTGTCCGTACATCATGTTCTTTTTAATTGCCTCATGGAAACAAAATAACTTTAGCCAACTACTAGTGAGTAACAAAGAGCTCTATTTTCACTAGTACAGACAACTTGGTTGCTGTACCAAAAAGTCAAGGTTTCATTTTTAATAAAAACCAAAAATTATTCCAGAGAATTTTCCGCCAACAACTCTTGAAATATACACCAGCACAAAATCAGCAATCATGGATTCACTTGAGGATCTGAGCTGTGAAATTGCATCTCAAGCAATTAAGAATTCTTTGTACTATGAAGAGTAATACATATTAAACTTGTTCCCCAGAACTGGCCAAATGAGATTTCCTGATAGAACAGTAACTTTTTATCTTTTTAGTGAAATCAATACTTGTAATTTTAACTTTCCAGATTTTCTGAATTTCCACTTGAGATCATGTACAGCCAAAATGGTCCTACAGCTTTTCAATTTGTATCTCTTCTCTCTGCTGCTCCTGAATCATGAACTTGTTTTTCAGTTAGTGTGCTGCATCCATTTCCTTTAAACTTAGTCTTGGCTCTCTGAATCTGCCTGCTATTCTCTCAATACTTGTCTGTATTTGGCTCCACCATTTATGGAATTTCTGTTCAGATTAATTTCTTTTTCCAACATTTTAGAATTGTTTCAGCAATCCAGATTTTATTCTGGCTTTGTTGGGTTTGTGTTTACTCTGGAGACTGCTTTCAATTCTCCTTTGTGTTTGAAGGGAACTTTTCAATTTCCACTGATAAACACCTTTCTTCTTTTTTTTTTCTTTTTTTTTTTTTATTTTTCTATTGAATATGACTTTTTCCCAGTACCGTATCATTTCTTGCTTCTAAATGATTTTCTAGTTCATCCTGAAACATAGCAAATGGGACTGAGCTAAGAAGCAGGGATGTTTTGTTCACCATCTACCCTCTATTCCATTTCACATATGGGAGTGTAGATGCATCTGTGTAATATGGGAAATACGTGCTTTATATGTGTTTGTGCTTAATATACTGATACATACCCATATGTTTCAATGCACAGATACACAATATGGCTTGAGTGGACTTTTCAATGAAACACAGAGATTATTTTTACTATTTCCTTGATCCCTTTGTTTTTGTGTACACTGCAGATATACTGCTAACATATTAAGTATTTCCGAAACAGAAATAAGAAAGTTCTTAAAATGGCATCCCTCTGAATCATGTCCCAGAACACAGGCTTCTTTAGCAGGAGGCAAATCTTAAACAAGAGCTTAAATGTTCTCCTTAAATAGATTGTTATGTTGTTATGACAAGTAAAAAAAGTAAATGAGCTATTAGATGTCACAGAACTGTAGAATCACCAGATTGTTTAGAACCTCAATCTGACTGATAGCGCTGCACTGCAAATGCAGCTGTAGAAATCAAAATGCATATCTAGATATTGCTGAGTCATTACCCATGTTGCTTGAGAAAGTGATGTCTACTGATTTGCATTTGCTTTGCTGTACCTTATTTTGGAATTTTAAAATGGCTTTTAAATCTCAGAGTATTAGACTTTTGTATGGGTAAAGAGAACAACAGTTACAGGAGCTATAGTAAGAAGTATTTTTACACTGCAGATAAACTTTGTTATTTTTGGCATAAATTAATGACAGTGTGGTGGTAATTAAGAGGAAATGTCTTGTACAGACTAGTTATTGCATACTTAATTGATACTTCTGCCTACTTATTTTCCTTTGAAGTGTATTTGACACTGGGCACTGTCAGGATACTGGAGTAGGATGCCTGTTGGTCTTAGATAAAATGTCAATTCCTAGTTTTCTTCTAATTTGCTTTAGGAAAGACAGAAGTGCCTAATATAGTAAATACACAAATAATTATGCCAAAGCACTGAATGTAGTGCTAGCTAAACAGATAACTTGACATGCTTATAAAAGCTGTATAAATATAGTGAAGAATGTAAACTGTAAAGTTTTTCATTAGAAAGGAACAGAAATGCAAATCGATTTCATGGAAGGCACACAAAATAGGAGGTTTTTTCTGAAAAATTGTTCTGTTATTTTGAGACATCAGTGTGATAATGCCAAAAGGAAAGGCAGACATCTTGATGTTGCTTAATTCTAGGAAGATAGGGGTTTTCCCAGTAGCAGCTTGCACAGGTTATTATACAATAATTACATTGTTTCTATAATTATTATACAATAATTATATTGTTTCTAATGATAGCTGTTTAGCGCTCTATTTTCCAGACGAATTTCTTGCATTAAACCAGAAAATATTTGCTAGATCTCTTTCACAAAGGCATATCTTCATGGACATACCTTCTAGCTCTCAAACTTGAATTCCATTTTTAAGTATACTGCATTCTGCTGAGGTGGAACACCATTTAGCTTATGGTCAGCTGTGAACTGACTTTCATGAGAACACAAGGACATTTAGGAGCTCTTGCTGCTGGCAGCTTGAATCCTGACTGCTTTTGCATGTACATAGAATGATGTGAGGACTCAGGTTTTACGTGCTGGTACAGTGTTCCCTGAGGGCCAGAGATTAAATAACTCTGGAAGCCAATTTTCAATTGAGGAAGGTACAGACAGACCAAAGGAAAGTACCTTTTGGAGATGGAGAATAGATTAAGTGTCTGATGAAAAGGTGAAAATATAATCCCTTGGATTGCTGTTGGTGTCAGACTCCAACTATTTTCTGCAGCTGTGAGTTCTTCTGGTGCTCATATGAAATGAGACGAATAGTTGTACTGAAAAGATCACAGACTATGAGCGAATGTGATTTACTGTTTGGGGGATAACATTGACTCCTAGAGGCAAGTACAAGAGCTAAACTGGACAGCAAACAGCTTTATAGTCCAGTTCTTGTCCTTGGCAGTTGCATAATTTGTTTGAGAATCTAAGCACTCCCTCTCAATTAATTTTATCTAGATCTTACTACAATATCCTGTCAAACACAAAAATATAAATATTATGTATTTTAATGTCAAATTGGCAGAGTCCAATGGATCCCAGTGCACTGGGATCTGTTGTGTGGTGATAGTGGGGACTGTGCTGAGACAGAATTCGGTGAAGGGTCCAGCTCACTACTGAAGACGGCATAGGGAGAGATTAGCTGACTAGTTCAGCCTCTCATCTCTCCCCATCCAGGAATTTTGAACCTGCTCACGTGACTGACACCATTGTAAAATACAGACATGCCACGGATCTTCATGGCAGGATCAAACCAGTGTACTAAGAGTTATGGATTGTACCTACTTGCAGCAAAGCATTAGTAACTTTTCTGAAGTTAAGTGACCCCCAATGACTGTCAAAATTATTAACTGATTCTTTCTCAATTAAAGGGTGCAAGAAAGGAAACAGACAAACACACTCTAACATCTGCATGATGTCTGGCATCTTGTTTGTTTGATTGTAAACTGTGTTATCTTATTTTGGTGTCATTGCTGGAAATAGATTAGATTCTATCTGCAGCATTGTACTGGGGGTTTTTGCTTTTTCTGAGCACTACTCAGAACCAGATTTTCAAAATATGACATCTATTTTTCAGGTACAATAAGAGCACTGCTTTTTCTGCAAGCAAATGATAAAATATACAGATATGCATACAAACCTCAGCTGTATGTGCTAACTGAATACAAACTAAGCACAAATGGGCTTTTACAGATGTAAATTCTATCATTTGCTTGTACAAGTGACAGTGATAAACAACCACACACCCCAGTGATTTGCATGCACAAAGCTGAAGTTTAGCTCTGAGTGCTTTTTGAGACCTTAAGTGTCACACCCTGTTGACAGCATATTTGACCTGAGAACACCAGCTTTTTTATCAAAACATTTCCTTGCAACTTCAGTTTATTTTCTTTATATCCATTACCATGTCTATTTATTTTTAATCTGTCATCAGAACATCTATCTTTGCATGGTTAGGCTGACTGTTGTCTTCTGCTGAGCTATTGCTAATGTCCTGGAGCACATTGCTATTTAAATACATTTGCTTAATTTTGGATCTCACCCTATTAATTTTGAAATTACTGAACATCTTTCCATTGGCTTTTTTTGATTGTTCACTCCTTGGGGCAGGGATGTGTCTTCCATTGTTTGTTGTGAGTGCACTATCACTGATGATGTCCAAGAAATACAAGTAGACAATAATCTATTCTTTCAAGGAACAAAAGAATGTTCTTTTTGATGCATTCATCTTTCATCTCTCTTGTGTTTGCCATTCAAAGTCAGGAAACTATTTGCAGGGTTTTTCACTTTCATCATTTTCCTAGGTTTTTGCATCTTATAGTCTTCTCATGTATCCTCATTAATTTGCTTCATACTCACTTGTTCAAATGCCTCTTTTAAACTCTACAATTGTGGGTAGAAAAATTAAACAAAAGTAAAGGCTTCACGTTGCTTTTGGAAGATGTATGATATCCCACTCAGCAAAGGTTTCTTTGAAAGTTTTACCTGTGGGGTTTTTTTCCCTATAGCATCCTACAAACGGAGAAATAGTGAAAACATGACCTTTACAATTAAGGAGACAAGGAGACATTGCTATCCCCAAAGTGCAAACATATTGAAATTATTTATGGAATTTAAAATTATTCTGGAAAGGGAAAGTTCTGGATTTTGTGTTTCCCTTTCAAAGCCATGTCCTTTATTTCACCTTATAGTTGTATTATTGACCTCAAAACAGGTTTATCATGAGCAAAGATAGAAAAGTGTTATTCTTTCCTAAATATTAATTAAAGACTATACTGTTTAAATATGTACTCTCTATCTCACTGGATTCAACCAGTTGCAGGTTAAGACCTGAATATAGTGAGTATAACTGTAAAACCCTAAACTCAAATCCCTGCAGCTGAATAGAAGAGTAATTGATAACATACAAGCTTGTGATCAATTTTTAGTTTTAAGAAGATGCAATGAATCCTGTTCAGTCTTATTTATGTTTAAACATATATTATGTCTTTAATTTATGCTTAGCACACCTTTTCTTCCCTAAGAAATTTGACTAATTTAAATATATTTCCAATCTGCAGAAGGAATAGGGATAGAATAGGGCACATCTCAGCAGGACCACAGTCATAAGTAGTTGAAAGAAGTAGTCAAATTGAGCAGTATGAACTAATTTAAGAATTAAAAGCAGAAATGTTTTAAGAAAGTGGTTTCGTGCATATTGTTTACATAGATACTACCAAATGGATTACTCATCTATTTTCATCATCAAGAAAATTCTACAGACTTCAGTTTTGACAGTTTTAAACAAAACCCATCATCCCAGCTCAAAACTACATTTGCATATGTATATATGCAGTCTGCTATGAAAAACAAGATGCTATTAACACATTGAGTCCTTTTGCTTCTCTCTGCTACAAGAGACAGAAGCAATAAAAAGATTGGGAGAGGAAAAAAATAGTAAGAAAAAAGGGGTTAGTGGAGCTAAACACCTAATTGTTTTGGGCATCCTCCTCACCCCATAGCATATTCGAGCTCTCACAATGTTTCCCTAAGATTCCAATGGAGAAACCAGAAATAAAGGCACATAGGAACACTCCATAGCATCAAAAATCAGGCAGGAGTCGGTGCTCCTCAGGCCTATGCTAGTTCCTACACAAATCTTCTCTCCACTTGACACAGCAGAGCTGTGTATGTGCTTCAGGTCAGCTGGTGAAGCAGAAATCCTGAAGGGCTAAACACACACATATTCTTGTTGTCTCTGTCTCTCCCTGTTAGTGGGACTCCTAACTTCAGTAGAGCAGTCCTTGCACACCAACCCTTGACTGCCACCGGAGATGTTGTATCCCTTGTATAATATTCTCATGCCTTTGCCTGTTCCTGAAATTTTCATCTCTGGCATAACAAATAATAAATTATTATGGTGATAAATTTCTTTCCCCCCCATTTTCTAAGTTAAGTGAACTCAGTAGAGATTTTCCTTTCCAATATACAGAAAACTGGGTCAAACATTGGCACAGATCCAGACTTACCATAGGAACTGAGAAACCTGCAGCATCACCCAAGTGAAATATAGATGTTTTCAAATGTCTGTGCTGCTCTGCTGTCCCCCTACTTGTCTCAGAGCTCTGTTTCTTTCCTTTGAATCTGTTAGGTTAGTCCTCCTGTCCTAACTAGTCAAGTCTAACTATGAGCCCAGGCCAACTCTCAGATAAGTCAGCAGAAATAGCTGCTTCTTTTTTCTCCTTCACACAACAATTTTGAGGGGAATAAAGCTTTCCATATAGCCTAAAGAACAGATACTTATGTGCTCAAATCATGATGCTGCTATGGAAATGGAGTGTATGGCCATTGCACTCATTGGGCAAGAATAGTTTTGTTTGCCAGTTGTCTAGAATATAAATTATAAGGAGCTGTGTTCGTGTTTAAAAGTCACTGAGCCTGTCAATTCTGTTATGGTGGCTTTCTAGAAAAGGGGCTGTAGGACCTCAGGAGACCTCTAAAGCACTATAGAAATTTTTGTTCAAAGAAAGAACCAGAAGTAAGTCTTTAGAAGGCTCAAAAAGTATCACTCAGGGCTTGAGTTGTGCAGCCATTCTATGTGGTTTCAGTACTTGTGAGCAAAACTGTTAGAATGCAGGGGAGAACTGATATCAGAATTGTGGGTGGAAAGCTAGAAGACAAGATGCTTTTGAAAATGCAGCTTGTAATATATCAATTTGCATGTTGGATTCTGTAGACAATGGTGGAATTTAAATAGTACTTCTAGCTTTTATTCTCTAAAAATCCCCACAGCATGTCTTTATATTCCAGGGTAACATAATTCTTTTAGGATAGAATTTCTTAAGCATATAAAATGATAGACTTTCTGAGACAGAAAATACCTGCACAGATAGATCTCAAAAATTACAGGAATCCCCAGGTTACTGAATGTTTGCATACCTGAAGTAAAGTGCCCTAGAGAACAGAAGCAGAGATGGATGAGTGGGAAAATGACTCATTGGATATTTGTATTAGCCACTTTGAAAGGAATAGTGCAGAGGGAATTATCAATAAGGTTGGAGTCTTCATGAGAAAACAACTCTGTTTGCAACTGTTAACCGAGAAATGAAACAGCCTAGAATACAAGTTGACAGATAGAGTGGTGAGTGAGGCCCCAAGGAGCTTGTGTTGACAACAGGAAACCTTTTATTTGAATTGTCTAAGGGTGGTAAAAGGTCAAAATTATTCAAATGTTGAATACAGTGGGTAGATGAATCATGAACCAACAGATCTGTGAGGCAGTAGAAAGCCAAATGCTCCTTCTCTCATACAATGTGTGTTTTCATAAAGATTGCATAAATCTTGGTAACTTGAAATAGCCACTTTTGTACATTTTACATGCAGCATCTTCCGTTCATTCAATTAATGTAAACATAAATGT
This sequence comes from Myrmophylax atrothorax, assembly GCA_026770055.1. Lineage (NCBI taxonomy): Eukaryota > Metazoa > Chordata > Aves > Passeriformes > Thamnophilidae > Myrmophylax > Myrmophylax atrothorax. Next base: position 38,996,428 of record JAOXXN010000395.1, read on the forward strand.
GCTTGAGAAAGACCTGAGATTATCTTTGAACATGAATTGCTATGTAAGTAAATACCAATAAATTTTTTACTTAGTTTCTGAGCAGTTAACTACTCATAAGAAAAGTGACCAATTGCTAAAAAAGAAGAGACCACGGAAAGGGCACAAATATTCTGTTTAATCTGCCACTGCACTACTTTATGATCTTAGGCAACTCATTTAATTTGTATATGTCTTCCTTCCAGCCTTATTAATTAGGACTACATAGAATTCCCCTGCCGTGTTGGTTGCACTGCATGCTTTACTATCATCAGATCATAACAAAGAATAAGAATATAAAAATGACACTGGATTCTGGAAGAACAAATCCTGACCCTTTCCATCAAATTGTTCCAATTCTTGTCCTGTAAGTAAATTCATACTGTCATCACTCCCTAAGTTTTATCTTCTGAGCTATGAAGAATGTACTTGGTCATGAAAGGTTTTCCTTTTGCATTTTAGAATGTCAGTGTCTTTTGAATCCATTTGGTCACTTACACCTGTTTTTACAGCACAACACACAACTGCCAAATATGCAAGAGCATAGAGTGTGTGTAAATGAGTTGTAGTATTGATTTAATCAGCAATATTTTAATGATGTTTCTCTTGAAAAATGAACAAAAGATCTGGGCTCAGAAATTTTTAATACATGTTGTGTATGGAAATAGGTAGTCCATATTCAGTAATGTATTTTATTATTCCGTATAGAAGCTACATTATATACTGTTTTACCACAGTGTAGATAAGTGAAGGTTCCATGTTAATTTTTTGCATCCTGTCAGCACATCTGAAAAGTGCTCAACACAACGTTGTTTCCTTAGGAACGCAGTCTTTTTGGTGTGGATTGGCTTGCCTTCTAGAGAGTCTCCCTGCTTTCTGCTTCTCAATGCATTGTCTTCCAATACAGTTGCCATGTGGTACAGGACTTGGGCTCACCATTCTTCCATGACAACTCCAAATATGATACTGTGAACTTATGTTTTTAGTTCAATGTATGTACCAAGTAAGTTGAAGGTTCTGAAAACTTTTCATTAGGCAATGCTGACAAACTGTTCACCTCTGTGGCTTACTGCATTATCATGGTCTGCAGTCCCACTCTTCTCTCAGTGATTATCAAAAAAAAAAAAAATTCAGAGTAAAAGCTTCTGCCTGGACCTGAGGAAACTGATAGTTTTCAGAAGGATCACTGAAGAGACTGAAAGGAGGTCTTATCCTCTCAGACTGCTGGTTTAGATTCCATATTCCAGTCCAATTTGTTAGTGCTTCTAGATTTGTCTATGCTGTTTGTATTTCAAAGTGTGTTTGGCCTGAAGACCGTTATTTCTCTCTCTGAAATTTGAAATGATTATTCAGAACATTACCGTAGCCTGAAAAAATACATTATACTTAGGATTCTCCTGAAATCCATGGAATAACAGCAGTCTGGTTTGTGCAGAGAACAACCAAGAGCACACTGTTATGATGAATTATTTTTAATAACTTCATTTTTTCAATAGAGTTATAAATCTTTTGCAGAACAAAAAGGAAAGATGGGAGAAAAAGAGACAAGGAATAAAGGGAAATTTGAAATTCAGCAGCCAAATACAAACCTTTGTAGTGACTTTCATATAGTCTAGGGCTTGCCCTTCTCTTATGCATGATCATATACACTCAAAATAACTCAGAAATTTCTTTTACTTTGGGGGGGTTAAGCTCTCTGGGATTAGGAGCAGAGCTTTCTGAGTCAAGGGCCCCCTCCTTTGCAATTACTTTTCTTGGTTCTCTGCCAATGTCCAGCTCCAGTGATCTTCAGAGCACATGGCAAAACATTTGTATTTAGGTTAGTTTTCCTCTAGTTTTAGATGGTTTGGTTTTGCTTTGAATTTTACTTTACAGATCTGGAGGTGGTAGATTTGGAATTGTTATTTTCTAGCAGGATTATTTAGTACTACCCACCATGGGAGTTTCTATGTAATTTATCAATTATTTTTATCAATGTGCACTGCAGTGCCTGAATGAAAAACATATTTATTTTCACTTTTATTTTGCCATTTTCCAGCCTGTGATCCTGGAAGTACTTTGAACCAAACTGGAAAAGCTCTTGGGGACAGATTTTTTTTTTTCCTTGTGTGCTTTGTTAAGTGTGGAAGGAGGGAGTGATTGTGCAGGTAGAAAGACACTGGTGTGACTTATCACCTGTGAGGACTCATTGCTTTGTTCTGGGAAATTCTGCAGTCAAGTCAATATTGGTACATATTCCACAGTCATCGTGGCTGTGCAAACTTCCCCCCAAAGTGTCTGTCTGCAGTTAGTACTGCTTTTTGATAATGAGGCCAAAAGTATAGAAGTATCCAGAATGTTTAAGTCTTTCCACCCCAAAATGTAGACTTTCAGTAAAGTCCACATAATACAATGACTACAAATGAATGATTGTAAATAGTCTAAAGTATTTGATTATAAACATTAATATTTATGGCTTAATTGTCTGACTATTTACCTCAATCTTGAACATTGATGCTGGTGATTTCAATAGAAATGCTCCTTTTTTGCACATGAGAAGACAACAGGGCCTGCAAATATTTGACATCCTCTGAGATTAATACGAAAGAATCTTTAGAGATGTTTGAAAAACACAGCTTTGGTGTGTGATAAAGATTCTTTTTTCCTTTTTTTTTTCATGTGAGACTACTAGCCCTTGCCCTTTGTCCAAATGTACTGCAGCAATAAGTTCTGTTCAGGTTCCCACAGTAACAATAGTGTTGGGGGATAATGGAACTCAAGGCGAGGAATAAAAGTGCACCGTATAGTACCTGATAGTCACCTGCTTCCCTAAATACCCTGGGACATGTTCTCTCTTGGTATAGAACAGACCAGCTCCTGAGAATTTGGGCCTGGTATCTCTGTGGAGTGGGTAGTTGCTATTGGAGAGGTCAGTACATGCATCAGCCAGATCAGGTATAGATCAGATATGTGTCTTTGCACCACAGGATCTCAGGAGATGTTTCCGGTTAACTTTCAGAGAAGCTGCTCCTCAGGACAATGTGATATTATATTTAGAAGGGCAGACTGGTCACCTGATAGTGTCCTGATTTATAAACGACCAGGTCTCTGCTAACCATTCATCTCTCCGAGATGCAAAGGTGAATAGCCGAAGTGTTGGCTTGGCTCTGGCACCACTGAAGAAATTCTTGTTTTGGTATAAACCACTCTAAATGAGATTGCATTTTTGCCTACCATGTCTTAACTTCACTCTGACGAGGAAGCTTACACAAGGAATAACAGTTCTGAGTGCACTGTGGTCACAAATGATTTAGCAGTTTACACGCGATTTTTTCTCCTTTTCTTCTATCTGTGTTGATAAAATCGGAGTGCCGGTGGCTAGTACTGATTTAGATTTCCAGCCTGGATTTGCTCTTGTTTTTTTCCTTACTCCGGTTCTCCTTGTGCAGTGCTGCGTGGCGCTGGCAGCCTGAGAGAGAGGGAGCTCCAGTCACACGCATAGACTCTGACCGCGGAGAGGAGATTAACATCAAGGAGCCCGCATTTGCAATAGCGGGTGGTGCTGGGGGATGGAGGGGGGAGAAGGCGAGGGGAAAATAAAATAAAAGCAACAATCGGGTAAATGCTCGTCTCTTCTCGCCACCAGCACCTTGCACAGGTCTG
>JAOXXN010000395.1:39001436-39023024 GCA_026770055.1 Myrmophylax atrothorax
GAGCGGCCCGGGCACCGCCGCCAAAGTTTAACCTCACTTCGAGGGGCCGCGGCCGGCGGGGCCGCCGCTCCCCTCCCTTCGCCTCCGCTCGGCTTCCACCCGGCGGCAAGGGGCGAGTCACCTGGGGGAAGGAGCCCGGGCGCTGTGTCCCTCCAGCCCTGCTGTGTCATTGCGGACCGGGGGTCGGCTGCTCGCTGCCGAGTGAGAACCTGCGGGTGACGGAGTTCAGAGAGAAATGGGTCAGATCGCACCCTTTGGTGCGGATGTGTCTGCTGCCGGGAGCATCGGAAAGTAGGGAGGATGGGATGGAAAAAGGTTGCCATTAAGATAATGTCAGCGGAGTGCATTGATCAGTGCTTTTGTCTGTGGGCACTGTCTTAATTTCCATTCATTTTTCTCGGCATGGGTTTGCTAAACTGAAGCCCATGAATTTTGCTGTGTCTGTAGGTCTCTAACGGGCAGAGACTGGTAAATGTGTAAGTTTTATCGTAATCCGGTGACGGTTGCAAGGTGTGATCCGTGTGTGCCAGACTGTAAAACACATCCGTTTCTATTTTGTTGAAATCCGAGTAATTCTCTGAATGCACAGATACCCCCAAACAGATTATAATTTAGAGTAAATGTAAAAGAGAAACGTTGCCTTGCACTGGATTTGAGCCGTGTTATCTTCAGCTAGTTTTACTATAGTTTGGTTTTGTTACAAATGTGTAGGAGATCAGTAACACAATGAAGGAATGTAAACCAGCAATGCAATAAATCAATGCAACAACTGTGTCACACCACATATTTGCATGGCTAGAGCTCCAATTATCATGAGAAATACAAGGTATTGAAAAAAAATTAACTCTAACTGTAGACCCCGAGTTTTCAGCATTTGTCCCCTATACTTTTAGGTTTGTTACCGTTCGGAAAAATAAGTCCTATTGTTTTAATTAGAAGAGGATATTGACGACGGATCATTTGAACAGGGCCTGTACATTTTGAGACGAATAAGAGGACTTTATTTTTGTAATGGTAACTGGTGGTTCACATATTGTGTTAGATGAACATAGAATTTCCTCTGCTTTGAGTTTATGAATATTTAATTCTGTCGTGACTGCATGTTACTGTACGTAGCTGAATGATTTGTGTGTTTGATTGTTTCTAGGATCCCTTCCCTTGCATTGTGTTACTTACTGGAACTTCAAATGATTTTATTTCAAAATTATTAAAATGTAGAGCCAATATTGCCATTTACACATGGCTTCGTTCTGCCACTGCCTCGAGCATTTAAAAACCCTGCCATCAGCAGAAATCCATGCTCAATAGTTACTTTCTGGTGTGTCACACAGTCTGTTTAATGTTTTACCAATCATGGACGTGAGGAAGGCAAACAAGGTGTGACTGAAGGTGAATGAACACCAAAGAAGGACTGATTCTCTGTGGTGTGGGTAATTAACATGTTTAGATGACTCAGTATTGCACTGTTTTATTCTGTATTTGCCAGCATTTTCTGGACATGGAAACAAAAGTACTACCTTTTTTCTTTTGTTTTTCTTTCTTTCTTTCTTTTTTTTTTAATTGTGTGTCCTAGCTACAGCCATGCGAAAGTACTGTAATATATTCCTCTTTTTTAAATCCCCAATTAGATTTTCCAAGCTTGCCGTTGCCAAGGTTGTTGCAATGACTAGCTTTTATTTTTCGGAAGTGCTGTGATATTTCAAACCTCCCTAAATGTATGTATCTTTTCTGGATGCTGTCCCAGGACAACCAGTACTTCTTATTAGTGCAGAACTCTTTCAGATATATGGTAAAATAGTGGCAACAGAAATATAATGAGAAGGGAAAAACCCATTAAAATGATAGTAAAATCCAACATTATTGTGAAAAAACCCAAGTCTACCACAAAACTAAACTCAAACATTGCTGGAAGCATCACCTAAGAACTTTCTAAATTGCTCAAAATAACAGGATCATTGTTTATTTGACCCTTAAACAAACATCAGAGGCACACTGATCTATTCTAGAAGTGTGAGTGCTCTACAAGAAAATTATAAAGGACACTAGAACCTAATTTCCTGACAAGTGTATCGTTATGAATAAGTAACTGTTAAAATCTTGCAGCATCTCATGATTTTACTGTCTGATTTGCTTTGTGAGATTGCGCTTCAATTATAAAAAAATCTTATATTTAATCCTTCAGTTCCATTTCCAGTGGAGATAAAAACAGTTTAACTTCCATCTTAATGGAGCTGGGTCAAATCTATGCTCTAATAAAGGTATTTTTGTCACTGGCTCCAAACAGAACATTGCAAATATTTTCCTAAATGTGTGGAATCTCAGTAGAAACCACTTCCATAGTCTCAATTATACAGATATTGGAGGTTTTTGTTATTGTTGTTGTGTTTTTTTTTTCCTGCTGTATGTTCTTTCTTTTTTTAATTTATCTTTGAACTTCAATAAAGTTTTGGAACATGTGTGTAACTTGAAATATATTCCACTGTCTTCAGCTGGGATGCTGACATGCTGAAATGTGTGCTTAAGTGCTTTGTTGGAGCAAGACCTGGGTTACTTCTCATATATCTTTCTGTGTTGAAACCATCTCTGACCAATGTATGAGAAGAGAAATTATGAAGGTTGACTTTATAATGTACTAAGTGCACAGTACTTGGTGCTTTAAAGCGTAGTTGCAATTTAGGTGGGAGAAAATTAAGCAGAAATAGTAGAGTGCAAGATTTAGAAAACGGCTGACTCTATATGGATACTATTTTTTCTCTTAAAGCAAAACATACCAGAAAATGTTTTTCAACACTCCTACAATGTTTTCTGTTATTTTAGTTAAAAGCATGTAGGTCTAACCCTATATACAGCAGCATGTTGACATTCTCCAGTATGGCAATGTGAGTGACTGAGGGAGAGAACAGCGTGCAATCCTGGCTGTTCATTCCTGGCTGGAGGTGCAGCTGATGCCTGTGACAGGTTGTGTGGGTGGATTGTCACACCATCTTGCCACTCTGTGACTTGGTGCCAAGGGACGCAGGCCCCTCAGTTTTACCAAGGATTCTTTCAAGCTTATATTGATTGCATCTTTGCCAGGATTAGCGTAGGGAGCACTTCGGGAGTAGAAGGCAACTTTACAATTCCTTTGCAGACTGGTGACTATGGGTGATGTTTGTCACAACTGACATAATGATCAAAGTTTTCCCAGGAATGGTATGCTGACTTAGGACTTTCACATGATCAACTACAGCCAGTTAGTTACAGTGTTTCCATTTTCCAAAGTACTGTGTAACCCCCAAGTTTCTCCAAGGTTGGTTTGAGGTATGAATTTGGTTATGAAATGTTGCATACTGAGGAAGACCTCTGTATCTCTGTGGTATACACAGCTCATTTAGCACAAATGATTTACAAGGACACCCAAAGCTTTCACTTTATACCTACATTCCAGATATAAACCCCTTTGTGAAATAGCCCCAAAGTGAAGAACTTCCTGTGTATTTACATGGAAATGAGCACACCGAGGTTATAGCAAAAGCAAGCCTATATAGGCTGCGTACCTTGTATTCTAGTTCAAAACCAATTTGCCAGTGTTTGATACAAGAGTTCTGAAGTGTTTTGTGGGCTTATTTGTATGTTATTTCCCAGGATGCTCACCTGTGATAGCACTGTGTGTGAGTGGTACCCAGGTGTGAGCTTCTACAGGTGAAAAGCTGAATGCTTTGTGAAAAGACACTTGGTATTAACTTGGGAATTCTGTTCTGCTGTAGACGTGATCTGATCTAATCATCAGTCTCTGAAACCTTCTGCTAGTGTATTTATAAGTGTACTCCTATCAACAGTACGGTGGTTCCTCACTCATCCTTCAAAAGCAGTAGGTCAGAAATAGTGAAAGACACTTCAGGGGCAATTCTTTAATAATTTCTCATATGTATTTAATTTTGTTGAAATGTTACTGTGTGTTTATATGTGTTACTGTGTGTTTACATTTAGAGAGCAGAAGGCTTAAGAAATGCAGTTTTTGCTTGAAGCAGACGGTGGGAATTTTCTTTTAGGGGGTGGATCACTTCAGTCTCAGGTCAGATGTCCTTATCTTAGTACAGGCATTTACATTGTGCATACAGGAGTAGTTGTCAACCACTCTGTGTTTCCTGGAGGTTTGAATTGTGTTTTTTCAGATAATCTGGACCTCTCCCATTGAGCAACCTGAAGTTAAGAACCAAAACCTGAAACTGAAATCAGTAATGGATACAAGGAACCAGTATGGGGTGTGTGGGACAAAGAAAGCAGAGACAGACAACATTACCAGTTACTGATGGTAGCAGCTTCTCCTGATAATAATATAAAATGCAACACCTTTTATTGGAGCTTCAGAGTACAGAATGCTTTGTGCCAGGTGTATCATGGGCTATGGCCCTGCCAAGATGTAATGCAGGCATGAATGGTCAAGGTCTGGCCATTGTCTCCCTGGATGGACAAATCTTCACTACCCAGAAAATTATACTTATGGCTGTTGCTATTCTGAGAGTTTGATGTCAGACAGAAATTTCAATGTATCTTTAAAGTGAGGACAGAGCTGGAGAATAATGTGTCTTTCTCTAAATCATTGCTAAGAAGATTTCAGAAATCATTCCCCAGCCCAGCAACATCAACTGTCTTTTTCAGGTCCACTCTTAAACGCCTATTCTTCGTTCTTAAGCTGTTCCTAACCATGCTGTGTGCCATCATGATATTGATCTGCATAGTTAAATGTCTTCCTGTTGAAATAGTCTGGAAAAAAGTTATCACCCTGTTCTCCCAGAGTTCCCAAAGCCTGGTGGCCGTCTGGGTGGCGAGTCTGTCCCAAAGCCACAGACCCAGGATGTTCTGAGTCCCTCATATTCAGATGTTTGTCCTACACATTCCCAGGTGACAGCTCTGGGGCAGGCTCTGATTCATGGCACTGTGGGGAGACTCCCAGACGTGTCTGCCTGGAATGGCTGCCCAGAACCACGGTGCCTGGCAGGTGCCTCAGGAAGGGAGGTTTTAGTTCTTTGTATTGCTGCTGCAGGCAGCAAAGCTATTATCTGTGCCATTAACCTGTTTCGATGAGCAAAACCCAAGGGCCATCTGCTTTGAGGAGACTAAATAAAAAATTCAGATTAAAAAAAATCAAAAAGAGGAAATTCACTGTGAACTGAAAGCCTTGCTTTGCAGGCAGGTCTACTTCGGCATTTCTATGCATTTCATGTACTCTGCCTCTCACTCTTCTCTTGCCTTCTAGTGAGAGGATGAATCCTTAGATGAACCGACAATTGTGCCTCTATTACAAAACTAAGCAGATTCAAAGCATAGAGAGAAAGAGAGAAACTGTATGTCAACTGAAGGAAAGACTAACAAGCTCATATTTTATTACATATCAAGAGTCCAAAAGGAGAAAAGATACTGGGAACCAGGCCTCACCATTTTCGTATCTCCGAAATGGCTTTTTGTCTCATATTCTGAGAGGTTTTTTATTGCATGACAGCAGGTCAAGGGTGGTGATTCTCTCCCTCTGCTCCATACTTGCCAGCATGCAGCTGCATCCAGCTCTGGTGCCCCAACGTAAGGAGGACATGGACCTGCTGCAGTGAGTCCAGAGAGTGCCACAAAGATGAACAAAGGGCTGGAGCACATCTTCTGTGGAGACACACTGAGAGTGCTGAGGTTATTCAGCCTGGAGAAGAGAAAGCTCTGCAGAGACCTTACAGCAGCCTCTCAGTATATAAAGGGCATCTACAAGAGAGCTGGAGAGGGACTTTTTACAAGGTCATGAAATTATAGGACGGGGGAGAAAGGCTCTAAACTGAAATTGAATAGGTTGAGATTAGCTATTAGGAAGAAATTCTTTATTTTGAGGGCGATGAGGCACTGGAACAGGTTACCCAGAGAAGTTATGGATGCCCCATTCCTGGAAGTGTTTAAGGCCAGGTTGGATGGATCTTTGAGCAACCTAGTGTAGTGGAAAGTGTCCCTGCCCATGGCAAGGGGGTTAGAACTAGATGATATTTAAGGTCTCTTCCAACACAAACCATTCTAAGATTTTATGATTGTACAATGTGGGAAAAAATCTTACCTTAAGTAAATGTCAACATTATCATACTAAATCCAAACCACTGCACTGTATCAGCTACTAAGAGGAAAATTAGCTGTATTCCAGATGAAACCAGTGCAGTATGGTGAATAGACATAAAACATGTATCTATTGTGGGTGGTATACCAAGAATCTGGAATGTCAAGAATGAGGTCCAGCACAGGTTTTATATTAAAGCATAAAGTTGGAAAGTGAGGATTTGACTTCTGTGCTTTGCTGTCTGTACTAAAACAACATACATGCTAGTGTATGTGAATGATTCTTTAAAATTTTACCAAATATGAGATTTCTGAAAGAAGAATACACTATTTAAAATATTTGTCACCTTAAATAATTTGTATGAGAAATGTTTTGGGAAAGTGTGAACAGCTGCTTAAATTTTTCAACCAACTGATCAATAAGGGGATGAAGCTTGAAAAGATGATCACATTCTGACTGGTTCCTGGGGTAAACTTTGAGATATTCACTGTAATAGAGAGATTTCATGAAAAGTAAGTATTGCTTAGAGTTAATACAAAGTGAAATCAAGTGCATATGTAGTTGATTAGGTAACAGATCCAGGGACATAAACAATGAACATCATGGGTGGGAGCTAAACAACACTCTTGAGTCACTGGCAACACAACCACAAGTTTTGTACACTGAAGACACAGAACTGACTTTCTGGCTAAAGGCAATTCTGTCTTGGCTGCAGAACAGTTGTGAGGATTCCTACTTGGAGGGACACAGCACTGAAAAGGGCTTTGTTATCTCCTCTTGAGCAGTTGGGACGTTGCCTTAACTCAGATGTAGTGGTATGTGTTCATGCCTATGTGCTGAGACTGGAAAGCGGTTCTGTTCAGGACTGCCTATGACAGCCATGAGCTTGGCCAATGCATGGCATATCCTTCCCACTTAAGTAGAGCTTGTTCTCAAAAGCCCAGTATTCACAGGAATTCCTGGCCAAGGGTTGAGTGCCAGCTTGTAACAAATCTGAGGCTTCAAACAAAGGATAATCAATGAAGCTAGAAACGAACAATACCCATGTTGTTGCATGCTATTCCCAGTGTTTTTCTAGATGCTCTCTGTGTTTTTAGACCATCTCTATCTGTGGTAAAAACTCACTGTGTTGTACTGCATCTTATGGCACAGTGAGTTTTAATACTGGGTTTATTTAATTGCCTGAACTAAGAGAGACATATAGTTACTGATGTGTGAAGTGGTTCAGTTGTTGTTTGGTTCCACACTTGGTTGTTCTCTGGCTGGCTGTAGCCACATTGCTGATAGAGTGACTGGGATTATTTCACAGTACCTTGTGCTGGGTGAGTTTCTGTACTGACTAGCTGCCAGTAGTAATTGTCCAGTAAGGCTGTAAAAAGTTGCAGAGTCTCAGTAGAGCTATTATTTTCTAATGTCTTGTCTCTGAAAATACCCAAATAGTAAAGAAAAGGAGACTTGCAGCTGCAAATGGGAAAAATGACAAGAGCACTGATAATTTCCATAAAAGTAGGGATCGGATCAGGTTGTAATGTGGTGTTTAAAGGTTTAGAAGAAAAAAACCCAGATGTTAAAGGTAATACAGATGTTAAGCATTTTACAGTAGTTTCTCTCCTCCCTCACTTGTCATCCTTTCTGAATGGCTGTGAAATTCTCCTCTGCTTATAGTGAAAACTTCTGTTCTGTGACAATTCCCCACATTGCATTCTGAGCTATAAGGGGGATATTAATTGTTCCAGGAACTCTAGTAACCAGTGCATCTTAACTGGGATAAAGCAAGACACACTTTGGCTCATAGTATGGACAAGGACAGTCATGTACAAAATTTGTTAGACAGCCATGATTTACTAGAAAAAGAGTAATTCTTCCATGTCTAATGGCTTCTGCCGTGTGTTTAAATACAGCTGTTATTTTCATTATATATTATATGTAGTGAAGACCAATCTTGTTACAGGAGCAGAATAGAAATAGTTTCCTTGACTGAAAACCAAGTGTTGGGTGAATAAAAATTATGGACTCAAGCCACAAAGCTTGGTTAATACACTTACTGTTCCCAGACTTCTGAGTTCATTCCATCAAACACCTTGTCCTATAGAGTTTATTCTTTCCTATTCTACATGGAAAAAGCTATTCTACACAAGTTTTTCAAGGTGATAATGTGATCAACAAGTGCAGAGAAAATAAAATTAGGATTTCTCCCTTCAGTTTTAGATCATCTGCAAAGGATTCTTCTCATTAACTGGAGAATGAAAGTAAAATGATGTGGAACCTATGCCTGTTATGTTAGCAGAGAGTCTGTGTTAATTGATTTCAACAAGTGGCTCAAGCACCCCTAACACCTCTTTGCTATTAGCTGATGATTGTCTCACTAATGCTATTACTGAGTCTATACTCACTTTTAGGAGCCTATAGCCGAAAATCTGGGTTTGGATCCAAACTAACATGCTCAAGGTATGTCTTTGTGGAAAGGGAGCTAAAGGGCTAGTATCTACCAAAGATAATTTTTATGCTGATTATATTTAGTAGTAATCCTGTATTCAGTATAATATAAATAGGCATTGTTCTTTCCTGAGGATTCAGAAAGAGGATGTTATTGCCTTGAGGTAGTTACCCATCAGTCAGACATAACACAGGATGGGTAACCATAAGTCCTCACTGATGGGCAGGCGAATATGTTATGTGGGTGTAGGTTGTAAAGAACTTCTCTTAAGGTGAATTAAGAGTGAAAGGGAGTGACACAGAGGGGCAAAGAGGGAGTAGATGGAAAGCTAACTGAAAACAGTAACTTTTGAGTAGGGCTGGAAGGAAGGAGTTTGTAAGTTTTGTATTTTGAGACGAAAGAACTTTATGAAGTGTGCACGGGGTCCATGAGGAGTTTAGGAAGCACGTAGCAGAATTTCGCAGAGCTCACAAAATGCCTGTTGAGGCCTCACAGATGTTATACAGTGCCCCAGATAGCCTTGTTAACTTTATTGAGTGTGCTTTGAGGACAAGCAGACTTTCAAAGTATGTGAAAGCCAATTTTAATAATTAATTGGCTTTCTCTCTCTCACCTATTGTTTCATATCTCATAAAAGGCAACATCAAGTCAACAGACACAATAATATTTAGGTTAGTTGGATTTGAGATATGACAAGCTAAAAAGGATATCCCCAAGGAGCTTGGAACTTAAACAATCCCCATTTTTTGTCCTCTCTTATTTCTCCCATGACTGTCACAGGATATGCTCTTAAACTAAATTTTCTGTGATCTAGTAAATGTTTTCAGAAAGATCAGTCCACTTTTAGAGAATGAAAAGTGCGTGTGTGTATATATGTAAACTGATTTGTAACTGGAAGCACATTTCAGCTTTACTGGTTCAGGGAGACATGCTAAAATTTTCAAGTGAGAAATTGACTTCTTCCTTAGGCAGAGCAGCCATCATCCGCATTATCATCTACATCCCTGTGTACATGGTGTGACACAGGAAATGACACACCATTATCAGATGGCTGTTGAGATGGATGCAGAGAAATAGTGAGTTTCCTGGCATGGTCTCAAAGACGGACATCCACAGATGTTCTGTAGTCACTGAAGTGTGTGCAGTAAAAGTGTGCCTGTTGCACTCAGGAAAATTTTTATTTAAATAATGAACACTCAAGTTTGGGGGAGGTCATGAATATGTTTCCAGAGGGAGAAGGGAGGAAACCAGCAAGCTTAAAGGGAAGGAAGGTCATGTAGGTTTTCAAGAGACCAAGCAGAGCAAAGCAGTAACAAGGGGTCAGACATTTGTCCTGAACTTGGCTTTATCTGCTTCCCACAGCAGGGATGTGGCTAATGCTGTGAATGCTGACTGTCACCTGCTTTCCTGGTCTTATGCAAAGCATAGCCATATTACACCTTACAATGGGAACCACAGGTGCCACTTCTTGAACTTGTCGAGAGGACATACTCTGTGCAGAAGATAAATAATTGATGAATCAGTTCGAAGAGAGGGCATGTGGAGGTTAGAGCATCAGAGGTGATCCAGGTTGATGTGGCTCAGGGAATCTTTGCAGGAACAGTCATACCACAGGACTATCACGAGATAATCAGCCAGATGTACATCAAAATTGGAATCACCCTATGATGGGAAATATTGTTCAGGGCAGGAAAAAGGCTCTGGCCTCTCTGGTCTGTTCTCTGCTGTGTGTGTTCTGCCTGTTGGTGAGATTCACCAACTTTCTCTTTTATAGACAGTGCTTTATAGTTACAGTCTTTTGCCTGCTGTTGCATGCAGAAAAGTTACTAAGGTCATTCTTCCTAACTGGCCAAGTAATAAAGACACACTTAAATGCTATTGCTTTAGAGTTAGACTTACCCCCTTACAACAGGTTATCTGTTAGGTCACACAATCTGTGGACTGTGGCATTATTCCTGGTATCCCCATACTGCTTATTTTTGTTTGCATGTACAAGAAAAGTCAATGGAAAGGTGTTATTCTGCAATGTCAGTCTGCATTTCACAAGTAACTGTGCATGTTACCTATGATCATATGACACCTCTTAGCTGTGCATCCACATCTGTTGGTAATAACTGGAAGAGGCCAGAGACAGTAAAATTAGAAAACCATAGATAATAGTGCTTATGTGTTATGTACTATGTGTTATTAAGAACTAGGAACAAGAAGACACAGTGACACAACAGTTAACAGATGCCTAAAGTGTTAGTCTCTTATTTACTGATACAGGTGACTTGTTTCTTACCTAGGCAGAGGAAAATTATTGATGAAGCTGCCATAGGTAGAACTTTGCCATTTTTAAGATGCAGGTCAGAGCAGTTGCACCTGTTGACACACAGTTCTGTGTTATCAATAGTCTCAGCATGCAGAGTGGTCCTTGCTTTGTTGTACATGTGTGGCAGAGACTGTCACAGCTACCCATAAAACTGTGAGGAGGAGTACAGGAGTTCAGCAGTCAGGGTCAGGACCTCTGAAAAGTGGTGTGGAGATCACTGCAGAGAATTTAGAAGGTGAGCTATCAAATGATAAGTACAGAAATGCACTGTGCAGCAAGCTACGCTGTGCACAAACAGAAATTCATGTGTTGTGCAGAGTAAAGGCAGAAAATGCTAAGTCCTTCTTCCAGCCAAGGCTTGTTGTATTATGATGGTGCATAAAATAATGGGGAAAAAGCATATGCACAACAGTGAGGCAAGAATAATAAAATTCATAATTAAAAGGCAAACCAATATAAAATGCATGAATGCTGCAATGGGATCTAGTGATAAATTTTAAGTGCTCGGCTACGCAAAAGAAGAACAAGGCAGTTTATCCATTTCCCTCTGTTGTTAGCAAGTGTAAGGGAATGGGACCTGCTTGTACGGCACTGCTTGATCTGTAGTGTCTGGAGGCACAGAGTATTCCAATAGTCTGTCCACTTGGTACTGGATGCCAATGCAATACTGGCCACAGTGAGGGACAAAGTCTTACCTCACATCTGTAGTCTGTTACTCTCCCCTTTTCTGATTTTCCAAACCAGTGCCAGTGCTGGCAGTGCTCCTGTGGACTGAACAACTGAGAATAGAGACTGCACCCTTGGCATAAGTGTTACTGTACCTCTCTGACAGCAGCTTTAGCACTGTAGCATCAGCCCAGATGTCCAAGGATTGAAAGGACTCATAAATTATTAAATTTAAAAAACACAGGGTTTGGAAAGGTGCTTCTAATATGCTAAAAGCATATTTAAAGCTGAGATCTAATTTTTGACTTCATACTAGGGTAAGGACAAATATTATGTCCTACTAGCGAAGAAGTTCACCATGTTTTTCATGCATGTTATATTTTACCTACTTGATGTGACTTATGACCAAGTAAAACTTGTTTTGAGTAGAAACTGTGCAGGACGCAGTGGAGAGATACAGATTGTTAAAAAATAATCCAGAGGGAGGTGTATTAGTAGGTTCAGTGAGGTCAGATGTGCATTGTCAGTGCTCTAAAAGCTTACAGGATTCTTATATTTACATGTTAGGAGAATGACATTCCATAGCATCAATGGGAAATTGTAAATCACTTCTATTCTTCAAGGCTGTAAGAGAACTGTTTTGACCAGTATAATTTTGGTAGTAATTTTGACATTTGGAGAAAAAGAAAGGAACATGGACAGGTCTCGGTTTGAAATAAATCTGAGGGTATAAAGTTTGCTAAAATACCAACTTTACTGAACATACATAGTCCAAATCTTACTCTATTTCACACAAAAAACCCCCAGAAAGTTCCTTGGTGAGATTGTGTTTGGGATTAGGAATTATCCTGCCTTGAAGCAGGAGAATGCTGTAAATCTTCCACTTCGTTCCTGTATGATTTTATGCCAAAAAATGCTTTGATGCTTTTTAAAATGAGACTGCATCTACAGAGAGTTTTCAGATTCACTGAAACTCCAAAAGTTGATATGAATTACCTGACAATTGTCTAAAATGAATGCAACTGTAAATAAAACTACTTGCTGCAGTTTCACAGCGAGGTCTGCATACTTGCAGGATCACATCCTGGAATTCTGAGTTTTTGGGTATAAACAGTGCTGCTAATGAAACCTGTATACCTACATGTTCATGTAGCACTAAGTGTATTATTTCAACAGTATAAAATTGTATGCCCTACTGTATCAAAACCAATCCTGGAGCTCGGTAAAACTGATGTGCTAGAGATGTGATACATAACCTGAATCTATTTTTGGTAGTAGATAGTTCATCTATTTTTGGTAGTAGATAGTTGTTAGTGTAATAACTGAACAACAGTTTGAAGCACCTTAAAAAGAAAATATATTTTAAAGTTTAAACAACAGGCAAACTTGTATTTTCCAAGGGTGATATATTTCAAATTCTAAGTACTCTTTTTTAGAAGGGATGCATAACAATGTCAGATTTTCTGTTGGTACTATAGCATTAGCCTGCACAACAGATTTATAAGAGCAGAATTCTTTGTCCTATTGCTCTTGCTGGAGCATCAATTTGAAGACTAACACATCTGTAATAGAGTCAGGTTCCTTTTTTATCAGCAGCTGATGGTTACACTCTTAAGAAAGGGCAGAATTCATACCTACAAATACATTTGTCAACAAAATATGAGCATGTGAGGCAACAGTTCAGTCACATTTCACTTTCATTTTTTCTCTTTTGTGCCAGGGAGTAACTTTCAAGTGTCAGCTCTTCCAACTGAGTGTCAGCTTTTTTATAATTTGTTGCAGCATGTCAACTCCTTTAGAATTACCATATGTGTGCCGTTTACCATAGTGACTGAAAGCATGTGCATTGAGCTGTTCCCCTTTGCCCTACCTGTGCTGCTCCTGGTGACAGCCAGGTGATTATTTTAGCTGACAATTCAGCCACCAGCAGGAATGCCCCAGGTGTATTCCCTGTGGCTGTGCTGAGTCTGGGAAGGTTAATCAGTCACAGAACCAGAGGGCAAAGTGGGGCTGGGTGGTGGATGTGCTTGGCAGGCTGGCTAGTGAGCGGAAGACTTACAGGCCTAATCCCTTCCTTCCTTGCCTGAATATTTAGGAAGTTGAGACAATTATACTGTAGGTTGTGTGATCTCCATGGAAATTTACTTCTGAGAAGTTGTGGCTTCAGAAGAAGGAGAATCTGTTTGTCCTATTGTCTGCCTAAGATCTTGACTAACACCATCACTACAGGATTTTGGCACCCAGCAAATATTTAAAATATTGCAATAATCCCATTTTCCCCTGTTGTCACTGTCAAAAACAAGAATGGCAAAGGGCTTTTCTCATGGCAAAACTTGTGTTAATAATGGTAATGTGCCAGTGTGTGTCTGGTTTTGGATTGTGTCCGGTGGCTGGTTTCTGACTGTAAACCAGAGCTTTTGCTGGCATTTTTTTAGCATCTGACGTTCAATTTGGACCTGCACTGCAGAGGGAAACAGTAGTAAGCTAGTAACTGAGTGCCAGATAGTAAGAGGATGACAAGTCTTTTCCAGTCTTGTGTGAATGCTATTGAATGAGCAGTCAGTGTGCTAGGGGCCAGTGAGCCAACAAATATGTTCAGCGTTCCCAGAAAATAGTCTTCAAATAGTAGGAGGTGTGATTACGAAGGGGAAGCATTTGAAAGCTATAGATAGTGGAGTTAGGCAGGAGAAGTGAGCTGGCAGGAAGGCATTTTGAAGAGAAATGGGGCTCTGCATAAGCCTTTCCCACAGCATCTTTGCCCATTCAGCTAGCACATCCTGTTGGTGTGGAGCTGATGGGGGCAGGAGGCTGCCAGTATATTTCCAAGTGGAAAAAGGGAAATGCAGGTTATAGAGAAGGGGATGCACACATGGCGTGGGCACAAGAAAGTCTGAACAAGGGGCATCTCTGCCAGGAGTGCAGCTGTAGCAGCGACCAGGACTGACTGTGTTTATTTCAGCTGCTTTCACCAATTCTCTGCGTTCGGCAAAAATGAATTTCCTCGGAAGCAGAATTGTCTGGCAATTTCTCCTTTTATATTAGCTATATTATTTACCAATTTTGAAAATGATTCAGTAGGGGATAACTAGTGTTCTGAGATCATGATGGGTCTAGTCAGCTTTCCAGAGAGCACAGCAATTACCTTGTGAATAGAGGTGAATGTGAGGGACAGGCCACTGCTGCTCTCTCTAACCCGAGCATTAGTTTTCTCGTGTTCATGCACACACCTCTTCTCTGTGATTAGCCTCACTGGAAACGCCATTGCCAGGGTCCTGCTGGCAGCTGCAACTTAATAGGCAAAATGGAGGGGGTTAGGTGCTCTTCTGTCTTTTTCATTTTTCATTAAATAAGGCAAAATAGACAATAAGTGAAGTCTCATTTGCATGAACATTTGTATGCATGTATAATAGATCTGAATGTTAATGTGGGAAATGACTTTCTCTCAACTCACTTCCCTGTGTATTTGATTTTTAGAATTATTTGCTTCTTTGTAACTTTCAGTAAGTTTCTGTTGCAAAATAGTGCATCTAACTTCCTTGTGAAATACTCAAGCACTTCGTAGCCTGATAGATAAGGACATTGTTACCTTCTATTGGAAAGTATTTTTTATTAAAATTCATTGGTACCTTTTTGATAAATTCTTCTTTTTCTCCTGTGTGAAATGTATTATTTTGGGTATAACAATGAATGCTGTCATTAAGAAATACCATGGATTTAATAGCCATAATTTAAAACTTGTATTCCACTGGTGAATGTCCGTGTGTTTAAAAGCCAGTTTTCATTGGATTTTGAATGCAGCTAAGTCTTTGAATGAACTAGCAGATATCCTTTGTTTAAACTTAACAATGATTGTATTTGATATTTTCAGAATTAATTTTTATAGCAGTTTTCATTATATCTCTGTTGTGTTCTGGGTACAATAGGGCAGCTTATTTGCTGCAGAATTAAAATCTGTGGTTTAATAGCAGTTTGACTTGCCTAGGCAATAAACTATCTCCCATGAATGGAGGTGTGCTATCAAGATGAAATATGTTAAGTTAATTCTGTAACAAATCCCAGTGTTGCTGATGGAAAATATTTCAGAAGAATTATTCCCTGCTATGCATGGAAGCTTCATGAACTTCAGGGTAATGGAGATAACACTCTCTGAGGGGTCTGCTGAAATATAGCCTTTCCCAAAGCACTGTCTGAGTTCTTCTTGGAAGTATTTGTGAATCAGAAACTGGCTATGGCCTAACTACACTTTCATTTGCTCTGCTGTAACAAAAAGTATGATTTTAAACTGACTTTAGGAGTTTGGTGAAAAATCCTGTGTGGATACACTTAATTCAGTTAAACCTAGCTAACACAAATTTAATATGCATGGGTAATTTATAGATATAGGCTAAGCTAACAGAGTAAGTTTTTAACTGTTTACATAAATCAGATTTTAAACAGACAAAGAAAAACTTTCATATAGTACAAGATTGAGAAGATTGGGACTGTTTACCTTGGAGAGGCAATGAATCAGAAGTGAGATGATAAAAGGTTACAGACAATGAAGGTGTAGGCTCTACAGAGGAAGAAATGCTATTCTACCATCAGGGAAGAACTGAAGGTTAGAAGTGGCAACGTCAAAAATAAGTCCAAACAAATTATTTAACTGAAGGGGGAAGTTTAAATGGAGGAGAAAAAAAGAGCTCTGCAGCCTGATGGTGCAAGAGCCCAAAGGGTTGTCAAGCATTGGAATACACTGCCCAGGGAAATGGTTGAATCACCATCCCTGGACCTGTTTAAAAGACATGTAGATGTGGTGCTTAGGGACACAGTTTAAGGGGCTATTTGGCAGTGTTAACTGTTGGACTCCATGATATTACATGTCTTTTCCAACCTAAATGATTCTATGATTCTATCCAATTGCAATGGTAAGGATTAGAAACTAAAAAGAATGGTGGAAAAGGTAAATGCCTGTTTGGTTCAAGCTGCTCTGTTATTGATGAGGTCAAAAGGTCTTTTTTCCCCATGTCTTTCCTATATGTAGCTGCTTGTGCAATCTCTTTGTTCTGCTATTCTGTCTGCGTAGATCTCCAGTAGCAATTTCTTGTTACTGGATGAGTTACCACAGATGTGCTCATTTCCTTCCACAATCCCATCCTGTCTGGTTATGCCTTAAAAGCTACAGCCGAACTCTTTTACAGTCTCATTAGGAGTTTGAATCACTGCATTTCAGTGTTTCTAAGGAACAAATGCCACAATTTGTCTGTAAAGGTGACTGTCTGTCCCACATGCAAAGATGATTGCAAGTACCTTTGTCTGGTTACCAGAGTGTGACATAGGACAGGCCTGGAAAAGTTTCTGTGTTACATAATGCTCAGTCACAGAATCACAGAATCACAAAATCTGCTGAATTGGAAGGGACCCACAAGGTTCATTGGGTCTAACTCCTGGCCCTACACAGGGCCATCCCCAAGAGTCACGCCATGTGCCTGAAAGTAATGTCCAAATGATTCCTGAACTCTGTCAGGCTTGGTGCTGTGACCAGTCCCCTGTGGAGCCTGTTCCAGTGCCCAACCACCCTCTGGGTGAAGAACATCTTTCTAATATTCAACTTAAACCTACCCCGACACAACTTCAGGCCATTGCCTTGGGTCTTGTCACTGGTCATCACAGAGCAGAAATCAGAGCCTGCCCCTCCTCTTCCCCAAATGAGAAAGTTGTGACTGCAGTGAGGTCCTTGGGAATGGAAGCGCATCATAGGGCAAGGTGGTTTGTTCATGGGTGTAGCTGCTAATCCAATGAGCTGGGATCACAGAGCTCTCCAGAGGACTCCTGCCTAATAGCACAATCTAATGGAAGGGCCCCTGTGAAGAGCCACAGACAAGCAAGGCAAACAGAGCACAAAACCAAAGATGACCTGTTCTCATCTGCTGCCTCACCCTGGTGACTCTAGTCTCTTAGACATACCATGACACCTCTTGAATACAGTTCCTAGAGCATAAAGGAGACTATATTTTCCTGATAAAAAAGAAGGGCTTAGGATTACTCTTCTGAGTTGGATTGGTGGAGAGCATGGGAAAGACTGCAGTGCAGAGTTAACCCGCGCTTCTGAGTTGGTCCTGATTCAGCCTGGTTAGTTGTGTGCTACATGGGTGAGAGGTCTGGAAAGTGACGTCTTTTTCACGTGGTTTCCTGTCTTTTTGTTGCTTACTGTTTTGCAATGGGCACTGAGAGTGTCTCTGGTGCCTCTGGCTCTCCTTAGTCAGCAGCTGTGGAAGAAGCCCTATCACCTCCCTGACAGGCAGCTAGGTTGTTCTGGGACCCAGATGCTACCTGAGTCTTCTGTGCTGCTGGTGCAGACTGCACATTGTGGCAGGATGTGTGTGGTATGCTATTTCTTTTGTCTCACATGCTCAGCTAAGCCTGTCAAGTTTTTTGATCCTCACACAAGTTCTCTGTTTGCTGTTTATGATGGAATGAGGTCACAAGTTAAGTCTAAGGCCATTTAATCATTCACTTTGTCCCTATCATTTACCCTCATGTCCCACCATCCTTTCATGCCTACAGTATCAGTAGACTAATTGCACTGTGGTGGTAAGACCTGACATGCAAATCTGCCATAGGTTATTATTGTGGCCTGCTTTGTGCACCAAGTCTTCTGACTGTCTCTAATAGACTATATACTCCACAGAATCACAGGCTGGTGACAACAACCCAGTTATATTCAAAGTCTGAGAAGTACCTTCTATGGTTTTTTTTGTATGTGTGTGTGTTTGGTTGGTTGGTTTGGTTTTGTTCTATTTTACTTCATTAATGTAGGTGAGAGTCAGGCATTGGACAAGAGAGAGTCAAGAGTAACTTTTTTCCCCACTACTTTCTCCTCCTCTCCTTAATTTCTTCTAGTTCTGGATTTCTGAGGACACAACTTCAGCAGACCCAACAAACAGGGAGTTGGTGGGTCAGTGGGGGAGGTGAGCTGGCCAAAAGATTTAAAAAAACACTTCATGAGTAGAATTTCAGCTTTGATCAGTTTTCATTAATTCAGAGACGAGTTCTCACAGTGGCATCTGGATTCATGGCAAGCTGAAGAGAAGCCTGTTACTTGAAGATTTCCTTGCAGGAAAGTCTGATACCCTTAGACTTGGGTGCTTTGCGGTGCAGAGCCAAGACTTTGAGAACTGTGTAAGTCCCAGCAGTAAATAGTGCTTATGTCTTAGGTCCTCAGGAAAAAGTCTAGATATTTCAAAAGGTCAGCTAGGTATGGAGAGGCAGCTGGACCAAAGGTGGTGTCACAGTCCATGGCAGTGTGGCTGCCAGGAGGGTGCTTGTCCCTCCTGGAGGCCTGGTCCTTGGAGGTGCATCATCTGCTTGAGAAAATGACATGTTCCTCAGGCTCACGGTTACTGATCACATCAATACCAGTTTCCCTCAGGCTCACAGAAGTGGTGGGGGTCACCTCCCTCCCAAAGCAGCAGCCTGCAGACTGTCCCAGCCATATGGCAGTGGGAGCTTTTAGGATTTTATTTTGTTTGTTAAAATATTTTTTCAATCTAAAGGAAAATGAAAGCAAATAGAAAGTAATTGCTGGTGAACCTGAACTGCTGTCTTCTGTCTGGCTCCAAAGGGGAACCTGAAAGCAGCTTGCCAGCTGCACTGGGGAACAACTTCTCCCATTAAAGAGATATGGCAATGCATTTCTCTTCCCAGCTGGCATTCACTGCAGCTTATGTTTATGGCACTTCCCAGTGGAAGCAGAGCTCTCCAGAGGACTCCTGGCTAATAACACAGTGTAATGGAAGGGCCCCTGTGCTGGGTGATGCTGAGGATGGAAGCATGAGCCTTACAGCTTGCATTAAAAAGTCAGGCCCTGTAAGTAAAAGCTGTAATGATTCATTTCCTTCGTGGACAGGCAGAGAGAGGCATGTGCAGCATACAGGTCCAGTCAGGACCATGGTAAAGCCAATATAAAACAAAACCGGGCCAGTAAAAGGAGCACTAAAAAAAATGTCAGTGAAGAAATAAAGCAAAGGTGATCCATGGCTCATGCTACAACCAGGAAGTGTTTGTCAGTCTTTCTTATGGGAATATCAGGTTGTAATTCTGAGATAAGGAACATTAATACTGAAATAAGAGTTTTGTGCATGTATACAAATACAGATTTTAGGAGGGTGGTAGTTTTAGAAAAGCCCTTCTCACTTTTTTGAAATATTGTTTCCCCACTAAAATGTACTGCAAGTATGAGTGTATATCTTGTATTTAGATCTAATGTTACGATGGCGGTAAAATAAACCATTTAGAGTAATATGCAATAGGACTCCATTAATATTGTGTGTTAGTCTAAAATTTGTGCTGTAGTGAGGTTATTTTTATGGAAATAGAGAAGTTTGGATTGTAAAGTAAACAATTTCCACTCTGTACTCGGCAGCTGAACTATATTTCTTTTTGACACTTTTGAAAAACATGTTACACAGGATTAGTAAAAAAATCATTCACTGGAGCTTTTATATTTAATTTTACAGAGCTGTACTAACTGAAAGAAGCACTAGTATGTTAGAAATACAGTATTTTCTTTGTTGGAAGAGAGGGATGTTACCTATGATTTGCTTACTTGTGGTTATTTGTTGTTACTGGGAACGCTAACATTTTGCATTTGAAATTAATAAATTTGAGATCCATTTAGCAGGAAAAAAAAACATAAAAGAGAAAAATGTGTGTCCCCGTGAAAAATCCTGTTGTAGGTAATAGTACAGCTATGTGTCATTTTTTAGCTACTGAAATGTAAAGTAGGTAATTGGAAAATGCCTAGGTTTTCTGGCTCTCTGGGTTACTAATATTCATACTTCTGGTACAAACACTGCATGTAATGGTTTTACCAACTCAGCCTGCTGCTGTTGTGATACCGGTGCCATCAAATCTGAGGCCATACCAAATGTGGTTAGGTGCTGTCACAGTAAATTTAACCCTCATCCATTAAGGAAACAGTCCAGGTGAAGGGTCACTTCCAACATCAAAGTGGCCATTTAATGCTTTTATTTCCTCTAATTGGAAATTATAATCAATGAGAATCATTTATTAAACTTGTCCAGAGTAGTAATTCTTTACTTAAAATGACATCTTCTGCCTAAGGCAAAAGTAATTGCAACCAGGTTGATGCCATATGATCATAATGGAATTCAGAACTCAATGATGTATATGGTTAACCTGTTGGCAGTGCTTGGCAAACAGATCTGAGTAGGTTATTTCTCAGATAGGAACTTCATTGCATTTGACCTTTTGTCTTCCAAGGATTTGAGTAAAGTATTCCTTTCTCTGGAATTAGATGCTTGAGTAAAACATTTCGTGGGCCTGCTTAACTATTCATCTGTGCTACAAGAGCAATTAATGTCTGTGGAAGTAAACCTTCTATTTTAAAGGTCATTAATTTTCTTTACACCATACAGCTCAGAGAGCCTGCTACTAAAATAATTGGGAGCTAGAGTTACCAATTTATGAGGGAGGATTGAAAATACTAAAAATCCAGAGATTATCTAAGTAATGGCTAGGAAAGGTTGTGATATAAGTCTTCCTCTTGGTGGTTTTGTTTGTACTGTACATTTGGGTGAAGGTCTTTGGCTTTTGTTTCAAGAAAGTCAAACTAGATGCTCCTTTCTGGTCTTCAAGTCCATACATCCTACTTGCCTGCTTCTTTAACATGTAAGGAGGAACATGGTTTTTCTTTACAGGGAGAAATATTTTCCCCTACAAACAAACCAAGGGGTCCAGTTCTACTGTAAGACTTGGGGCTGTAGAGGACTTTTGGGTGGTGATGCAGCTCTAGTATCACAGTTGTGCCACGGCATTGCTTTTCCTGGTCAGAGCGGAATCTGTGCCAGACAGTGGTTGTTTGCAGAGGCTGCTTTGCAGTGGTGTCACACACTTAACTGTGTTAAGAGATCACTTTTTGCTCTGTTGGAAAATATTCTTAATCCTGGCTCTCCTTTATGCCAGTTCCAACTCACATATATGGGAGTTCTGTCTGCTGAGACTGCTTCAAAGATTCTAAAAAAAAAAACAAATAAAAATGGTCAAAATGAGCTAATGTGTTAATTGCTATGGGAATCAAGGCTAAAGCAACAGTAATTGCAAAGA
>JAOXXN010000395.1:39032143-39046322 GCA_026770055.1 Myrmophylax atrothorax
TAAAATAACCCCAACAAAGTTAACGCACTGCCTCCTCCCTCATAGTTAGATAATTTCCCCTACCCCCAGCCCCAGCCCAGTATTTTATTCATCATCTGCTCAGAGTGATTTTGGCCGTACCCTGCTGGAATGTGGTCTGGAGGAAGCCTAAGCAGGATGGCTAGCAACACTTTTGCTAACGCTTGCTCACATCTGAACATGCACTTTGCTGGGAAGTGTAGGTTGAACGATGAAATAGGCAAGCACCAGACTCTGTCTAGTAAGTTCCCCTGCCCTTCCCTGTGAAGCTGTGAAGACTAAGCTGATCCCAGTCTAATGCTGTTTGCTTGGGAATGTGGCTGTAGAGATTTTCCACAGTCTCAGGCAGGCTCATGGCAGTAGACAGCTCTTTATTCCAGCCATAATCCAAGACTCTTTTTCTTTCTGTCTACTCCTATACAGTCAGAACATCTTCCACATGTGCCTCACCTCATAGGTGTTTTCAATTTTGAACAATCCTTTCACTTGACCTGTTCTATATTCTGAACCTTTTTCCTCCTCTGGTGAAAACTAGTTATATTGAATTTGGAGCAAACCCATTGTCTCAACACTGTATTTCAGGCTGAAATCCTGAGCTTGCTGCTTTAAAAATGAGGCCTCTAACATGGCTTGCCTAAGGTGAAGATGGTTTTCTAGTTTGGAGTTTACAGTTTTTTCCTTACTGTTGTTGTTTGTTTTGTTAGGCGTTTTTTGTTGTTTGTTTTCTCAGTTTCTTGAGGTTTTGGTGATTTTGAGTAACTTGTAGCTGCATAAAACTGCCTTTACAACATGGGTAATTTGCTGCAATAACCTCAGCTGCTGGCTAATGGATGTGAGAGGGGTGCTTTTTAAACCCATTGGAAATCTTGGAGTGGTTGTGGCAGCCAGCAGACACAACCCAAGCACAAATGCCTGTAATCTCAAAAGGCAGCACTGAATTTCTTCCAGCAGTCCTTTGCCAGAGTAGTGCTGTGTATTTTAAAGGCAGGGATATCCGTAGCCCCACAAATCCTCAGAAAGGAAGAGGAAATGGAAAGGCCTGGGATGGAACAGGTAATCCCAGCATGAGGGTCACAACTGATGGTTTAGACAAGGAGCCTGATCTTTGCTGACCTGGACTTTTGTAATGATCCATGAGAGTTGAATGGGCCTATTTTATGCCCATGCTGCCGTAAAATAGCAGAATAAAAGACCCAGATGAGAAATTCTCTGTCTTTCCACTGGCAGCATTTTTTTGTCCATTTTACAGAGGCGTACACGACTGCAAACCAATGGAAAAAATTCATTCTACTACACATCATTGTAAATGTCTCCTGTCTCTGCCCAGGTCATCGAAGGGAGGAAAGGATTTTAAATTTGGACCTTTTTTCATCCCCCCAAAGTTTAAAAGATCAATGTTTAGTACTGTTTATATTTAGCCTAAGAAAACGTCTCACACTCATGTTAGTTATTTTAAAAAACTTTCTGATTTACAGTTCCAACAAGTAGAGAACTTGCAGCTATTTTTTAATAGTTGCTTTATTGTAGTTTGTTCCTGTTTGGAAATTGAATGTCATGTTTCAAGGTGATTTCTATATGAACTTCTGTCTAGCATAAACATGGGTTCAGTTGTTAAACTAGTGTTCAATATATTTAAGAATTCAGTTACTCCTTTGCATATCTTTTAATTGAAGAATTCAGTTACTCCTTTGAATATCTCTTAATAGGTACCAAACATTTTCATATTCTGTTCCTTGTTATATGGCGATGTCAGGCAGTGAGTTTCAAGACAGGTGGACAACAATAACTGAATTCATATGTTTAAGGCCTGATGGGACAGAAGTCTCGGTGGTTTCTGCGTAGTGATTTAGTAATATTGAATATAATACTAGAGAGACTTTGTGAGTTCAATTGTGGGAATCAGCAAGTCTTGTCTACAGTGGACCTTTGCATGCTGAAGGTACACCCTTAGATGTTTCTGGGGTTGAGCTGCAGTTGCAGGGCCCTCCTGAGAAACAGGCTACTTCTCCTTCCTTATTTAAAACAGGCATAGTTGAAGAAAAACATTGTGTATTATGGTGATTTTAGGAAAAAACCGTGATATTTCAAATAATCTCAATGCTGTTTATATTCCTCAAATCCTAGGAGAGAATTAGCAGTGGGAGGCAGACACTCCTTCCATCTCCTTCTGCAGAGGGTCAGGTGCTGGCTGGCTGAACCCCTCTGCCCTGCCTTTCCAGTAGTGCTCCTGGGCATCAGTTTCATGCTCCATGTGCGTCAGAACCAATCCAAGGAAAACGGTTTGTCCTTGTGGCAGAAAGCATTCCCGAGAGGCTCTTCACTGCATAGGCCTTCTCACTTATGTTTTGACAGTATTCTCTTCTCACACTGTCATGTTCTCAAGTCTTTCTCGCTTCAAGACTCTTATGTAAGGAGTGTGGAACTGAAATAAATGCTAAGGGCCAAACCGGTCCCAACTTAATCAGTCACAGAAACACATCATCTTGCCTGTCTGAGAATGGCCTTTTTTCTTCTCTGGGTAAATAAATGATGCATCTTTCTCCAACGGGAATACAAGGTTGAGTATGTCCACACCTTCTTTTGTAAGCGTACTGTCTGGCAGTGCTGGCTGGCAGCAAGAAAAGGCCCTTGGCATATGGATGCAGAGAAGCAAAAGAGGGATTAATTTACAAAGGTACAAGCTATATTCTGACCCTCTTTGGCCTGGGTGACTTCCCACTGCACTTTTCTTGGGACTATGCTGAAATGCCATAGTCTTGCCCACATGCTTTTGCTTGGAAATCTGAACTTCCAGATGTGAATAACTTACAGGAATTAATCTTCGACTGTTGTCATCCAGTATTCAAATATTAATGTGGCTGATCAGAGTGAGGCAGTGCAACCATGGTGGTCTTGCAAAATAGCGCATCGCACAAGGCCATTTCCTAACATGAGTCAATGTTTGTTCTTCTGTAAAAGGCATTCTAACATTTTTCTTCAAACTGCCAAGCTAAATGGCTTGTGCTGGCCCAACCCCTGTGCAACAAACAGCACATCTGTGCTGAACAGCAGATATCAAGAAGCAGCTTCTGAAGGGGGAGGAGCAGTAACAGAAATGTAAGAAGATCCTCTGAAGGTGATGAACTTTCTGAGGTACTACAAGTTTAACAAGAACCGTCCTTTCCTTTGTCAGCCATGCAGCCAGTGTAGCACTGGGGAGGAGATGGCACCAGGATCTGAATGAGGTGATCCTTCAAGGAAACAAATGACCTGGTAGTTCTCAGAGTGGCAGGTGAGACAGGCCATATGCCAGATCTACTTTGTGCTTTGAACTGGAAGGTTTTTTGTGGGTTCATGAGCTATGGCAGCAATGAAGATTTTTTTCAAGCTTTTTACTGAAGGGCAAGCATCACTGTGAGCTAAATA
The DNA here is from genome assembly GCA_026770055.1 of Myrmophylax atrothorax. NCBI lineage: Eukaryota > Metazoa > Chordata > Aves > Passeriformes > Thamnophilidae > Myrmophylax > Myrmophylax atrothorax. Next base: position 39,035,567 of record JAOXXN010000395.1, read on the forward strand.
ATCTTGAATCTGTTTGTTTTTTTTTTTTTATTGCCAAAGAGGAGGCTTGTCCTGTAGGAGGTTATGTCTTCCCTCCCAAATCACTTCCTAAGTTACATGGGGGGGCTGCGTCAAATACTCTTCTCTCTGTTTTTCCCATCTGTAGTGATGCTTACAGATTTTATTTAGCAAAGTTTCTCTAAGTAACTGACAGAAAGTGGCATGCAAAACTTGACATAACTATGTTTTAAATACATTCGTAAGCAAATCCCAGAACAATACTCTCTGTGCTGGTTCAGGACAAGGAATGCTGTCCTAAGTGAATGAAGCTGCTTAGATCAGCCTTTACCTTACTGTGAAAGTTATTGTCTTCTATATTAGGATTAAAACAGTCATGGATGGGAAGGAGGCTATACTGTTCCATATAGCCATAGCTCTTTCTCAAGCAGGGAAAATATCCTCTTTCTCATCTCCTCCACAGTGCAAGGTCTTTATGCGATAACAAGGTTCACATTTCAAAACATAATTTCCTAACTCACATTGAGCTTCAAGAGACAGAGGTATGTAGGCGAGGCTGAGACACCAGAGAAATGGGTCCAGCTATAGGTAACAGGATCAAGTCTTTTTAAATGAACTTACATGAACGGATGTGGGAGGGGATGTGACAGGCACAGGTAGAGTTGTGACTGCCAACTCACATTTTGCAAAAGAAAAAGTTAATGATAAGGTGTGAAATGTGCACCTCTGTGAGTTGTTAGATGAACTGGAGCTCTTTCTGTCCACCATGTCAAGCAGAGCCACTACTGGAATAGCTGGTGGTCACCAAGCATCTTTCCTACAGGCTGGCATGAAGCAGCATCAATCCCCTTTATGATTCACTTCAAAGATACTTGACAGAAATCTCAATTTTTGGCTCAGCCACACCAAGTCCCCTGATCATGAATTTTCTTCTGATCTGTGTCTGCTTGGACTGTGGTATTTTCTGTCATATTGGTTTTTCCCACTGAACTTCAGGCCTGCACTCCATTCCAAGAGTACCTCAGCCAGTTGGTACCCCCTGGACACAGTATCAGCATTTCTTCTGCATCCAAGATCATCAGAGATGAGACTTGCCCATTTTGCCACACCATATTGCCTCCTTGCCATGCGCTTTTTTTTTGCCAGATTTTAGTGTCAGACTAGTGGATGATCTGAGTTTTGGTGACATTCAGATCCCACTTCTCATTCATTCCAATTTCAGCCTCTCCAGGCCGGTCATTAGAGTTTAAGGAGATTTCCCCACCTATTATACTTTGTCCCCCTCTATCTCACCCTAAATGTTGCAAACTCAACACTTCTGTCCCTACTATGTTTGGTTCTGAAAACTTTCTCTTCCATGTTCACTGGAGCAAATGGAGCGTTGGCTGGGAAAACACTGACGTGCTTTTATATAGAGGTCTGGGTCTGGCAGCATTCAGCACACTGCAATTGCAGTTTCATTGAAAGTCCTGCTCAGCCCCAGCCTGGAGAAAACCTGGTGGGTTGGAAGCCTTGATGGAATGGCTGAAATTGCTTAAGAAGCTTATTGTCCAACACAGCTAAAAACTGAATATATCTTTAATGACTGTTTTTTAACTGGCGAGGTTTTTTCCATTCTGTTTGAGGACTTATACCTTGTCCAAATTCGGGTAGATTTTTGTTTAGTCACATTCCTTACAAATAGTGAATTTTTGTTGTGTCATGTTTATTGTCAGCCCCAAAGCAGGGATGTAGTGGTGAGTCTTTACTGGAAAAGAGCTTTGCCCCTCCACAAATTTCTCTGTAACCTTTCTCAAAACTGCCTACGATATTATGTCTGAAAACCTTTTCCTTCCCCCTATATCAGGCTGCAGCACATATTTAATGCATTTCCACCCCAGTTTCCCACTCAAGGGTGTCAAACTTTTGCAGACTTATTGGTGACTTAAAATGAAATGTTATGTGGGGAAGCATCAAGTAACCTTGGTAACAAGCAGAGCTGTGCCCCACAGCGTTCTGAGGTGACACCCCCCCACCTCCCTCCTGTGCCTTTTCTTGCTGCTTTATTTAGCTCAAGGTTTCTTATGATTGAGCTGGTTCCTGTTCTCAGCTGAAGTCAGTGACAAACTTCTTGCTGGCTCTGGGGCCGAAGAGTTCATTGCTTGATAAAATGGGAACACACTCAAGGGATCACTCACAGGGTCACAGAGCCCAGCTGGCTGAGGCCACTGCAGGATATTGTGCTGCTGAAAAATACAGAACAGAGTTGGATGTGTTGTTCTGTTTTGTTTTCACTTCATAAACATCAGTCCATTTTAAATAGTCTATTTTATTTTGACACTTTGAAAAGAAAGGTATTGCTGGAGGTGTCCTAAGCAGGAAGAAGGTATGTTGTTTGATGCCACACATAACACAAAGCTTGGAGTATTGAAGGAGTGGGTATGTTTCAGGTCAGCATGAGTTCAGGAAGTAAAGTCTAAGTAGCTGCTGGAATGACACAATTTATCATTGTGTGAAAGAAGATTTTGGTTGCTAGACCAGTTTATGTATGATCTATGTGCCTTTTGAAATCACAGTTCTTTATTTTCCATAGCAGAATAGAGGTTTAGATATAAACTTAAGTATTTTTTTTCAGACACAGGAAGAATTTGGTAGTGTCCAGATATTATGAGAACATTATCTTAAAGTGTGAAGGTGTGGAAACACTGTAAAAAATGGTAAAATATCTGAGACTAAAATAATGCCTTTGTGTAATTCTTACGTGTGACAATTTCCTTGTGATGCTAAAGTGGGGTAGAACCATATGGCGTTCTTTCCATGAGGCAAGACTTTTTTTAAGCTAATGTGAATTATCCTGCATTTGCCATAAGCCAGAGGAAAACATGCACACACATGGCTGGTTGGTGCGAATCAACAGATGTGCAGCAACTCTGTACGTCTAAGCCCTCACTACAGTCACATGTCATATTACTGGCTACTGATAATGGGATATTATATAGGGCTTTGATTAAAACAGTTAAACACTATAATTCATTGAATGTACAAAAATACCGTGAATTGCTGTACTTCAAGACTAGGTGAGCCTTTTGACAGATATAGCTATCTATGTAGTTCCACATCTGCAAAGAAAAAAAAGAGGAAAGTACAGCTATTAACAGTAGACTCTAGGCTTCTTTTCTGATAATGGTTTGTGCCAGGTGAAGTCATCACAAGGTAAAATTGAAGCACTTTCAATATCTCATAGAAATTTCAATACTGCAGAGAAATTAAAGTTAGAGGTGGTAGGGGGTGTGATTGATTAACATAGCAGAATAGAGGAGGTTTTTAACATATAGTGTAGTTAACAGAAAAGCACATGAACAGTGACAGAAAAGGAGTGGTGCAGGGCAGAAGGTGGGAGTTAGAGCTGTATGGCTGCAGAGACAGTTGTTCATGAAGAAAAGGTAGAGGAGAATGCCATTGGCAGTGGTTCTGGGGCTTGGTCTTGTTTTTAAAATGCACTTTCAAAATAAGCTCTTAGCAGTCCCACAGGATTATCTTATTGCTGTCATTTGTATGCAGTATTCAGCTGCAGCTGTCCATACATGCTGGAACTGTGAGCTGGGACTGGGGGTGGCACACAAGAGATTCCTGCAGCATTTAAAAGGAGAGGAGACCAGAAGCCTGAGTGACTGCTGTAGCTGAGGAGAAGGAAAATGTATCAGTACGTTTGGGAAGTATTCCAGATGGGGGAAAAAATTTTTCCCTCTGTATCAGTATCTACCTTATATCTAAACAGATCTGACTTAAAGGCTTGGGCTGGAAGAGGGGAGAGGGTATAGTGTTCTGTAACTGTGGGTGTTTCTTTGAGAAATATCTGGAAAGCTTAGGGGGTATGCCACGTTTATTTAGGAAAAAAAGACATGAGTAATGTGGGAGGAACCCAGCAACACAGAAAATTTTTCAAAAAGTCTGTAATTTTGATTCCTGAATGCCTGCCCTGAAATCCTACCTAGTGCAGTATTTTACATTGGATAATGAAGTGTGTCAAAGTTTTTGGGGGAGAAAAGATATTCTTACGCTACTGTAAAAGGTAAATCAGTAAAACTACACGATATAGCAGAATTTCTAAGTTAAATCAATAACCCTACACACTAAAGTAATGCTTTGTAAGCTAAAACTGCTCTACACATCATACTAATCCTTTGAGAGTGTAGAGAGTTTAGGAGATTGGTTATACCATCTGCAATATCAGTAAAATACAGTATTAGGTTACACATGCCTACTAAGGCAGGCATCAGTAAATAAGTATGTGATATTAAAAATTTGATACTTCTAAGTCATTCTTTGATGGCAGAATGTGTGTATCGGCATGTTGCATTTACCTTTCTGTGTATGTGATCTGAGTGAAAATCAGTCCTTTTGTAGAGTTAACAGGCTACTTTAAGCATTTACTGGTGTGTGGATGAACCTTAAGATTAACACTGTAATAGGAACAGGAGTTGGAGGGCTGACATTAGTTTTCAGAGGTCTCTGGGGTGACTTATCTGCAGCTAGAGAGGCTGCATTTGCCATCAGTTTTTAAATGGTGAATGAGCTGGGCTGAATCCACTCGCTGCTCCCTGCTGCACTATGTCCCAGGGAGGCAAAGTGTGCAGCAGGAGGTGCAGTCTTGAACAGGCTGGCAGAGCCTGACTGCTCTCTTCCCACGGTGTTCATGTCCTTGAAAGGGTAGATTTGGGTTTCCACTGGTTACCTTGGGGAAATCTGGAGGGTCTGTGTAATGAATAAGTGCACCCTTTAACTGTGATGTTGACCAGCCTCTGGAATAGTCTCCCGGAAAGAGAAAATAACAGCTACTTCTGTGCTTTAAGGTTGCAGTAGGCAGAGCTCTGCTGGAGAGGGTAGAATCAGAATAGTACCAGTATCTGTTTTATTCAAGTTTTATTTTCTGTTTTAGCCTTTATTGCTTAGGAACAATTCTATACTTCTGTTGCAGTAAATGACCCTGCAGGGCCTGAGCAGACACCATTCCATCCACAGCACTGCAGTGCAAGGACCATCCAGCCCCGTCAGGGTTGGTGTGTGCCATGGGTCCATACTTTACATGGTGGAGGTCCTGCTCATAAAGAAGCTGCATGTTGTAGCACAGCATTCGCCCCATGTGTTGTCCTAGTGATCCTGGAGTTCTGCTTGGCTGAGGTTGGATTGCTGCCTGAAACTTGCAGTTCTTTTGGTTCTGTACTACACCATAGCCATTGTGCTTGTTTTGCTGACTCAGGGTAGCCAGCTTTATCCAAATCATTGGAATTAAAATTCTCCTAGTGAGTTTTTGTTCTTGAAGTGTATGCACACAGTAAGAATGGCCTCCTTTATTATTCTCAGTGCTACGCACCAACTCTAGTCCCTGAAGGGTTACTGGCATTATATTTGAGCCAATTATTTTTTATTTAGAAAATTATACTTATTTATCTAGATTAATGTTAAGTAACCAGGGTTGATGTTTTTCTCTAGCCTACATTTGCTGAGCTAGACCTGGGAACATATACATCACATCCCTTTTCATTTGGTGGGCCTGAGAGTCTAAACTGGGACTTCTGAACTGCTCTGGAACACTGGGAAACCATATGTGCCATTGCATTGTTTGAATGACATTCAGAACCAAAGGGTTTGTGTAAACATGGAATATGCACCATTGTTCAACCTATGCATGTGTACAGGAAGGCTGAGAATTGAAGAGAAGAGCTACAGCTTTTCTAAAATAAGAAAGAACAAAGTCTTTCCAGGTGGACTCTATGGAAAAAAAATCTCCAGAACTGATGTCTTCTGCTGCATACCTTGGTTTAGTGGTCCTGGAACATGGGACACTTGCAGCCTATAGCTGGGTATGGAACAAGCCCTTCTGTTAGCAGTGCACTGTGGTTCAAGAAAGCACAGTGAGAAAAGCTCTCTTCAAGGGCAAGGGACACATTCCCCATAGAAGGGGTAACTCCTGTGGCTGAGGAGAAGCTGTTCCAGAGTGTAGATAGTGTGTGCTGTCATTTTAAAAAGATAAAAGCTTGGTGTGTGAAGGATCAGAGTTGTTTTAAAGAAGGATTGAACAGTAGCGAAGATTTTTGAGCTTCAGAATGTCTGTGCTTTTGTTATAATCACATCAGTTTTTTTCTAAGTGTTTTGGGTTTGTTTGTTTGTTTTGGTTATTTATACCTCTTCCAAAACTTTCAGGGAAATCAAGCTGCCATGGGATAAGGGGCAAAGTCCTTAAGTGGATTAATAATAATTTCAGTTTAAGAAACAAAGTTTAGGGGGAAAATGGCCAGCTTCTAGAGAAGGGATGACAAGACCAGTGAGGTTGTGCCATGAGTCTGGTGCTGTTCAGCATAGTCATGGAAGAGGTGGAGAATGAGACAAAGAAGCCTCCTGATGATACCAGATCAGGCAGGATATCTGAAGTGAGGATGTATGAGGGGACTGCAAAACAGCCTCACAATAGAGAGCAACTGGAGGATGATCTGGCAGCTGAAATTCAATGTTAATGATTATAAAATAGTGCAGAGCAGGATAAATAATCCTAAATTAAATTACACGGTGATGGAATCTAAATTATCATTTGGAAAGAAATCTTGGTTTACAAGAATTGTATAAAAATGTCTGCTGAATGTGCAGTAGGAATAAGGAAAAATGAAAAATAGTAGAATTGAATATTAGGACTTATTGGTAAAGGAATTGTGAACAAAAAGAAAGGTCTTTATGCTATGGTATAAATGCATGACACACTTGAATATTGCATCCTTGCTCCTTCATTTTAAAAAGGATGCAGAAGAAGGGGAGAGGATACAAGAAATGTTGGTAAAAATGTGAAGTGACTCCAATATGGAAAACAACACTTGGGGATCTGTCTAAGCAGGAAGAAAAAGGTCTGCAAACTCTGCAGTGGCATGGAGAAAGCAAACAAAATGTCCATTCACTCTCCCATACCATGGGAATCAAGTGGCCTCAAGTGAATAGTTAGGTGACAGTTTTAAAACTAGCAAAAAGGGCTTCCTAGAGCTGTGAAATTGCCCTGGGATATTGTAGATGCCAAAAAATTCCCATGCCTACATTGGCGTTTGGACATACCCCTTAAAGAAAATTCTCCTGAGGGTTATTGTACACAGAAATGCAGTTCTGGTTCAGGGAATCACCTCACCAGAGATTGCTGGGAGCTGGGGATGCCCAGAAGTTGGAAGGCTGGGACTGGGGGAGGAGCTGAGACTGTTGACACTTGCCTGAGGAGGAAAAAGTGGAAGTCATGAGTGTGATAGGACACTCAACTTCCTCAGTCTCTGATCCCATCTGGCTCCTCCTGTGTAATTACACCCACCACGTGCCAGGGTATTGTTTAAACACGTGAGGAACAAGCTCCAGCTCTTAAAAATCAATTGAGCTTTTGTGGAAGGATTTCAGTGAGTGTCCTTGCAGAATAGAGAGACAGAAGGATTTTAAAAAAAAGAAAGGATGAGATGGACAAAACTGAGTACTAGGTAAAGTCCTAATTTGTGAAGATATTTTAATAATTCTGGAGGGTCTTTTTGTCTTAATAGCTCTATACACAGTATGTTGGTGTGTCACCCACATTGAATAACAGTGAAGTTGATGTCTGGCAAAAATCCCCAAATTGTGAACGTCTTTCTATCCAGGCACTTGCTGTAGCTTTTCAAGGACACTGAAATGCAGCTGACCTGAATAAAATCTGTGTGCTGAAACACCTGATTTTCTTTTCTTTGAGGGTATTGTGATGTGTGCAATGTATATGCTAAATACGTTGCTTTCTAGTTGGCTCTCCACATAATGTTGGATTGTAACAGACTGCTCTCTGTCACACCTGATGACTAAACCTGTCTCACCCGCGCCATGGGAAAGCAGTGGTGCATTGAGCCTTCTTAGAATCAAGCTTTAGGTTGTCCTCAGATTTCAAATCACCTGTGCAATTTTTTTAATATGGCCTCTAACTCAAGAGATACAGCACAAATGGATTCCAGGCAACAAATAATCAGATAAGTATTTATTTATTTAACTCAACCTATAGAATTATGCTGGCTATAGTTTTTTTTGGAATTAGACTTTCAGTGGGCAAAAGACTGCTTTTTAAACACTCTTCTCTCTTTTTCAGGCATCTGCACTGAAGCATTCTGGATTTCATTGGGCATGGTAAGGAATTCCCACCTAATTACAGAAAAAAGAATCAGTTAAGAGCTGGTTGGTCTGTTTAACTCCTGATATGTTCAAAGTGGAAGTAGGCTGAGGAAACTAGATGCATTTGATTTATGTTGTGTATTTTAATGCAGAAGAGAGGCACAACTAAAGCAAACAGACTTTTCAACTGTGTGGGAGACAGCATTAACCACCACAATTCCAAGAAATGGGTTGGAGTTGGCTGTATGCTGGGACTGAGGGTCTATCAGAAATTATGGAATGTTTGTCTGCACAATGGAGGGAAATATTTTAAAACAATATAAGCTCCTTTTAAGTGGTCCTAAGTGAGCATACAGTTGCGTACTTAATAGTGCAAATGTTGTGTAGCAGATCCATGGGTAGCACATCCATGGTTACCAGGAGCAGGAAGCAAAAGCCAGGCAGTTAGGGAGGATGTGCTGTACTATGAGGGGAAAAGCTTGCAATATAAACATTGCTGAAATATGAAGTAGTTCAACCTTGTTGAGATGAAGGCTTTAGTCTTGCTGGCATAGTGGTGTCAGGAAGGGTTTTATTATATTTATTCTATTTTATATATTTTTGTCATCATTGCTACACTAGCAAAAGTCCTAGTATGTATGAAAATAGATCAGAGGGGAAAAAAAAGAAAGGACAACTTAATTTCCTCACAGAAATGTAAAACTTTACCTGCAAAAGACTTTTTGCAAGTGTAAATTGTCTATGCAAGTACAACTATACCAATATGCCTTTACAAGAGTCTACAAGGACTTGCTGAGAAGAAATAATCTATCTCAAGCTAAAGACAAGAAATAATCCTCAGTATAAATAGACTAATTCATGTAAATGGACATGCTACATAAAGAGGAAATACCAAATCCAGTGCTGCCAGAAGTTTTTTGGGGGTTGTTTTTTGGTTGTTTTGGTTTGTTTTTTTGACCATTCCTCTCAAAGTGCTGTCATTTTTTTTCCTAAAGTTCAAATTGAGAAAAATCAAGACAGCATCAAGCAGATGTTTTCACCTCCCTGGGCATTTATTATCTCTGAGGGACTAGGTGGTGCTGGTGGGGCTTGAGACAGTGAGTCCCAGGAAACCTTGCTTCTGGACCGTGAGAAGTACTGCTTTCTTGGGCAGTGCGAGGAGTCTCTCTTTGAAGACTCCCTCCCACATCTGTATACTGGGCTTGAAGCCAAGACTCTCTTCTGTAAAGAAATCTTGCTAAAATTTCTCATTTCATGCCCCTTTATGGAGAGAGAGGGAGTGTGAGGGGGAGAGGGAAGGAGGTACGTGCCAAGTGTATTGAGAGGGCATAGCAAAGTAGACTCTTGATTTTGTGTGTTTGGGGACAGTGGGGTGGCAAAGAAGGAGAAGAATTTATATTAATTATTGCCATATTTTCCATCTCTTCCTCCCACCTCAAAAGTGATAAATTCTCCTCCTTCTTCTCTCTGAAACACATCTATTTTTTAGACAAATGATCATATATGAGTTCTTTGAACTACCAGAGACACTTGAAATAAATGCACTTATAAATGTGCCTCCTGCCAGCCTCTGTCTAGTCTGCATATGGACACTTAAAAGAGTTAAGAATATGTCTTCTGCATCTCAGAAATATGCTAAGTTCACAGTGGTAGCACCTGAAGTAGCTTTATTCTTCCATCCCCCTTAGAGTACAGTGGAATTGCTAGTGTATTATTTGATAAACAATCACCAATTAGTTGTTCCAATCCTCACTAATTCAGCAACTGCTCTCCAGGGCCTCCAGGCAGCTTCTATGCCAGTTCATGTGCTCGCCCCAGGTAGCTCTGAACTGAAGGAGTTTCCTTAATTGTTTTGCTGTTATGTCTGTTTAAAAGGTTTTACTGCTCCTGTTGATGAGCTGGATGGTGTATTACAAATGAATATTCGCTGTCTTACCTTTCCCCAGTGTGCTGTTAAGAATATGAGTAACATAAACCATAATGCTCTGTCCTTTTGGTACCTCTGCACAGGTGGGCAGTAACACCCATTTTGTGCACCACATGGAGGGTGGTCTTGCTGAATGGAGTGACAGGTGTGATGCTCCTTCACTTCCACGATCTTTTATAGGTTTGGGTACAGATAGGTGTCTTCATGGATAGCCCTGCTGTCCCTGCCTTTCACCTAAGTCACAGAAAAATCATATCTTTCATTTGCTGATTACAAGAAGATGAATTAGTCACCCTTGATGTTAATTATTCTGGCAAATTCTATTGAGCAACAAGCTGTAGATGGGAGAAATGTCTCTCTGCTGACACTTGTTCATTATTCTTTTGTCTTACAGGTGCCTGTTACTGATCTGCTGCTGAAGCAACTTCCAAACGAGGAGGCAGGCCTATGGTTGTGGATGCTTTGCACATATAAATGTTGCTGTGTATGTCTGTTTGACTGTGGTAGGATACTTAATGTATCATAGAAACAAGTTTTGTACCTCCAGACTTAGTGTCACTTTCACCATAGATCCTTCCTTTCAAACATATTTTCTATCATTTGAGCCCTAAAGAAAAAAAACCCAAACAGGTGTATGCCCCATCTGTGATGAGCAGGAAACTTGAGTATTTGACATTTCTATTTTCAGTGACACCCCTC
>JAOXXN010000395.1:39051438-39065297 GCA_026770055.1 Myrmophylax atrothorax
TTCCCTCTGATAGAAAGATTTTTCTTTTTTTTTTCTTAAAGAAACATGAATAAATTGGTTAGATTTTTAAATATAAATATTGTTAAGGACTCTCTCAGGCTTATAAAGAGAGAAGTGTTTATTTTAGAAGGGTACATTTTTTCAGATAGAGATCAAGTACTAAATTATTCAATTTTCCCCTTTTTCCATTTTATTGCAGCTCTCATTTCTAGGTGGCTGGAATGATTAATGGGATATGCTGGGTTAGTGCCTTGTATTTGGGTACTCAGATGATAGGAGCAGCTTCATGCAAAGCTTTTTAGTGTGGGTGCAAGATTGTTAGATATTCTGAAGGCAGTGGGTTGGCCATGGCACTTCCACTTCCCTCAATTTGGCCATAAATCAATTGTGAATGAATTTCCCCCAGTAATTTTTTCATACAGTTTGAACTTGGATAATGATCATCCCTGTCCTGGAGTGAAACTGTGATTTTTCTAGATCTTGTTGAGGACATGATCAAGGTTTATGAAGGGTAATGGTGTAAACCTATTACATTTTCCTCTCTCTCATTTGCCTCTCCACCTCATCTCTTCCTTTGTTCCTTCATTCCTTCCCCCCTTACTTCCTCCCCTCCTTTTCTCCCCATCTTTTTCTTCTCCTCCCTTCCTTCCTTCCCCCTGCCCCCATCTGCCAACCCAAGGAGCTTTAAAATGTCCATTAGAGCACAGCTGTTGCATAGCAGTGGCTCTTGCTGCATGAACAGTCATTTATCTGTGACAGATAGAGGAAACAGCAATAACCTAGATGGATATGACATGGTTCAGATCAAGTGATAGGAGGATGTGAGAAAATCCTTCATTTCTGAACACTTTTTTCCTTCTGAACCTATTGCATTCTCTTTTAATGTTGCTTGATATAAAAGTACAGTTCTGCTTAAAGAGGAACTTTGCAGAAATTACGCTGTCTCTTCCTCAGTTTCTGTATCAAATGCTCAGATGCTCTTTTATTTGTTTGTTTTCCTAGCAGTCACCAAATCTTCTCTGAACTCTGAAGCTCAAGGGAGAGTAATTTCCTCCCTCCCCATCTTTGCCATTGACTGAAGTGAAGCTGCCAGTACTGAGTAGCCTCACTGTCCGCTGATGGTGCCCCTTGTACCAGCAAGGCAAACCTACTCGGCAGTTGTATTGGAATACTGCACTTATGTGTTGTGGAATAACCTGCAATATTATGTTTCATGTTGCTTTGTTGGTAGCTGTAACATTGAGTTGCAATTTATTAGCCCTGGAGCAGAGATCCTTTCCTTGAGAAGGACCAGCTAGGTCTCTCAGAGGCATGTGGCAAGTCATATGTTAATAAGCACTTTTGTTTTTCATCCAATAATAAATACATACACACGCAAACTCATTTGGCTGCAGTCTGCCTGAAATTAAATTGCAGATTGTATCTGGCCCTTGGGCCAGGAATTCCTTGTTCTTGTATTAGACAGTGTCTAATAGTAGTTGAAAGAGAGAATTTTTAGAAATCATTTTGCAAGTGACTCTGGAGAGACAATGAATGTAAATCCTCCCAGACTTACAAAGACTGCAGTCAGAATACTGAGTGAAACTCAAAGTGCAACACAGCGGTTCCTCCCTCATCACAGGCTTCAAAGATTTAGTATTCAAAAGAATGTGGGAAATTGGGTCATTTCTGAACAGTTTAGAAGAGATCTGAGGTTACCAACTTTCTTGCTTTAGTCGTGCAGAAACTCTGAGTCTGGATTAGCAGGAAATCTGAACAGGATTTTCCTCTGCATTTAACGTGAAAATTTAATAAATGTCATTTAACTCAGTCAGTGAAATTCTGTCACCATTGAAATGGATGTAAAAATTTTCATTGGCTTTTGTGGGAATAGGATATCACCCTGTAAACCACAAAACCAAAGTAGAATCTCTAGGCCTTCAATGGAGTTATTTCTGTCAGGACACGCTGGTAAGACTTTTTGAATATGTTGTTTTAAGTAGAGTAATTTAGCTTTCGTACTCAGAAGTAATTTTTCTGTCTTTTAGAAATGGCTAAAATTTATTGCTCAGAAAGAGTGTCAGTTAGAGTGACACCTTAAAAGATCTGAAGGTAACAAGGAGGTGGAGTTAATTACCATAAAATAAATACATATTCACTGTCCTTTCTTCAAAAAGTTTGAATTACTATTACTCTTCACCCCCTACTTGGTTTTGGTGAGTAATACAAAAGAGAGTTTCTGTAACAATTTTATAGTCCCTGAGTAGTTTTCAGAGTTTATAGGGTAGTATTTTATAACTACATTCTGTAAGCAGTGGTGTCTTTTGGAACGGCCATGAAATGTTATAGTAGAGATTTCAAAAAGACAGGGTCTTGGCATAGGTTTCTGCAGGGAGAAAAAATTACTTTGAACCGAGCATCTGTCATGCCAGGGATGGCCCCAGAGCTGCCTGCCTTGTAGCATGATGGGTCTGTTTCACTGGGTGAGAACTGCGAGCATCAGGCTCAGAGTGAAAGTGCAGGTAGCATCTCCAGCACTAGGAAGTAGCAGATGTCTCAGTGAGCTTATGTTGATACCAGTTTCTTATACATTCCTATGAACTTCCTAAACCAGAGGGCTCAATAATAGAGTAGCAGTGGTGATGGGGAAAAAAACAACATCTGGTTTCTCCTTCTCTGGGACAAGGCTCTGAAAGAAGTCTCGCTTTACCCATTTTTTTCTCAACACCTGTATCTCAGTAATTGCCTTCTAGAAACTAGAACAACCTGACACTATTTTTACATAGAGCATGAGAGTAGTTAATATGTAAGTTACATGCAAAAGAATCTGACTGGGAGGAAGCTGAAGGAAAGGCAGAAAGTTAAAGAGGGTGTAAGATAAAAGGGATGCATGGTTTTTACTGTATTTTAATCTTAATTACTCTTTGAGATACTTCTCCCTTCCAGCATCTCAATGTGCAAGATAAATCTATTTTACCCTGTATGAATGCCCACTAAGTTTGATGTTCATTTCTTTTCTATGTACACCTGTTACTCCAAAAAACCCCAGGCCAACATTTTGTGTAAATGTAGAATTTGCCCAAGAAAATAAAAGAGGCTTTGGCAAGGAAGAAAAAGAAATCTAGTGGTATAGTAGCAGTGTAAGTTTCAAGGCATGAATTGATAGTTCACATAAAGATTATAAGACGTTTTGGTTGCAGGCTGTTAACCATGCTACCAGTACACTAGAGGAATCTAGTTTGCAGTTGTCATCATTCCAGAGCTTCACCCACTAAGTCATTAATTTGTTCTCACATCTGGAAGATTTAGCATGCCACTGTAGTTTCTTGTGTAATAATTTTTATTATATTTTTAAAAATCTAACTAAAATGGGGTTTGATAATAGAATCCTCAAATACTTGAGACTCCATTTCTTCCGTTGAATGCCAAAATCAATTATAGTGGTGTTTGTATGTTCAGCTGGTTTAAAAGCAAACATTGAATGCAGATTTGAGAGCCCAATGAAAAATCAAACTGAAAAATATCTGTTGAAAAACACAGGCACCTAATTTTCTATGCATGTCTGAAACTGAATAGAAAACAAAGTACTACTGATTGTCATATGAAAAAATGGACTCTGCTCATAAAATATATTTTTCCAGTTTCCAAGAGGAACAGATTAAGACATTTGAACACCTCAGCTAGACTTCTTAGAGGTTGGCTTGAAGATTCTAAGCATATGGTGTTTTGGGTAAACAGAGAGCCACTAAAAAGATATTTGAAATCTTTTGGGATATATATGCCAATCAAATTCCCTCTGGAATCTGACACTATTGCATTGAGCTTGGATCATGTAGCCACTGCTAAACCACATCTAAAAAAGGAAGCAGCTAGGCAGAGCTAATTCTCTGGGTTCCCTTAACATTCAAAGAGTTAAAGAGGTAAATTCATTGCACTTAATTTTGAAGCCTGTGTTTGGATGAAGTGAATCTTCAACTGCCTGACGATTCCAATTATAATGGGAATTAGCTGGCTAGCCCACGATATATGCTTGAACTCTGAGGTAAAGTGAGTTAGGTGAGATGAATCCTGTCCCAGATACACTGCTTTCCTGCTGTGTGGTCTGGGTGGAATTGTAATCAAAGAAGTATTTGTGATGACTGACAATTGTGACCCAGTGTAAACTACCTAGAAAAAAGTTCAGGACAAGTGGTGTCCAAAATAGAAGACAGGGAATGGATTCTGCTGGTTTTCCAGGGAGTGGCGGGATTGAAGCATCTGAAAACTGCTGGGGAAGTTTCATGGTTAGAACTGCCAGATAGCAATTAAGTGCAGCAACACGCGCTGTGTGCTGTCAGGGCTGGAGCAGACGAGTTGAGCACACGCTGTTCCAGAGGGAAGTTCATGGGCTGGCTGGTTTGCTTTAGTTGGAAAAAAAAAAAGTAAATCCCAAGATGAAGGAAATATCCAGAGTTTCTGCTTTCCTTTCTCCTTTGTGGCTGTCTTTAAGGCAAGGGTTTGGAGGCACTGGGATTCCACTCAAGGTGGTTTAAAGGCAGGTGATCTTTGTGTAGGCAGCAGTGAGTGACACTAGTCCTATTAAAGGGGTGTTCTCACCAACTTCAGTGGCAGCAGATTTAGGCCTGTATTGAAGTTTGCTGTTGACAGAAATGAAGACAGCAGTAATGGATGTTCTGTTTGTCCAGAGTGTTCAGAAAGATGCAATTTGGAGGGGAGGAGGAAACGCAAATTATGCTGGACAAACAGAAATTAGTGATATTTAGCATGTCTTGGTCTTTTCCCTCTTCAAAACTAGTTTCTGTAGTGACCTGAAAATAGGACTTTTGCAGATAGAGGGATGAATGCTTGTGGATCTTAAAACCCTCTGTTGCCAGCAGGCTCACAGAAAATGAAGTTCTTATTTAAAACAATTCCTATGCTCTGCATCCATACAGGCACAGTGGCAATGTATCAAATGAAATTATTTTTCTATGCTCCTTTCTTTCAGGTCTGTAGAATTTGATGCATATTAGCACTTTGGAGGGGATTTATGAGAGAGGAAGAACCTGAAGAAAAAATAGTTGATATGCCTCAGATTATGAAGAGTGTCTAGAAAGTATTTCCATTACATACATAATGTAAAATATTTTTTCTTTTTATTTATCCTCTTCCCTGAAAACACAATAATCCAATCAGGACTAATAGTTTTTTGATGTTACTGGTTTGGCAAACCAACACACTGCCTAATTTCTTGTGTCTTTCTGCGATGACTGAGAAAATGGCAAAAAGCCAAGCTCAGAAGCAACCAATCTCTGCCAGTATGTTAGACCCTCTCAATTGGACTTTGGACTAGAATACAGCAGAGATTACTTTTGTGTTGCTGATGGATGATTTCTTAGTCATAGCTCATAGGCAGATTTATTTCTAGGCTGTCTAGAATATTTGACATTGTGAATAACACATTGCAGCTGATATGCCTTGAAGATCTTGCAAAGATATGAGCAAATGATATGGATTGTATCCAGCTGCAGTGACTGAACTGTAATGCATAACTACAACTCTTTGCATGGTATTCTTACAAAGCATGCAAAATACTGTCCTCTTTCCTCTTTTGGTATAAACACTAAGAGAAAATTACCTGTGCCTCAGCACGTATAAGAATCTGTCCTTTGCATTCAACTCAGAAAATGCAAAACTCCTAACTATTGCTGTAACTAAGTTGAAAAAAACCCCAACAAAACTTCACTGAAAAGCTTCAGGCTAAAACCAGACTCTGACAAAATAAAAGGAATGGAGAGGGAAAGCTAACATTTTTAAGACTAGGTAGTATGTAACATCATCAGTTGCTCATGACACTATTCCAAATGTCATGTACTATTCAAATGCGGTCTTCACTTTTTCCCCTTAGATCATGGATAATCAACTAGTGATGACTTCCAAAAGGTTTCCTTCCTCCTCTTAGCAGATATTCTGTGGACAAATAATATTGTGACAGTGTTCCAACATATCTTTAGCTCAGATAATACTCTGTTTTCAAATTGAAAATCTGGTCTCCAGAGTATCAAACTACGTGTTTTGGCTAAAGGTTGATCATCACTATTATGATCTGCTGGCCTTCTTGGTTTTTTGATAAATACAGGATTAGGTGGTAAATCAAGCTTTATAAGGCTAAAGGGGAGGAATCTTTCATTTGTTTTGTTACCTAAACCTACCATGGTATCAAACATTCACCCACCACAGGGAGAAATTAGTTTGAAGACAAAATATTCAGATGCGCAACTCCCAGTTTCATAATTGTCTCTTAGAGATCAGACTTACCTGATCATGCTGAAACTGATTTGAACAATTCCCCAAGGAAGAGGCTAAAGTTGTCCTTAGCCAAGGAACAGAGGAGGAGAGACTCATGAAACTGCAAGTGTGGGCTGATTGGCAGATTTCTGGTACAGGTGATAAACAGTACTCCAGAAAATACAGTGCACAGACTCTGGGTGGTATCACTTGGTTATCCTATGTGGGCTGTAAGGCTTATGGTCCTGTTCTCACCTCCTCTTGCAGAACTGGCTGCTTAGCTGCATGCTATTTGTTGTCTTCAGATAAAAAAATGTAGATAACCATATGTGGATAGGATAAAATCCCCCAAACATCAACAAAATTTCTAATGGCTTCACCAGAACTCAGACTGCACATGAAACTACAATTTTACCTGATGGATCACTATTCTTCCATTTCTTCATAACATTTCAGAAGATAATATACTCCAAGGAACTTTTTTTACCTGTTGCCTAAGTGCATTTTTCACAGTAAAGATCAGAAGGTCATATAAAGGTATGGTTGTAGTTTACAATGGTTATTTATTAGTTTTATCATTCATTTGTATTTCCTTGCCATACCCTTATGCCATAGAGTGATGCTATCAAAGCATAACAGATTGAACTAAGCAAACATTTTAAATACACTTGGGCAATTTCAAAAGCTAACTGCATGGTTATACCATGAATCCTAAGTGAGGCTGAGACTGAATTTGGTCCTGTGAAGGGTGAGGAGTTGGATTCCATTATCCTTGTGGGTCCCTTCCAACTTGGCACGTTCTGTGATTCTGTGAAACCCTTGCCTGAGGTTATGAAGGTTCTCGCCTTCCTCCCTACCCCCCCAGTTCTGGCGCCTATAGTTTGGTTTTGGGTCTAGTATAAAAAGAAAAATGTTGAAGAACATGAAAAAAACCCAATAAACTGATTTATGTTAATTTTAAACTGCAATGGAATAAAAGCAAAAAAGGGATGGTTAAAAACTGTGTTGATTCTGTGAATGAGTTTAACTGGAAGGTAGCTTATTTTTTTGTCCCTCTGGCATGAACTCACTGTGAACAAACAAGAGATTTACTGGGGGACTAAAAATGAGATGTCCCTCATGTAACAGTGTAGCAGTCATATTTCTTTTTCACTCTTGAATGATCTTTGCCTTACATTGTTCCTCTTGTTGCAACATAGATTTCCCAGGAGCAATGTGCAAAGTTTCCCTCCTCTTGTGCAAAACATAAGCCTTCTTTTAGTAATCTTGAGGTTTTATCCAGTGATATATAAGGAATGATTTCTATTACCACCAAATCCTCGAAGAGATCCATTGTGAAAAACTGTTCAAAGCACAGGGTGAGCTTTTCAAAGATGTGTGCTTTTATAGGAAGTTGGATTCATATCATCTCATGATGCCTCTTTGAAACTCTCCCCCATATGACTAAGACCATGTGTGAGACTGTGTGCCTAATTTGTGAGCAGTCATAATGATGGCACAGTAATAGGCATGCAACTGAGCCTGCGTTTTGTTCATAACTCCAAGTGCCTTTAGCTGAATTTTCAAAGAGACTGAATTCTCATATCTCCTAGTACTTCAGTGGAGCTGTAGGTGCTCTGGGACTAAAAATCAAACTACTGACATACTGAAAAATTAAAGCTGAGGTATGAATGAGTCAATCAAATATCTACTGTTCATTCGTAAGTCAGACTTATGAACTGAGTCTGATTTTACTGGAGGCTGCTGCCTTCGTCTTTCCAGAGTTTTTGAGCTCAAGAATTTTTGGGGTTTGTCACCTTACTACCCAAACTTTAACTGTATGTAACTAGTATTTTCTGTTCACAGGCTCCTACTCCATTTTATTTATTCTTTTGGGCATCTGGTAATGACAGAGCTTGGTGGATGTTCTAATGTTTTTGTCTTCATACTGCATTTTAGATGGTCTGTTGGCTGAGCCATAGTCATATCCCCAAGGCTGATACTCACTTTTAATATATAGAAACAAAAATGAATAAAACTTTCTATCTAGCCCGAGTCAGCAAAAAGTATTTCTTCCACTAATGTTTGTCACGTATTATGAATATTCATACATGCTCACACAGGTGCGTATGAACAACTCTATTAACTTATCAGGCATACTGGTATGTATGATTAAACTGCTGTCCTTGCAGGGAAAGGTATTTTCTTCGTCTTTTTTTTCTTCCCCAGCTCCAACCTTTATAAATCATATTATACTTCAAAAACAACATGATGTTGGCTGAAAAAAATATGGGGCTTTAAAAAATTGTGCACTCTTTTTATTTGCCTTCTGGTTTTTGATCTTTTATCTTCAGCTTGGTGATGTTTTCAAAACTCCTCTTTTCAACAATGAAGGCTGGGAGCATCTGTGTTTTTATTTTAAAGCAAAACATGAAATCCTTACACAAACATATCATTGAGGGAGCTGGACTATGAGAAAAACACCAAATCAAAAGACACAAAATAAAATTATGAGCTGGGGATAGAGAGCCTTAGAGAGAGCAACTGAAAAACATAAAAGAGTATCTTTTTAGCAGTTCAAAACTTTGAGGCACTGAAGTAAAGACCCTTGAAACCATGTGAATTTTTAAGACAATGGACTTTCAGGAGTCTCCTCTGCCTTGCAATGCTTAATTTAGACCCACTATCAAACAGATCTGAACTTCACTTGGACAAGAACTTAAATGTCTGGATTCTTGCGGGTACTAAAGTGTTATTGATGAGTAGATGTAGGAATTTTGTCTTGCTTGGTTATATATGTTGACATTTTTCACTGCAATAGCTGTAGCTGTTTGCAATGCTGTCTGTAACCACCTCACTTGAGGATGAATTTTCCTGCCCCGCCGTTGCCTTTGATTCTCGTAAAGCACCCGTCGACTGTGAAGAAAACAGCAGTGCTTAAGCATAGTCTATTCAAGTATATTCAAAATATGTTATTTTTAGCGTTATTGTTAATATGAAATGTTCCACCAACCAGCTGGAATTATGCAAATCCTAGCACATGCGTTCCTCACTAATCTGCTCTCTTGGATGTACTCTTTACATTCATTTCATTTTATGAATGTCTTTCCAGCATGCTTCCCTACAATAGGAGATTGAAAAGCCTGCAATTTTCTTCTTGCCTGATTCTCCCATTGGGTTTGGTTAGTATTCAAAAAAATAAATTGATGTCTTTTTTGCTGTGTTTTTTTTTTTTCTCCCCAGTCCAGATAGAGCAGAAAATCAACCTGCCAGCACAGATGATTGGGGGAAAAGGGAAGGCTCACGAACTGCAAAAGCTGGGTTCTTTAGGTGGTTCTTTGGTGACTCACTGTTTGCAGTAGAGCCACCAATTAGGGCAATCATGGAAGGAGTTCTGAGGGCCTGAGAAGTTTTTCAATAATTTTATATTGAGTCAAAAGCTCATAACCTCTGTCACCTTCGCTGGTATCACCAAAGTGTCATGTTTTGGGACAATTGCTAGATTAGAGGGAAAGGAAGAAGGGATGGGTCTGTGATGCTGGCCTGTTTTACATATGTCTGTTTATGAATCAGGAGGACTTAAGTGTGACCTTTGTCATCCTCATCATATCAGCCTCCTGGCTGCAAAGATGATGTGCAGCCTCGGTTACACATTTCTCCTTCCTGAATTTGGGCACTTGACCTGTTTTAAGAAGGTTGTATCTGTATTCTGGTCCTCACTTGTCTTACATCCCTGTTGATCTATGGGACCAAGCCTTCAGTGCCTTCTGATGTCTTCATAGGCATAGCTGTGGGAAGGATTTCTGTGGAGCTGTGGTCCACCTGCTGCTAGAATTGTTTTCAGTTTCATGCACTCTAGCAGATTTCCTAGGGAGCTGAAGGATTTGTCCCAAAGGTGAACAGTCTTGTTCCCTGGTTTGAATTCCTATGGTTAAACGACTTTATAAATCTCTGTTATATCCTCACCTTGTAAGTTGTCTGTTTTAAAGCTTTCTTAGAAAACTCATTCAATTTTAAAAACTTATTTACACCTCTAGTTCACCTTGTCTTGCTATGAAGGTCTTTTCAAACCTGGTAACTTCAATAATTTGTTGTGTCTCTTCATTTTTGCTGAACTTGTGATTTCCAAATTGAATTGGTACAAGGTTTATTTGCTGCTGTTTTAGTTTTCCACAATGGAAGATAAAACACAGCAAGAAAGGATTTTTCAGGCTTTTTCTGACTAAAATAATAAACCATCTCCAATTGCTCCTAATCAAAAGCTGGTGATACATTTCACATTAACCCTTCCGGGGCAGAAGTGATCCACCCTGTGTGCTCATACACTAGCTAGCACCTTTGGGTCCTACCCACAAATTCTGATGGACACTGGCATTTTCACTGCAAGATTCTTGCTTTGCCTGAGATCATCTCTTTCCTTAATCAAGAGGGAACGTTCAGAGTTTTTATCACTGTGCATGAGGTTTCTGACTTCTCTAACAGAAACAAACTTGCAGATCTGGTGGCCTAGGCACACAGTCTTCCATGCTGACCTAGAGCTCCATGGAGTGATAGAGGTTTCTTAACTTCAGTCCTACTTCCTAACTACCCGAGTTTCTGCTAATTTTTTTGGTCCCATTAGGGCCTGATCCATGTTGACTAACACTGTTTTCTTAAAGAAATGGAGCCTTCATTGAGCTACTGTTCAAAGAAGGCAAAAAGGAAGGGAAGAGAACTCTGCTACTAGTTTGAAAACTTCCCTAAATCTGACCTTTATTTTGCTAGTTCAATTTAGTCTTTTGAAAACATTATGTATTGGCAGGTCAGTCTTACCTAATTCACATGAGATTATTTGATTGAGACTTACTGATGAAGCAACCAGACCACATTTGAATGCTGATTTTAAGTATTCTGGCACTTGAACTATATGTCTGGTGTAATGGTTAACCATAACTGTTAACCCCATATGCTAATAGTGTAATACCATGATTACTTTACAACCACAACTATTTTTTTTCCTATTCATTCCTTCTACCAATGAGTTTGGCTTGAAAAACAATCTGTCCTGCTTAATTTGATATGGTTTCTGGTTTCCTAATGTTTTGATAGAGTTACAAAGTGTTCATGTTTAGAATTATGGCTGTCCACATGACTTCTGTTCCATAATGAATAGCTCTTGATATAAGTGAAGTTGTTCTGAATAGTTTTCAGACTTTCCTAGACCAAGAGTTTAACTAATTATGCCATAATTATGAGCATCGTGGGAGCATAATTAGGTGTATCAAACTTCTTATGTGAAACAAAAAGCCGTATCAGATGATTTTTGAACCCTAGGAACTTAAGCATTCAGAACATAGGATAGTAAGTAAAAAAATGACAATTGGGTTTTGATGGATTTCTAAAACACTTCCATCTCCATTAGGTCAGTCTTCTGTTTTGGATCCCTTCATCAAATTCCATAGGAAAGAAATAGTCTTTCACCTGTATCCATTTAATGGCTGGTACTGTGGAGTCCATATCATTGGTTAGAGCTGTGCAAATGATAACTAACTCACAGAAAACATGGGCAAGATTTCCTGGAAATAGTGTAAAACTGGCAGCAGTACCTCTTTGCTGGCACTGTTGCAATATTATATATAATTTTTTCACAAAGACACCTGATAGCTGTTTTAAATAATTTTAATAGACAACTCAAAAATCTGCAAGGTGAATACCTTAGCATTTATCAATCAGGGCTTAACTTCCCACTGAACTGGTACAGAATATCTGGGTGCGTTTCAGTGTTGGTTATTTCCTCACTGAGGTTTATAACTTCCTTGTGGTAAATGCTGAGTTGCCAGAAGCATATGCTTTTCAAAATGGAATACAAATCATTCAGCATAAGGCAAGATTCAGCAAGATTCCTACCTGGTATAATTTTTCTATATGGAGAAAATTCCTCCATGCAGGAAAAGCTTTTCTCATAGTAATCTGTTCCACAAAGTAAATTTTTTTTTTTAATGAATGGGTGAAATAGGTGCATAGCTCTTTTAGGAAACTTCCTAATCCAAGGACCTGAGTTGCCACTGGCTAATTATCTGTGATAAAAAAATAAAAAAAAGTTTCCTGTTGTCTTATTCTGTCTATAAAGTGTAAGCACAGTCTTAAAAAGAATCAGCAGAACATGGTAGTCTTTAGAAGTCAAAACAGCTTCAGAAAATCTGACAATAGGACTGGAGAGATGAAATATGTTTCTAAAACATATTTTTCTGCTGGTGAGAGAGTGTCAGAAAGTGGAGATAGGAGGCTGAGAGTAAAATGATAAAACAAATATAAAAGAGAGGAGGAAAGAAGGAGACTAAGGAGGGATTCTCCTTAAAACGCCACATTTCACTTTGTATAGTAATGCATGCATCCCTTTTCCTGACTTTACAATGTCTGGAGTTTGAAGCAGAGGAGACTTCCTAAAAAAGGAAGCAATGGCTTCACCCTTAAACACTGGCTGCAGCCTATGGGGTGTAAGGGGCTGAATGACCTCTGCACTCCTCTGGCCTGCACATCTTCCCCCAGAGATGTGTTCCTGGCCATGCTCCAGGCCCAGGTCTTGTGCTGGTAGGGAGCTGGAGGGCACTGGGGGCACAGGGCTCCAGGTCTTTCCATTGCATGAACATGGTTCTGAAGGACTTGCTCTCTTCCCACGCCGTTGTTGTTGCTGCTGTTGTACATAGCACAAGTATTAAAGGCTTTAGGTGCCTTTAAAATGCAATTCAAATACTCCAAAAGAAAGTCTGGTACAGTAATGGATTAGAATTTAAATCCATTTCAATACACAAGACTGCTGGCAATTACCAATTCGGTTTCAATATGAAACAAGTGGATGCTGAGATGGAATTTAAAGGCAGTGAAAGAAAGCAATACCGTTTTGCTACAGGGTCAAATAGAAATAAAACTATTTGCCTCTGTCTTAAGAAATGTTGACAGATTTCAACACCCAGAGGGAAGGAGTGGTAGACGATGGATATAGAAGAGAGAAACTTGTCTTAAGCATTAAGTTGTAGCCCACCAAAAAGTGGTTGCCTAGTGATGGTTCTTTGTGAGATCCAACAAAATTATGCTGGGAACTTTAGAAGTGGATTGATGTGGTCTCCAAAGAGAAGAGGTTCTCCCTTGCAGGCAGCCTTTTACAACATGTCTGTCTGTGACAGGACTAATGTTTGGAGATGGAGGGCCAAGTTCATACCATCAGATACTCATCCAAATCCAGATGGCACTGGAAGGCACAAATAGCTTTGTTTTTAAGTGGATCTACTTTTCTCTAGAAGGTTGTTTTGACACTCATGTTTTTGATGGAACCCTGGTCCCTAGCACTTGTTATCATCTGTACCTGTACAATTTATTCTGTCTTTTCATTGCCACAGCTGTGCTGGTTGGCACATGTTTTTATTTAGAAAGTGGAAAAATGGCAGGGACCATGGCTCGACCCCCTCCTTCTGTTCCTTTATTCCCCCACGTGGAAGCAAAAACAAAGTTAAGTTGCAAAGACTCAGAACTGCTGAAGAGCAAAGTGCTAAGGCAAGATGATAATTGATACAGAGCAAAGTTACCGTATGGTGAAGTGATGTTATGCCAAATATTTTTGCAGCGTTTCTAAAAGTGGGAGCATAACTTTGCAAACA
>JAOXXN010000395.1:39065397-39106735 GCA_026770055.1 Myrmophylax atrothorax
GCAAAAACAAAGTTAAGTTGCAAAGCCTCAGAACTGCTGAAGAGCAAAGTGCTAAGGCAAGATGATAATTGATACAGAGCAAAGTTACCGTATGGTGAAGCGATGTTATGCCAAATATTTTTGCAGCGTTTCTAAAAGTGGGAGCATAACTTTGCAAACAACTAGGAAGTGCTTACAAATTGCCTGATGTAAATTGCTTTTCTTCATTTAGCAATTTTTTTGAGGACTGAGTGGTTTTGCTCAATTGTAGCAGTTAATTTGATATAATGCAATTGGTGTAAATCATGTAGTTAGCTTGATTTATGTCATTTGTACTAGCAAAAATTTGTTTATAAACCAAGCCTAAAGTGTCTTTCTTAACACCAAAAGTACTTTTTTGACAACTACTGCTGTGAAGTAGAATACATATTGCCAGGCAAACAACATTTCAATTGTATTTTTGATTTCTTTATGGGTTGGAATAGGAAAAAGACTTGAATTATTAATTACAGAACTGTGACATGTTGTGGTAATTTCTTTGCAGATTTGGGAATTTCATTTTCAGAAAAAAGTGCTATTATGTTTAAAAGACATTTGGAGAAATAGAATGGTGTTTTTTTCACTAATATATTTCCAGTAAACATGGAGATTTAATGATTTTCAGAGATCTATAATTGTATGCTGACAGTTCCTTCACTGAGGGAAGACCACTCTACTGAGGAACAATTGTCCCACATGCAGACAATTCAGAATTCCTTTTGCAAGGGATTTTATGTCTTCTGTGGGCATTTATTTTGGCATTTTAAAATATCATGTACCAGTCTTAAGGCAGTGGGGTTTGCTGGATGGTTCTTCTCTCAGGATTCTCTTCCGCTGAATTCTCAGGAATCAATGAAATTACACTGGTATGAAATTTCTGTAAGAGGAAAACCAGATTAGATGCATGCAGTTATTTTTACATTATGCCTCTCTATTATCATCAGCAAAGACACACTATACATTTAAATGTTTTAAGTGTTGAAAAAGAATGATTGTTTTTTGATCCAAAATGCTTTGAATAACACATCTAGTGAGTGTTAGTTTAAGAATCTTTGACAACCAGTGTACAAATGAACAGCTTAGGTTGCCTGTTAACTACTGCACGTATATAGGTCTCTTGAGGGGCTCCAATAGCAACAACATGCAGTGTGCTCCCAGTCACACCTCTCCTTTCCTATGCACAAAGCTGCCATATGTTTCTTCAGTTTCTCTGTCAGCTTCACTATTCCTGTTCCTGTTAAATGCAGAGCCTGGAAGCTAGATGTGAATTGCCTCTGGAGTAGGGCAGAACTAGAAAATGTGACCTTCTGGGAGGGAAATTCATTATGTGCAAATGCTGCCCAGTGGCATAAATCAGCCCCCATGGAGTTTGGGAGGAGTGTTTCACTCTCTTGAATCTCTGCCAAGGCTAGTTAAGCTGAGAGTCTGTTATAAGCATGTTGCATACATGCTCTTCCTAAGGAAATGTGGAGGGGTTTTTTCAAGATTACTGTGCCCATTTCCATCGAATAGACCAAATCCCATTCCAGCATACAGACAAATTGAGTAATTTGGTTTCATGCAGTCTTGAGACACTGTCTTCTTGCTGTGCTGCCTCAGCGCCATTCTCTGGGGAGCTGTCACAAACCTCCGGCTAATGCAAGTTAGGAAAGCAAAGTTGCTGGCAGGCCTAGTTCCTAGGGTTGTTACTGTCCCCAAAATCTGACTCTGTCCAAAATCCTGATGATGCAGTTCATTTGGCTCAGGGCGAGTACACACTTCGTTATACATAACACAGACATGATTACATTTTCCATTTGGTAAAGTCATAGCGTAGCTCCAAGTCCTCTAAAAATAGAGACATGATTCAAGTTGCAAACAAGATGGAAGGATTTCAAATGGCTGCATTACATGTAGAGCAAGCATAGCGAAATTAATAGGAAAAAGCTGGTCTGGGGACAAGGGCTATGCTCCCTTTTTGTAAGCAAATGCATACTCGTAAAGCTGCACGAATCAAGAGTTCTACTGTTGCAAGTAGAAAGAGTCTGGTTTACTTAAAATGCAGGCTGTCACAGAATTTACCCTGCTGAAATGACAGAGCAAATAAACAATTTTTCTTAACTCACTGACCCATTTGTTTATCTGCTGAGTTGCCAAATACGCATTTACAACAGATGTTTGCATGCATGATCTGTCTATCTACAGCATTCTCCTGCACCTTTGCTTAGGAGAGACTGAGGCTATTGTAATGGCTAGTTTTGCACTCTCTGCCCGCTGGTACCCATGGCGGCCTCACTGACCTTTGCAAAAGCCAATGTAAAATTTAATTGTAATTATTGCTGTTTAGGTTAGGAGCATATGATTAGGGTGTTCTTCTTGGCTCTGCATGCAGGGGTCCAATATGCCAAATAAAATTTAATGGATAAATATGAACTCCTTAAAAAAAAGCTCCTGCTTTATACATTCGGGAGTTTGGGCAATAGGCTCTTGGGTCTCTGAAATTACAAATCCTGTTCAGGGTTCTGTCTGGGCTACTTGTGTGATCTCAGCTGAGTGAGTCATTCTGGCCTCACATCTCTAAAATGAGGATATTAGCAATTCCCTAGTCTAGAGGTCTGAGGAGATTAAATTGAGGTAGGAAAGGGAAAGGAGATGTTTAGCTCTTACAGGGACAAAGCTAGAATACAGCCTTGGGGGGCTGTTTGTACCAGAAAAGTCACAGAATCATGGAACCATAGAATGGTTTGGGTTCAAAGGTGCCTTAAAGATCATCTAGTTCCAACCCTCTTGCTGTGGGAAGGGACACCTTTCACTAGATCAAGTTGCTCAAAGCCCCATCCAACTGGGTCTTGATCACTTCCAGGGATGGGGCATCCACAACTTTCCTAGGCATCCTGTTCCTGTGTCTCACCACCTTTGTAGTGAAGAAGTGCTTTCTTATCTAAACGTACTGTCTTTCAGTTTAAAGCCATCACCCCTTGTCCTATTGCCACATGCCTTTGTAAAAATTTCATCTCCAGGTTTCCCTTGGAGCCTTCTCCTCTCCAGGATGAAATGTGGTCTTTACTTTCTGCATAAGGGTTTGGAAGTTTTAGGATGAGCTGCCCAGATACTTGGAATTTTCAGGTTGAGAGGACATAGCCTTAAGCTGCATCAGGGTAGATTCAGGTTGGACATGAGGAGGAATTTCTTCATGGAAAGGGTTGTTAAACATTGGCATGAACTGCCCAGGGAGGTGGTGGAGTCACCATTCCTGGAGGTGTTCAAGAAATGACTTGGTGTGGCACTTGATATAGTTGTGTGCCTTGGTCTAATTGAAAAGATGGTGATCAGACAAAGGTTGGACTAGATCTCAGAGGTCTTTTTGCAACCTTAATGATTCTGTGATTCTGTGATTTTCCAAGGACTAAGAAGGAGAATGTTCTCTCCTCTAACTGTCTCCAGTGTGTTGGTCTACATTGCTGTTGCCATCTCCCTTTAGGAACCATAGATCCTGTAGTGCGAAATGATACACTCAAAGTAAAATACACACTAGGTAAAGAGTAGTTTGTAAAAAAGCATATTTATTTAGAAGTAATCATTGCATCCTACAATTAACAGCAAACAGGATGCTCTCTGCAAAATAAATATTTTTAAATAGGCTATGTATTACTATAGTACCATATTTTTGATTTTTCAGAAAGATAAATTCCTATGCAAAGATTTGAAGATTACATCAAAACAATATTCATCTATGCTGCCCTACATAAACATTCAAATATAATCAGTATGATTCTAGGAGGTGTTATGTATGTTTTTAATTTCTTCACTCAGTTCACAATGGGTTTGGTGTTAAAATAATAAGAAAAATAAAAATGTAAATATTCCAATTTAGATATCCTTTATTTCCTCACTGTTGCACATGAATAAAAACTATATGAACAAAAAATGAGAAAAGCCCCCCTGAAAACATAGAGCAATGTACTGCAGGACACACAAAGTTTCTCACTGGAAATTTAACAAGGTTATTTGTTTCTGATTTGTGCCAAGGCTAAGGCTGTGACCAAATCTGACTCCTTGCTGTTCCTGTGGACCAGCAGTGCCCACGTAATTATCCACTTTTTTTCTGTCCTACTCATCCTTGTGGCAACTGGGCTCATGAAAGCCCCTGATCCACCTGTAGTGGGATGCCTTTCTCTTTCAGTCTCACCTGCTTGCACAGAGGATTTCCTGAGCACAGCTAATACAGCAGACACCACCAGACATCCCAACACACTTGCAAAACAGACAGTCAGGAGCCAATCTAAGCTCAGAGGTTAGACCTAGGTATTAGTCACTGTGAGCACAAGGGCACCAACAGGCACATGTTAATGTAGGGAGCCACACCAGTCTGAAACTGGATTTTTATGGATGGGTGCCAAAAGTTTGATGGTTTGCAGGGCAGCACTTCTTCATTGTCAAAGAACCTGCAGGTAAGCACTGTCCATCTGCTGCCACAGAGCCTTTGCCTTACTGTGTGCTCCCTTCAGAGTTTGAATTGTTTGTTGACTTACAGGGACACTGCAAAATCCAGATTAGAAAAAACACCAAGTCTCGCTCCATTTGATCTTGTCATTTCCTGTTGTTAGCAGTAGATAATGATGGAATAATTTGTTACTCTGTTAGAACTCTGCAGTATTGTTGATTCTCCTAATCTAGCTTAGCCCATAGGTCATTCATGGGAAAAGAACAAGAAATTTTCCAATAACTCTCTTGTTTCTCTTTTAAAGAATGTTGAACCTGGCTCTGTGCTTGAGAGCAATTAGTTTTGAGGCTGTTAAGAATAAATTGCTGATACCCTAGAATCTTCTTAATTGCTATCCTGATCAATGACACGCCTGCTTAATTGGGATGATTGGCAGGCAACTAATCCTGTGCAATGCATTTCAATTACTCTAAACAATATATTAATGGTCTACCGGTGTTTAAATGACACCTCTCCTGTTGTCTTCTGCCACTGTAAGCTTTTCATAAGAGTTAGAGAGAGATGGAAGCTTGAAAGGAGACATGCCCTACTTATGCAATCCCCTACTTTATTCCTCTTCCTCTCCCACTTCTACATCTCTCAACTTTATCCCAAATATTTAATACAAAATTATTGCACGTACTCTTAAACACAAATCACAAACTACAGTGGAGTTTTTCCCCTGATCCCTGACACCTGGAAGAACCACTTAATTGGTTGCTCTCTGTTTACACTGTGCTAACTGGAGTGTGCTATTACATGTAGCTTCTCACTTTGTTTTCTGCTGGTATAAAAACGTGTAATTGGACAAGCCAAGGTCTTTACTATTAGAAAAGAATACTAATAAGGTATATTAATGTTCTCTTGTTATTAGGGGAGCTCATTTAAAAAATGTCAGTGTTTTAATGATAAAAGAGAAAGTCATCTAGAAAAAAAAGTAAAAATGCATTTCATTTTAATTAGCTCTAATTAGAAGATTAATAGATTTTAAGGACTGAAGGAGTCATTGTGATGTTTGGAGCTAGTTCCACAGGACATAGTCACATAAAAGAAAAGAGATCTAGCCTCTGATGGTACATCAGCATGCATACAGCAGATATCTACTGCTTACTGGTCATCTAGGCCCATTATTCTGTCAAGAGGGAGGATGTGATTTTCACCTCTTAAGTAAGATATCTAAACCAGTATAAATTGACTGCATCCTAGACTAAGGAGACTCATAGGCTAAAAAGGGAATTGAGAGTGACTAGGTCATTATGGTGGATGTCAAGTTATAGATTAGACAAATCTCAGTGTGTCTCATATGTCCCACAAATAGTGAAATAAGGAATGCTTCAACAGCCACTGCCTTAGCTTGGAGATGTCTGAACTTGCAGAGTATTTTGTTCCTGAGACTCCTCATGCTGCTGTTCTCTCTGGTGCACATGGCCAGGACTGCTGTCATCTGAGCAAGCATTTTCATACTGAGACAGCAGAAAGCCTTCAGTGAGGGAAAGCCCCCTGACTGTGTGCAGGTCCCATGCCTGACTACTGTGGGACCTTTGAAGGGAAGCTGAGTGACTTGGTGATGTGGGAATACATGCTGGTGGCTTCTCTGCTAAGGTAAACAGGAACTGAGATTATATTGGAGCACAGTAATTCAGGTAAGAGACAACTCCTTGACTTTTAGCTCATGCCTAAGCCATGTGCTCCTAAGCCTCTCATTGGTCACCATCTTGCAGGCATGTTGACCTTCCCCCAGCACATGCTAGTAAGGCCAGGTCCTTCACAGAATCATATAATAGTTTGGGTTGGAAGGGACCTTTCAAGATCATCTCATCCAACCCCCCTGAAATGAGCAGAAACATCTTCAGGTTTCACTTCCCTAACTCTATCTTTGCTGTTCACCAACAAATAGCCCGTTTTCACTTGGTTAAATGCTGCTTTTAGAAATCTTTACCCTGCCTGAATATCTGCTGATGTACTAAGTACATAAAACAATGATCGGGTGACTATTTAGCCTTGCTTTGGTAAGTCATAAACCACACACCTTAGACCTTCAGCTTTACAGTAACAGATAATAGCTCTGGTATATATTGTTAATAAATACAATTTAAAAAAATTGCAAATAGAAAAAATAGGTTGATTCTTTATTAGAGATTTTCATTTCTGTTCATCCCTTTCATATTTGTTTCTGTTTATCCTCTTGCTGTTGCATTTTTGGAGACGTGTTGTAGTGTAAATTGTGAGGAACAGATAACTGCTTTGTTTTCACAGCACTTACATATGTGTAAAATAAGCTTTTTTATGCTATAAATTAAACCTCTGGAGAATTGTAAAGACAGACTTTAGGATTTCTACCTTTGCTGCACAGCTTTGCAGCCCTCAGTCTTATTATTGTCTTTATATGTATAATCACTACCCCAGGGACAAGCTTCCTTCCAAGTAAGAGTGTGTAGTTGCTGAATCTGTATTTTTGAAGAAATCTTTCTTTTCCTGACAGTTACTCCAGAGAGCAAAGAGAAAAGGACAAATGTTTTCTCAGATGTTGATTTGGTAAAAAGGGCAGGAGACTGAGCAGGTTGGAGTATTAATGGGTTCTTTTAGGTGAACAGAGGAGAAAAGGGAATAGTGATATGTGAGAGGAGTCAAAACACCAGAAGGATATTGCGTAGAAGGCAGGACAAAAGGAACAGGGATGAAGGCAAGTTTTCAGTGACACTGCAGGCAGATTGACAATGAGAACAAATGGTGGATTGCTTGGAGGAAGCATTGGGCACAGCAAGGGTTGGAGTCCAGGAGCAGCCAGGATGTTGGTGCAGGGCATGGCAGCCAGGGCCCATCCCACCTGACCTGGTCAGGAGAAGGGTGACTGGGGGTCACTGGAGCAGTCCCAGCCCTGGTTATTGGGCTGCTCTTTGGGGATAGGGAAGGGGCAAAGCTGAGCCAGAATGGGCTGTTCCCTGGGGTATACATGGCTCACCCCTAGCACAGGCAAGGGAGCAGAGCAACCTGTGTGAAAATGAATCTGTCTTTGCCTGTCCATCCTTGTGAGAATGACAGCAGGAGAGATGCAGTATAAACATTGGCCAAAACCAGTGCTGCACCAGGGACTGTGAGGCAACTGCAGAACAGGCTGCTCCTGAGGTGGATGTTGGCCACTGCTGGGACAGAAGGGAACTGAGACAAACTCCCATGTGACAGAGGGATAGGGTGATCAGGCACAAAGTCTTTTGATTCAACTTTTCTCTTTGTGATATTGCAGTCACAAAGGCAGCCATTTCTTTTGCTTGAACTGTTTCTCTGTATGCACAGCGATAGATTGCATGGGCTGGGTATGTGCAGTGAATGCAAACCACCAGCATTGGAGTTTATGTGCAACAGAAGGTGCTCGTAGTAGGAAAGACAAGGTATGAAGGTGTGTGAGGAGAAGGAATGGGGCCTGAGGACTCCTTGCATGTGTGTGTGGACGCAGTGTGTCTACCTAATGTACAAGAAGGGCAATCTTCAGTGATGTCTTTCTTCCCTCTGAGGAATGGGACAGCACTTCAAGTAGACTTTTGATGGCTGTCTTCATGAATAATGCTAATTTCATCTTAATGCCAAAAGTTTAAAACGTTAGCTTTTGTACAGTAGGAAATGAATGAACAGTGCATCAGAAACATCTGTCAGGTTATAGAATAAAGGATTAATTAGCATTTTTATGCCACGTGGAATTAATTCATGCCAGGACATCAGAATTTGTCTTTGCAAATGTATGGGAAAAACACTTTTTCTGGTCTTTCTTCTTGTTCTCAGACTAGAGGGAGGGAGAAAACAGTTGTACCATGTTAGCACCAGTGAAAGTCTGCAGGGTGCAATGCATGTTTGTGCATCTTCAAAGCACTTTACAAATAGAAATTAACCGATTGATAATGCACTGGGATTCTATGGCAAGGATAATTCTGCAGTCCTATCAAGAGTTCAAGGGTGTGATTTTCAAAAGCAACTTAAATGACTTTGTAGCACAAATTCAAGTCAATGACACTTACCATTCTGTTGTCTAAACACTGTGTTGAGTTGCAGAGTGTGTTGGCACTGAAACAAAGATAGCAGTGAAAAAGGAAGGGAAGAAGAAAGACCTCTATTAATGATCTCACTTCTGGAAAATCTGTCACTGTCACATTGCAAATTCCATGTGGCTTGATTATTACAGAATTGCATGTATGGCTCTAGAGAAGGTAGCTGCCTATTCAGTCTAGCAAATGAAGTATTTTGCCAAAGACAATAGTTGGAAGGTTCAGCTATGAGTAGGAGTAGGTTCTTGAGCAGTTCAGAACTGAAGTTGATGTAGATATTTATTCTCCTAGCCTGCTTTTAGCTCTTTCAGGCATCTCTGACTCAGTATGCTGGAGTGACTGACTGCCTCCTTTCATTGACTAGGCAGAGAACTCCAGTCCTTCACTTTGATCAGTTGAATCATTCCTAAGCTAGATACCTGACATGGGCATGCATATATGATGTGAAAACCTGCCAGAATGTGTATTTTTATCATCAAGGCTACGTTAAAAAATTGGAACAAATAGATGGAAATCCCTAAATGAAAGTTGGATACTTGAAAAAAACCCACAAACTTCTTCCAGAAACTACTAGCTTTATAAAAGAATCCCTGAGTGAAATCGTATGGGCTTGTGTCATGTGAATAGTGGTATTATAAGAACAAAATGGTCTCTTGGGCCTTAAAATGAATATGAAAATCATTCTAAGTTGCTCTCAAGTTTCTTATGTTCCTTATGCTACAACCTGGGCCGTAGGATCTAAGGAGCAGAACATAGCATATTCATGCTGTGTCTTGTCTCCACTGTGGCAGGGAAGTTTAAGAAAATATAAATATACAAGAATTTTTTAACCCCTTGGTCTCAGTTTTATTGTTCCTCCCCTTTATACGGTAGACACACAATATTTTAATTGACTCAATTATAAGTGTGATGGGATAGTTAATAGGATTTATATGCTTTGTATATACTTCATAAATTCTGAAGCACTATAATGCATTAGGGTTATAGATAAACTATATGAAGAAGCTGGTGAATTGAATAATAGAAAGAATAATAGGAAACCAGTAATTGAAAACCTATAAACTCTATTAATGCATGCCCTTCCTTGATTAATTTGTAATAATAGTGCAGTGGCTAAATCAATCAAGGATATTACAACAATAGCTGACTTAAAATGCTCCCCTCTAAAGAGATTTCTTGGAATTTTATTCTAATTCCACACACTGAGTGAATTAAAGATGGAGTCAGTCAGATATTGTTCTGGGTTACACCAAACTGATTTTGAGTGGAACCATATTAATATAATTGGGAGCAGAATTTGGCCCTGAGCTCTCACTTGTGCCCTCACCATGTGAGGAAGGAGAGGGGAGAGACACTCCCCAGATTTGCCTGTAGTTTTCTAATTTGAGACTTGCGCAGAACGCAACCCTGAACCGAAGTCCCTCTGTACCCACAGCAGCATACATAATGCATAAGCTATTAAGTGTTGTGAAGAGTGCTCTGCTTGTTGGAGAGCTGCAGAATAACATGGCTAACAGATGTTGTGCTTCTAAAGCAGTTGAACTCCTGAGTGTGCTTTTATCTTCTGATCTGCAGCGCACTGTGGCTCCCTCACTGGTGCATACACAAGGCAGACAGATTAGCGTTAATTAGAGATAGGCTTTGCTCATTTTTTGTTGCCAGTTTCAGTTTTTGGGAAAGTAAATGTTTCTCTCCTTTATAATTTAAAATAAAGGCATTTTAGAATATATTACAGGGGGAGGGGGATTAGGCAGTAATCAGTGATGTTTATGCTTAAATTGGCTAGTGCAGGTCTGGAAGTCAACTATCAAAGTCCCAAAGTGGATGAAGGCTGGCGGGGAGGATGAGGAGGGCCAGGCTTGGTGCTGATTGTCATACAGGGATCCCAAGAGGAAAGCCAGAAGAGACAGGGAGATGTGCCATTTTGCAGCATGGCTTTGTGAAGAGAAGCATTAGCTGATTATTCCTTCTAGGACATTACTGAGCTATATTAAAGCATTTTGCATTGCTGCTTATAATGAGAAAGGAAAGGGAGCTCTCTCCACCTTCTGACCCCCCTCCCTCCAGCACAAATGCAAGGGAGGATTTATTGCTTCATTAGCAGCATGATCACTCTTCACAATGAGTATTAAAGTATTGGCTTACTGGGTTATTTAGGGAATGAGTCTTCCCCCAGCTATTCTTCATTCCCACTGCCACTGCACCCCCAGTTTATTTCATGTACTTTTGCCATTTTCCCATCATGATCAGCACATCACTCCTTCCCTTTCAGTAGTGATAGGACACTGGCAATAGAACAAATATTTTTGGGTTGACAGTATGTTACGGAATTATAATGGGGGCAGGGTAAATTGAAATCAAAGCAAAACCAGATTCCACTCATTCTTCAGATTCTCAGGCAGACTGAGACATCTTTTGCAGTTCATTGATCTTTTAACATGGGCTTACAGATCCTTGCCAGACAAGGGGTGTAAGCTCCCACATGGTGAAGGCTATGCTCTCTGTTCCAGTTGTACTTGTTTTTTTTCTTCTCTACAATACTGTATTTTCTGTTGTGAGAATATGGTGTGGCCTCTGCAGTGCCTACATTTACCTGCCCCCCTTCTTAATGACCCCTGTACCATGGCACTTTATCAAATGGAAAAGGTTCACTCAGTCTGATGTCTTCCTGAATATATCAGTTAGAGAAAAGAACTTTTGCTTTTGCGAAGCAGTAATTGTGGTAGGCTTGTGCGTGTTGCTTTTTTCTATCATTTATTTCAATTATGTCCTGTTAGATTTCTGCAACAGCTGCCCAGCAGTGAGGCTCTGTAGGCCACCATGTCTTGGTGCTTCAAATTGTGGTTATGTTTAGAAAAGTGAATACTTATTCAGCCTGTCTAGTGCCTGTGTGCTTTGAGTCATATTTGCTTACTTTCCTGACACAAACACATTTTTATTACCACTACCATCAGAGTGCCAATATACCTCTAAGCTGCAGGATGACCTGTAATCTACTCCGTCTCATGTAGCATCGACATTGTCAGCAATGCTTTAATTGTAGATGATATTTTGGCCCTAATGCTTGGAATGGACTCAGCTTGGCCTCCATCCACAGAAAAATTTGTGAGAGTGTATTTTCCCTGTATCTGTTAGGAGGCAATTCGTTACTTGGTACTTTTTGGTTTTGTCATAAGTGAGCAGTGTTTGATACCACCAGAGCAGCAGTTAGAGAAGCGAGAGTTCAAGTCACTTCTTTGGTGAACCTCAGGGGTGTTCAGCAGATGCATATGCTCACTCTCTGAAGTCTCTTCAGAGGCAATGTCCTTGTGGGATTTGCTGCATTTGTATGAGCTGAATATTATGAGCTGCCTACCTGTTTCCATGTTGTTTTCTCTGGTACTTGTAAGACAACTCTGCACGCAGAATGTTACTATCAGAGGGTACGATGCTTGTTTTGGCTCTGTAGTTGTTACTTGTTTTGGCTCTGTAGTAATGAATGGATTTATTTTTAACTTTAAGCCAGGCTAATTTGACAGTGTTATTGCAGTTTAACAAATTAACACTTCAATTTGTCATTGCTACCATCTCTTAGGGGAGGGGTTGTTCTGAAGGGTAGTGCAGCTAGCAGTGGCAGCAGGCACCACTGTCGCTGACAGCAACACTTCCTGACTCCTTGCAATTTTGAAATGGTGAAAGCATCAGTACTGGCATGTACTTCAGAGTATGGGAGCACCTGCATTACAAGCACTCATGCCACGATACATCCTTGCTATGGAGAAAGGAACAACCAGGGCAGTGCAGAACTTTTCTGCTACTAATGATGGTACTGAAAATGATTACTATCTTGTCTCTATTTCAGTATTTCATCACTGATGACACTGTGGCTGCCTCTACTTTTGATTTTTAGGATTCTCTTTATCACCCAGGTCTTTACACTAAGAACTATGTTCTTAGTTGTGCCAAAGATTCTTTGATGTCCCTGAAGCAAATGGGTTTTGCACAATGTGCACGCGCACTGCTAAACTCTCTTGCCCCTCAAAACTCAATGGCCCAATTCAAGCATCCTATGGGAAACCTGGGATCAGGGACTAAGATAGCACCCAGAATGGCCAGTGTCACATAAGTGCTGGAATCTGCAACCTGTAATTGTTATTTTAGCAGCACAGATGTGGTACTTGAGGCCAAATAATGTGCTTATTTCTAGTACCTTGGCCCGTGTCTGGTATATATTGAGAGCCCTTGCTCTTAACACTAAATAGAAAACTTTAGGAGCAACGTGGTTGTTGCAGTGGTCTTTATTGTGTCCCTTCACTGAATCTTGATGATGCCCTCTCCAACATGAGTCCCCATTTCTTGTCCATGTTATGATGTCTCTTGTTTCAGTGCTTTTGGAAAGGTCCAAAAAGTCCTCTAAAACATGTGTATGCAAACAGAAAATCCAAGGCTGAGTTTTTGCCTTCCTCTATTCCTTTTCCACACCAAAGAGGAGGACATCCAAATCCCTCTGTGTCCTCTTGGGAAATGGTGAAAGGATCTAATGGGGCATGCTAGAGAATCTTTGTCTGGCAGTCATGGCACAGAGATGCTGAGTCCTGTTCCCTGTAGACACATGTGTGATTGAGCTTGTAGGTGCTGTCTGCTGCTTTGTCTGCTCCAGGGGCACAAATATAGGCAGCGTCCTGGCAGAACAGTGGTCCTCAGGTAACATTTGCCCACCTACTCATCACTTTTCTGAGGTCAAAACTATGAAAGTTGGTGGGTTTGGGGCTGATGTGGTTTGCCATGGGACAGCAAATGAGCTGGGCCTGGGTTAAGGGCTAGGAGGATCTGCGGGAGCCTGTAGGGTGCAGATAATCAAGACACATGTGATTATCATGCTGTCATAGTTTTTGTTGTTTCTGTGGTAGAGAACACTTGGCTTTGATTTAGCTAGACCCTGAGCACAAGCTTATCATTAATAATCAGGAAACTCTTTTACTCTTTGTGTTTAGTTAAAAGGAAATCTTTTCACTATTCACCACATAACCACATCCTTTAACGTCACAGTTTTATTTTCTGGCAGTCCAAAATGTTGAGAGGTTAACACCTCAGAGCTCAGACATTGGATGGGATAAATACTCCATTTTTAGTGTCAATGGCTGGCATAGATACTCATAATTAATATTTAGTGTCTAGACCAGACCTCAGAGTATCTTGAGCATAATGGATGATGTGAGATTTTTGCAAATCGAAAAGTAAGTACCTGTTGCAGGAATGAAAACAAGTTGATATCAACACATTGTCACTGGCAATGTTTATTTTATTCTCTTGGTTCCATAACCTTGCTTCATGGATTTTCAGTCTCTGACATTTTTTCTCACAGTGTGAATTGTATGTTGTCGGGATTAAGGCATTAACTCTAAGACCAGGATTTCCAGTTTCTAAGTTACCTCACTTGATGGTTACTATATATTAAGTTTCACATTACAGCTCTTTAATTTCCACAGTTTCCTAGCTTGATCCTCTTACAGAAGAGAGTTTTCCAGGGGGTTACTGCTACATCCAGCTCTGCTTTAGTTTCCGCCTTTAACAAACATTTGACAAACTAAGGCATGAATCTTACAGGAAAAAGCAATAGTTAAAGGCAATCACAATCATGCCCTTGTAACACATCTTCCTAAATGTCAGTTTATTTTGTAGTTTGCTGGTTAATCTGTCAGATTGAAAAATATATTTAAATTATGTGAGAATACTAATCTGTCAGCATATGGTAGATTTTGTCTGACCTTTGATGAATTACAATTTTGGATACATGAATTTCTTTTCACTGGCACTCTATGGTAAGGATCATGATTGCTTTACATTTTCTAGGCAGAACACCTGAGAGCACTTCTCACTGGATAAAGCAGGACTCAGGGAGTTTTCACAGGGTCTTTAAATGGTTTGTCAAGTTTCTCATTGGCCAGAGATCAATGTCAAACCTCTGTTTTGATGTCAGATGGCCCTCAGCTGTTTCACAGCTGCTGCGGTTGCTCTGCACAGCCTAGTGCCATCCTCCAGTATCTTTCGTCTCTTATGTCCAGGTGAGAGGATGACAGAGTAATCAGCAATACCTCCAGGTATTATTATTCCCAAGAGCTCTGTTCTCAGTGAAGGATTTTGATTTTACTTCCTAGGCATTCAGCAGGAAGTCTGGCTCAGGACTTGCCACTTAGTTAACAGCCATGTTAATGCCATTGTAGAAAATGATACCTGATTCTTCAGAAAGAAAACTGTATCATCAAAGCAGGTTTTTTTCATTAATGTGAAGCTACTCTCTTTTTATAAACTTCAGCACACTGCAATCCAGTAATGCCCTTCTATAGGCAGGCAAATTTATGTTGTCTTTTCTCTTCCTTCCTTTTCAGTAGCCTGAAAGCATGGATGATATTTTTTTTTTTACATAGAAACAATCCACAGTAATCATCTGGTTCTAGCAATCTTTGTGCCCTTTCCTGAAACATTCCCTAATCACTACAATGTAATTTCATTTGCTTTTATTAATTACTTCTTTTTGCTTGTACTGTCAGATTAGTTCTGAAATATTTCCATTGTAGGAGCTATTTAGACCTTTCTCCTTTAGATCCATACCAGATAATCAGGGTAATTTGATTAAAATGGGAGACTGACTTTTGATTCATGTTTCTTCATTCTACACTGAGGGAAGAAAGTTCAGGTCATCTTTGAACCACACATAATACTAGTCAAAAAACAATATGATAATCCTGACTCCATTGGTCTTCATCTCTGTAGGAACTTAATTCTCTTTATCTATATGTAATTTCTATTTAAACTATGAATTAAAAGAGTGCAATTAAAAAAAATTACCAGTGCTCACACAAAATGCAGAGACAATTATGCTGAAGAATCTGTAGAGACATAAATCTTCTACCAGCACAGCAGAAATAAAATATGTCCATAGTTCTCATTAAGAAAAGAGAATGAACAGTGAGATAACAAAATGTGAAGAGGACATAACACTATTTTGATGTGAGATTTTCAGAGGTTACTTAAAAATTCTAGTTGGGTGATCAGCACAGAAGCCAAGAATCTTTTGTCCTGAAAAATGCAGATTAAGGCATGGTCAAAGGTAGATTGCTTCTTTCTAAGCACTCAGGAAGCAGAGCTGGACATCACTGCAGGGAGTTCTGCATGCAGAAGTGGTCAAAAGGCAAACAAAAGACATACTTCCGAAGCTTTCTTCCTGTCCCTGGAACTTGGACATTTTTTCTCAAACTGTATTGAAGCATTTGGGTTTTACATTTTCATGAAACTGGAAAGGACAATCAGTTCCTGCAGGTAGTAACTAGACTGATTCTTTTAATCTTCTTTTATTTTCTGCAACACATTACCAAAGCAACTGATAAATGCCTGAAAATATGACTGACTTCTGCCTCTGAATTTCTGTGAATTTATAAAATGTTTCTTTGTTATTAATTTTAATTGTGTATGGTTCTATTTAACTAAGACAAATGATAGTACTAGTAACTACAAGTCAGTTTTTCCGAATTATGTTTGTATATTCATTTTAGTTATAGTACAATTCAGAAGAGGACTACTGAGATGTTTCTCTTCAGTTACTATTTGGGAAAAATCTGCTAGTTTAGCAATATAAGTTGAATGTCTGCCTTCACAGAAAAGGGTGGAGGATTCTTGAGATTGTCAAAGTGTAGCATCAGATGCTGTCAGAGACTGCTGAAGGGACATTTTCCCACTTTCCTTCTCTTGCCACTAGTGAAGAAGATTTAGGTGTGTTGGTTGATGAAAATCTCAACACCACCCATCAATTGTGTGCTCACAGCCCAGAAAGTCAAACATATCCTGGGCTGCATCAAAAGCAGTGTGGCCAGCAGGTCAGGGGAGGGGATTCTGGCCCTTTGCTCCACTGTCTTGGGACCCTGCCTGGAGTACTGAACCCAGCTGTGGGGTCTCCAGCATAAGGAGGATGTGAGCCTCCTGAACCTCCTGGAGCAAGTCCAGAGGAGGGCCCTGATAGTGGTCAGAGGGCTGGAGCACCTCTCCCAAGCAAGAGAAAGCTGTGAAAAGAGAAGACTCCCTGGTGACCTTATAGCAGCCTTCTACTGTGTAAAGGGGGCCTACAAGAGAGCTGGAGAGGGACTTTTTACAAGGGCATGGAATGATAGGACAAGGGGGAAAGGCTTTACTGTGAAACTGAGTACGTTTATATTACATATTAGGAAGA
Source organism: Myrmophylax atrothorax (assembly GCA_026770055.1). NCBI lineage: Eukaryota > Metazoa > Chordata > Aves > Passeriformes > Thamnophilidae > Myrmophylax > Myrmophylax atrothorax. The sequence goes on from JAOXXN010000395.1 coordinate 39,082,118, forward strand.
AATTCTTTACTGTGATGGCAGTGAGGCACTGGAACAGGTTGCCTAGAGAAGCTGTGGATGCCCCATACATGGAAGCGTTGAAGGCCAGGTTAGACAGGGCTTTGAGCAACCTGATACAGTGGAAAGTGTCCCTGCCCAAAGCAGGGGGATTGGAACCAGGTGATTTTTAAGGTCCCTTCCAACACAAACCATTTTATGATTCCTGACACTGGATTAGTTACCTGATAAATAGGATTTCTTGTATTTCCCATCTTCATGAGTTTTTGAGAATCTTTCAATACTCTAATAGTAGCAGACCTTTATTGCCAGAGCAGCATGGCACATGTTTTTGCCTGTCCATGTTCAGCAAAGCAGTAAAGTGCATTCTTACGTTAAAATATGTGAGTAAAGTTATGTATGTGCTTCACTGCTTTGTAAAATGCTGCGACTGTCTCAACCTTGGCCAGTAAAGACTACTTTTCTGACATCTGGGCAAGCCACAAAGGCCTGTCCAGATGGGATTTGCAATCTCGCCTTTCCGCTCCGATTCAGAGGCATCTTCAAGAGGTCATTGTGGCTGAGCGACTGCAGATTGCAGCTTTCCCTAGCAATGCCTGCATTTTCTCCATTATACCTGGCACAAACAATCAAATAAATGCAAACCAGAGATGAAAAATGAATCAGACAGAAGCCTCAGAGGTAAATGAAGAACCTTTGTTTTCCATTTAAAACTGCTGGAAGCAGTGGTCTGTATGCCAGACCTTGGGTCTTGTGTAAATGACTTATTCTCGGCATAATTTGCCACCTACATTGGACTGAATGAAAACCCATCAGTGAAAGGCTTCCAGATAGAGTCTCTGCAACATTTGGGTTTAGTTCCAAATTTCAAAGGTCATTTAGAAAATCCAGGTCAGGATTCAGAGTTGAATTTCAAATGTCCCTGAAGTTCATGTTTGTTCAGACCTAAGCCTAAAGATCTGAACCAACATGATAATGCAGATTTAAAACCTGAACTTGTAGGTTTATGCAGAATCATTTATTCAAACCCTTGGTTACTTTTCTCTCCATGGTATTATTTACCACACACAAGGGCATATAAAATAACTACTTAATAATTATGAACTGCTAAACCCCCTCATTATGCATTGAAAATGTGTGAGTTTAAATTCTCTAAATGATGTGGAAGTTGGACTGTTGGGAACATTCAGCTTGCACATTATCAAAGTGTAGGCTACTCTCTAGTACATTTGTCTGATATACAAGACAATTTCATCTCAACTTGGATGAGATACAGAAGCGTAGGCTCTGTGGAATATGAAGTGGGCTTGGTGGAGCAGAGGGAAATTCATGTTATGTTCAATGTGCCTAGTAAATAATGAGATATTAAATTATAATGTGTTCCAGGAGTTTTCAACTGTATTTTCTCTTTAATCATTTCATTACTCAGATTCCTTTGTTTCTAACTTGTGTCTTTCATTAGAATTTTTGGACTCGAGTATCTGTGCGGGGAGCTCTGGGTCCCAGTGGCACCGTCACTGCATTAATGCTTCAAATAAGAAGGAGATTTGTCCACAGCAGAATCAGTTTTGTTTTCTGAGGTACAGATTTCTGCTATGGGCATGAGCTCCTGGGCAAGCCTGTGAAGACAGGCTTCATCGCAGCAGACACCATATGTAGCTGGAGATCCCTTTGACCGTACCTCACTTCCATGACCCCATAATTCCAATGAGCAGATGTGGATCCTTTTTCAGTGAGACCTGCAGCAGAGCTGATGTAGTGTGACTGCCCAGGTTGGACCAAAGGAAAGGACTCCTGTAGCTTTATGCGAGCAAGTGCTATCCCGCTCGCTATACCTGTCCCTTGGCATCGCTGTCTGAGCACTGGACCAGCAAGCAGGATTGGTGATTTCAAACAGATGGGCCTAAGCACAGTCTGAGCCAGGGGAAACATGTATGTGAATCGCTTGTGGGTGTTAAGGCAGGATTGCGATTGGATATTCTCAGCAGCACATCAGGTATTAGGGTCCAAACATTTAAACAGTGTAAATGACTTGAGCATCTTAAAAATGCATGCTGGATAGTTAAATTCCTGTTAATGGGAAGGGGAAGGGAGGAGGATCCTGCAGATAGAGCATCTCAAGCAGCAGAGGATTTAGGTGTATGCACTTTCATTTGTATCAATGAGTCAAAGAAGCCACATGTGAATTTGTGACCAATTATGTCACAGGAAGGCAAATAGGCTTCTAATGTATGGTCTAAGTGAAACCCAAGGACACACGTTTCAGGTGTTTCCCTTTGACTACCAGGTGCTAAAGTGTCTATTACAGGAAAGCAAGGAAAGTGCTTTAATTATATTTCTGTAAACAAGGTCCTGATTTCCTGGACTGAAGCCTTAGGGAGCGTTATAATGTGGCAATTGGTATGGGTTGGTGTACTGGTCGTTTTGTTTGACCTTGTGCTGTTTAGAGGAGCCTAAAGGTGTTTGATCCCTGGTTGCTCATGACTTGCTTATGTTTCTTTGAAAATCTCCTCTTTAATATTTGCTATAAAATAACCCTGTTGACATTGGCTATGTTTATGGTACCAGTCTGCAAGAGCTCTCCTTACTGTGCTTCCCATTCCAGGCACACAAACTAGTCATGCTTTATTTCCAGGTAGGATAAGACTTAGCCATGCAAAGACAGAGTTCTTCCAGACCCAGGTTTTGAGGAAAGGAAACGTGCCTGGGTAGGAACAAAGACATGATCCAAGAGATGGTGGGTCCAACTAGGTGACCAGGTATACAAGTCCATACATTAACACAGCCCCACTGGTAAATCCATACATTGACATAGACACTACTCTGTAGTGTAGTAATTTATGCAGAAAGAATTCAGCCAAAGATGGTGGTTACTGAATATTCTGCCATATTATTTTTGAACTGGTATACAGATATAGTTGCCATAGCTGGTACAATTTAATCTGCTGTAAATAAAAAACCAGAAAATCTTTGCAGTCTTGGATTTCAGTGTGGGCCCAGTGTTGACACCAATTAAACTTAAATAATGGCAGTAGGAGTACAATAAGGTTGCAAAGATCCCACTCCAGAACTGGAAATTCTGGAACGTGTGTTAGCTGAATGCTTTGATGCATAGTGGTATTGTCTTTAACAATAATACATAGGCACACATACACTGCCATTAGGAAAATGTGCCCATAGAAGGCACTCAGAAAAATGTAACCGTGTTTATGGCTTGTGTAAAATCAATAAAGTTCATTGTTGTGCAGTCCAAATGGCTCCCTTTGGTGCAGCTCTCTTTACAACGCTTTGAATGACAAAGCCCTTGTTGGAGGGTTCTGAGAAATGGTAATTTAGTTTCAAAGATGTATATATATTTATATATATATATATATACACACACAGAAAACTAAATTGAAATGTTTGATAAATAATACAAAGCCAACAGGAAATATTAAATGCATTTTAATTTGGCTACTGTAATGCAGGGTACTGTCAAATAAATATGCACTTTTATTTCATAAGATCTACGTTGCTTTGGTTTGGTAAGAAAACATACAGTGCTGATCTGAAAAGTGACTTGACACTTGAAAACATAACCTAGAACTAGCAAAAGGAATAAAAGAAAACATGTTGGCATGCCAAACTGTTAGCTTAGCACTTGACTTACAGATGCCCTATATTTAAAACATTTATTTTCTTAAATGCAGAATCATAGATATATTTATAGCATGTTTATCTCCGTGTTTTCCTCCACATTCAATTCCTTTTGTGACCAATTGCTAACTGCTCTTGCATACTATAAACTGTCTTTCATTATAAGTGCATTCAAAACTTTTGTATGAAGTTATCTGGGAGCACTGAAACCTCCAGAGAGGCAGTGTTACCAGTCTTCTAGTGGTGAAGACTCTCCTGCTTGGCAGAGGTTCTTTAGTGCATTGGTTGTCCTATATGCACCCCAAATCTGCAAGCTGGTGTTAGACACAGTGTGCTGGGTTCAACCTGTGCAGATGGACTTTATAACACAGATTGGATGTCCTGCCTGCATGACCCTGAATCTTTTTCAGAAAACAGAGGGGGAGTTTCCCCAAGAAGAGATTTTGATGGATGGGCTGGACCCATGTTAGTACCTTTTCCTTGGCACATCAAACACAATATGTGTTGGGCTGCAAGTGCTAAGGGGCACTGTTAGGGTCCCCCTTGCACACAGTTTCAGACGGATGACAAATTCTCTCTGAACACTTCATGCTGTAATACTCCATCCTCTTTCAGTATGGCAAGAAGTCAAATTTGCATATGCTTACATCTAAATACAAATGAATATAAATAAGAGGTGAATACTTTAATTTGATATTCTGTTCAGTGAAAGAATCAGTCAATTGATTAACCTGTTATTCAGTCCATTATTCAGGGTTGTATCACCATGAAGTCAGAATTATTTATGAAACTTTGATTAATTTTAAATCCAGTCTTAGTTTTAGGCTATCAATTAAACTATATAAAAAAAAGCAATTGGTCATTTTACCTTTTAAGAATTTTTATTTAAGTTCACACAAAATTCTATCTCTTCTGAAAAAATCATAGCCATGTGCCACTGTGTTTGTCTCTCTTAAGTCTATTATTTCACCTACTGTTTTCATTTAATTCCATGAAATTGGTGAAAGCTGTGAGCACTCAGCACCTTCCCAAACCAGGCTCCTTCAGTTTCATTGCCTAAATATGCATTCAGGTATTTGCTTCAGGTGGAAGTGTTTTGATATGCTGGGCAGTGGGTTCTGGCAGGAATGTTAATCTTTATGAGTCCCACCACTGAGATTTCAGTCTTTGAGGGCAACCCCTTGTGGTAATGAAAGAGCCTGTGTTTCAGTGATCCTATCATCTCTGCTGGCTGGAGTTTTAACTCCTAGTAGGGCCACTTAAGTTTAACAGGTCAAAGAGGCCAGATGAAATGAAGCTCACTGTTTTGCTAGACTGGCAGGTGATTGATAGTTCCGTAAGTTACACTCATTAGCAAAAAAAAGTCAAGCATCAAAAGCACTCTAAGGTAGTCTCACAAGCAAGGTAATGCAGTAAGCAATTTTAGCAAGTCTTGATATGAGTTGTTGGTAAAGCCAGGTCTCTACAACAGAGTTTTCTGAAGTTAAAAATGTACATAAATTTCTAGAGCATTAGAATGTAAGTTGCAATAATGAAAGTTCATATTGGTAATGAAAAAATGGGAAAATGCAAGCCCTAAATCCTTGTAGCACACAAACTTCATTGCTGACAAAAAGCATTTTAAAAATGAGGAAATCTGTCATATATCCAGGGATGCAGGATAGTTACTATTCAGTGAACATAATGTTAATGCAGAAGCAGCAGCATCACTCATAGACTAAGAGCCAGTTATGACTGCAGAGTTTCTCATCAGCGTGTTCCAATTGACAACATTGCTGGGCCAGTATCTTTGCAATCATGGCAATAAAAAAAGTTGAGGCAGTCAAAATACATTGGAGAATGGAATGAGCAAGTGCAATCCCCATATTTTAGATGAGCTTGAGTTAAAAATAATAATCAGTGCCCAGTGTCAGAGTTCGGAGTGAGCGGAAATCATGTGGCTGTCTACAAATCATGGGAGTCATCCAAATGGAGTCACTGGGAAATGCTTCAACTGGTTTAACTTTTACTAAAAGGAAATTCAGAGCTTGAAGACATGAGTAGGTATAGATGAGCTGATACTAGAAATTACCAGATTTTTTGTTTGGTAAGAACAAATACACTAGAAAATCACATCCTTTTTATGATGATGATGCAAAAACATGAGAATGAGGCTTGGGGATGTTTTAACAATTTTTTGTCAGCAGCTGGAAATCTGCTGTGCTCCTCTTGGAACTGGTGTAACTGCAGTTGAAATATGGGTTTAGGACTCAAGTTAAGAGTAGACAGACTGGATAGACCCCAGAGGAGGGTAGCAGGAAAAGAGGATTAGGAAACGTGCTTATGGAAATAAGGTGAAGGAAGTGATTTGTCTAATTTAGCAAAAAGAGGCCTGAGGGGAAACTTCATCTTCCAAAACGTACATGAACGATGGGAGGGAACAGTGAGCAATTGTTGCAACACTGGGACAGTCATTCAAGGCTCCGCATTAGAGGTTTTTAAAAAGTGGTTAAAGGAAACTCTGCCAGGGATAGTCTACAACTGCTCGATCCCAACTTATAATGCAAAGAGTGGGCCGAAAATATCCTTGCAATTCTTTTCCAAGTCTTCTTTTTTATGATCCTGAAAAGCGTAAGGAAAAGGCAAATCAAGACACAAACCCTCACATTTCATATTGTACCGATGAAAGGAGTCTACGTGTGTTGAGGCTCAGATCCTGTACGAGTCAGCCCTGATGTACCATTGTCTTTTTTGAATGACCATATCATGGATGCAGCAACAGCTGTTATTGATTTTCAGAAAAGTGTCTCTGAAGTCTACATAACTGAGGGATAGAAAAGAAACAAGCCAAGAAAAACATTAACTCCTCAGGAATACCTTTAAAAAAAAAAAAAAGGACAGCAAAAAGTTTTAAAACAAAGAACAGTGTAGCACAAGGCAACATAAGAATAATATAGATAATTTAATCAAGAAGGTCAGTTGGTTAAGCTGCAGCTCAGCTGTTCAACTGAAGACTGATCATTCTGAAATTGCTATTATGGCACTTACTTTACAGGTCCAGTAGAAAAATATGGTAAATATTCAGGAACTTGAGAAAACTTCAGCCAAAGCTCATACTGCCAGGAAAATGCTTGTGACACGATGGCTGATGTATTACTGAACTCTTCTGCAAAGCAAGGAACTAGGAAAATCCCATAGAATAATAGGGAATGCAGCATTATAACAGAAATATCAAAGAGCAGAGATGTAAAAACTCATAGCAATTAGCAAACCAAGCAACTGTGACTGTTACACTTCTTCCAGTGATAGGCAAACTCTTCAACACGGACATATGAAATAAAATGAAAGAAGTGGGTGAGCTGAAGCCTGGACTTTGACTTGGAAAATTAACCTGTCAACTGATTTTTCCCAGAAGGTTTAATCATTTAAGAGATCACCAAATGGCTTCAAAAAACCCTTCATACTTTTTCTGAAATCATGGGACAGATTTCCTTACAGATGACTCTGAAACATCTTGATGTGTCACAGTGTGCCAATAAAAATAATTTTCCCAAGGTGCAGCATGCACAGCTAAATCAATGTAAACTTGAGGGAATGATTTGATAATAGATAAATGTCAAGCATGGTTGTATTATCTCACCTCTGGTATTTGACTGGTCATTAAAACAACAAGTAGGTGGATACAGCACAAACACCATATGACTCAGAAGTGTAGGTTGGAATTAGATATTGCTGGTTGCAGAAATCTTCAAAACGGAAAAAAAAATCCTCCTGTGTAGTTCAAGACAGTTTACCATCATAAATAGGAGTTACTAATCAATCACACGTAAGTAAACAACAGATATTGCAGCAAGAACCTCCCAGGTCCAAGTTCACATGTAATTTTAGGAGGCAGAACATACAAGTGGTAATGCACATTTTCTGCAATAGATTATGGGTCAGTCCAGAGGTGTAAAAGGATATGCTGTCAAATAGCCAAAATGTGCTTCCACTTAAAAGAGGCTTGATTTTCAAGCCTCCTCAACTGGGAGGCTAAATGACAAAACTCAGAAGTTACTTTGATAGATAAAGAGAGACATTAAGTGGAATTAATTTAGAAAAAAATACTAGAATTCATCAGAGTTTTCAGATAATTATGCTTTATCATTAATGCTATTCAGAAAGGAAAATGGGAAATATTTGCTGGGAGTTGTGAATCAAAACAGAGCATCAGCTGTGACAGATCTGCCATGGGGCAGTTGGAGGAGCACAAGAAAAAGGCCCATAGAAAGAATGTCTCTAATTGAACTTTATGCAGTGTGGGAAACAGTGCAATATTTAACAATTCTGGGAATAAGTAGAAAGCTGTCCAAATTAGAAGAAAAGTAAAACAACAACTGGCGTGGCCTCATTCTGGCCCTAAGCTACTTTGGATGGCACAGGAAAGAATGATGCTACAGTTTAAGGATCTCTTGTGCTTCTGTAGTCCTTGCAGCTATAAAAGGTTTGTGTGTGGAATATAACGGTTTCATAACTGAGCAATATATTACAGAGGGTAACTAGCTGTTACTAGTTCATTTAAGAAAATACTTTCAAAAGGCACTATGTGCCAAAATTGCAAGACTAAATATATTGTATTGTAAAAAAAGGCATTAATGATTACTTCCTGGAGATGAGCATTATAGGTTTCAATTTGTAGCTACAAAGCAATGACATTTTCAGTGTACTCAGAAAATTGTACATTGTCTATTAGGTGAATTGAAGACTTTGGAAATGGGTGTTCAGTTTTTATATCCACACAACTGTTGAAGAACTAAGTAAAAGCACCTGCTTTGACATGACTCCTGAAGCCACACACGTACCCTCCAACTTGCTCAAATGTGTTCAGCTCACATTCCTATAAGCTAGCAGAATCACTCAAATACTTGTAAAATGAACAGAAAACTGAACAGAAGCTTTAAATCAGTGCAGGCTGGGCAATCAAAGACTCCCTTATCACTTCCAAAAATGACTTGCTTAGAGTAAATTGAAGAGCTTTGATAGTTCAGATAGCTGTACAATTCATATGTTCAGAGTGGTGATCACCTTCAAATTCAAGCACTTAATTTAAGAGCTTCAGTAATTTTAAATTGCTATGTGTCACTGAGAGGCAGACAGAGAATCGAGTGCTACAGTATTTTAAAAATTTTGGGTGTTCTGCTTAATATTTTTCTTTCAGAGTCTTCAGACGGAGTTTCTATAGTCAAGCATGGAAAAAGAACAGATTTCAAGATTATTGTAAAAAAGTAAGAGTTTTTATGCTTTTCAAAAATCAGAGCAAAGTCTTCTCTGGGGAACGTACAGCTCCTAAGCCTGTGCTTGCCCTTTTCTCTGAACTGTTTGACCAACATCCTTGTGTGGGCTGCAGCAGAAGGGAGTAAGAGAGGCAATGGCGTTTACATGGGCATCAGGAGAGTTTTCTGTCTATTTACTCTCCTGAAAGAGCCTGCCCAGGTTAGGTTTGTTTCCATTAGGCATTTCTGCTTAACACCTACTTCTACAGGAGCAGATAGGAATGAGAGTTTACTGATATTTGAACGCTTCCCCATTTGTGGATTCAGGTCTTCTTATTTGGCTGAAGCTTCCTTCATTTATTATTTCGGTTTTACTAAGCTTCACTCTGATGTCAGGATAAATCCTTCCCGTGTGCTTTTAAATAGCCATGTACAACATTTATTGATTAAATATTTCGCTGAAGACTGAACTGAACTCTTAAGTGGCTGCCATGGACTTGGTCTGAGCTGGTAGGAGAGAGGCAGAGCATACCACAAAGACCCTCACAGCCCCATAACTCTGTCACACTCCACATGTGGGGAGCAGAATTTTTGAGTGTAATGGAAACTTCAGAGATGTAATTCTTTGGAGTACAAAGTTTTCACTACAGCCTCCTGTAGCCTGGCTCTTCAGGCTGGAAGGGAACAGGGCAGGGTGCCACAAACTACAGCCTCCAGAAAGCTTGCAAATGAAATGTCAAGAATTAAATCTTATGTGAAGATCCATAGCAGCAATTCACTGGAATTGATACCTTGTGACCTCTTATTTAGTAGGATGAGAGCAAAGTTAGGCTCCTGTGAAGTAAATGTGAAGACTTTCTTTCACTTCCAGAAAATTAGAATGTGGCTCACAGAGATTTTATTATTGAGATTGCCACTTTAAATGCTAATCACTGTTTGCAGGCTCATTATGGCTTCATACTGGTTTGTTCAAAGGAATGAAGGGGTATTTCATGTTCATGAAATTTGAAAATCCCAGCTTGAAGGTACAAGTGCACAGGCCAAATGTGACTTCAGTCCTTGTTTTGCAAAGGCCTCTTTCAGTCTTCATGTCTGTGAGTAGCCCCAACCTATATGATGATCTTGTGTTGGTGTACCAAAGTTGGACCTAAGGGGCTTTACAAGATGTGACATCAGACCCATGTCACACAGCTGGAAGAGAAGAGTCTGTTTCTCTGAGGGAGCTGCAATAAGCTGTGTTGGCCGAGGACAGAATCATTCCCCAGTAGAATGTGCCAAATCACCCACTGGACCGTAGAAGTCCTGATGTTAAACCTATTAATGCAGCCAGTGTATACATATCACTAGATACAACTTCCATGTCAGAAGGAAACCTGTTCTGCTTCAACCATAGACTGTATTTCACCAGCCAAGTGCCCTGACACAGAACTCAGCATAACATCCTGCTGATATTACACACCTGAAACTCTTCTGTACACCTGGTGAAAGACTTGTTGTGGCTCACTGGATCTCTGCCCTTGTTTGATGATTCTTTTGGCTGAACTTAAGCGGGTTGTGTAGGTTAAATTATGGCTTTTCTGTGTGCAATCTGAAAAGCCAGTTTAAATTTTAAAGTAATCTCTCCCTGCCCCAATGCCAATGACTTGGATGGATTTACACTGTGTTTAAGTGTGGTAAAACTGTCTTGAGCAACTGCTTCCATTTTTAATGAATGTCCTTTCACTTCTGTCCCTGTTTTTTTTTCAAGAATATACATTTTTTTTTGGTGACACATCCCAGGATGTTCTTTCTCTGTACTTCATCTCTTATTGTGATATTCCACACAGCTTGTAGTTTGAGTCTATCAGAGTGAGGTTTCCCACACACCTGACTTCCTGAACTCCAGTGCCAATGTGTTTAGATCTATTTGTCTTACTCCACAGTTTCATCTGCTGACTGAAGCTTACATTTAAGGTAGTGAAAAATCTCATATTCCACCTTCCAAAGTGTTAAAATGTGTAAAGCAGGCTGTGAACGTTTTGTGAGTGGCCATGCTGGTGCTTGCACAGAGATCAAGCAATGCAAAAACTACTTGCTCTTGCACACGGATGAGCCTGGTGGTCATCCTTGCTTTGTCACCTGTCTTTGACACGACAAGAAGGTGTTAGAAATAACCTAGTGCACACCTGGGGAGTTTCTGCCCAGAATAATTGCAGAGACCTAGAGATATTTTCTGAAGCATGTAGTGTTAGATATTCCTATTTTTTGGGAGGTAAAATCTAAAGTAATTCTGTACAATGAGGTTATATCAACATGTTATTTCACAGGTTTGTGTATTTAGGGAGGAGTGGTCTTCACTTCCCCATTTGCTTGTTAGAAGTTTGAAGGTTAGGTATCTGAGAGGACTTTGAAGCTTGCAGGATTTGGAATAACAGTGTTGCTATGTTGATGGGTTTTGCCTAGAAAAAGGAGACAGGCAAATCAAACTGTATTCCTTTGAGTGAATTTATCAGCCAATGTTTGGAGCAAAGTTAGATTGCTGTCTTGTTTTTATCTAAGGAAAATCAGTGATCTTTGTCTTGTCTCTGAATTTACACTGGCTTCCCATAATTTTTCAATATGAATTTCTGGTTCATCATGCTGCAAAATTTCATTTCTTGTGTTCTTTCTGTGTTACTAAACTTTCTTGTGTTCATTTACCTGTTCAAATTATTTTTATTGAAAGTTGCTGTACATAGAAGAGTTCTTACTGCTCAAGTTACTTTATGAAGTCCTGAAAGGATTCAGGAGGTTGTGATTACAGATTGTCACTGAATGAAGTAAATTTTGGAAGAATGTCATACTAAATTTTGTAAGTGGTATCAGTTATGTCACAGTTCACTTTTGATGCCATGTCTGTAATTCTGAAGGACAGAGGATGAACCTGATTGGCCCTCTCCCCAGTGTGGGCCTGAAAGAAATGGAAAGGCTTGCATGGGAGAAAAACCCAGTATTTATAGAAAAAGGAGGCTTATAATGCATTCCACAAAAACTATTTTTTTTTCAAGTCCTTTAGCCTTGTCCTCTACAAGAAGTATGCTGTGGCTGTCTTGTTGAGCAGCCTTTTGATTTTAGGGTCCTTGTTTGTGTTTCTCGGTAAGTCACAACAGGTGCATAGCTGTCAGGTCAGAATTGTACCCCTGTGCACCCACCACTGGAAGGAATATTTGTGGTTTTCCCAGGGATGTGACTTTGTCATGGGAACTGCAGTGCTTACCAGCAAAATTGTGAACATTTTTAATTTTCTCTTGGGAAGAAGTAGAATAACATTAATTCCAAAGCTGAAAATGTTGAATGGCATTCCCAGACTCACCAGTGGTTTATATAACAGAATCTGTCACTTCTGAAAATTCATAACCCAATCTTTTTTCATAGTACAGGCAGCCTTATAATTTAACAGTGTAAGAAAATTCAATGCCAATGTGGACACCCCTGTGTTTCACTGCAGGAAAGAATTACAGCACAGTTCTCAGGAATTCTATTGTGCAAGAACTAGCAATAGCATATAAAATGCTGGTATTCAACTAATATGTCTTCTGAATGAAGGAAAAATACACAAACAAAACTGTGCATTTTGATTATTACAAAATCATGGTCATATGGTTATGTTTGCCATTGAAATAATTTCCATTGGAATCATTACAGTAAGTGCGTACCACAAAATCATAGAAAATACTGTTCTTATAAATGAAGATAGCAGAACAAGAGGTGGCTGAGTCAGTGTGAAGAATAACAGGAGTTTACTGGCAAAAGTATTTTGAATACTCATAATTTATTTACTCTGCCTATCTTAAAATTTTGGTCCATTAATTATACATGAAACTGAATACCATAGTACGGGGGGGGGACTAAAAGGCAAGTATTCATTTCCAGCTCTAACATCTCAGTCTTTAAACAAGGTCTGCTCCTTAGCATAGTGGGAAGACAGATGGATAAGTGTTGGGAGATATGAGATTTATAGTTTGGCATTATTTAACTGCTCAATGATTTGCTTGTACTAGCACCCAAGAGACACGTTTTTTCGGAAAGTCTGATTTTTCTACATTTATTCTATGAATGGTATATTGAGAGTTGTTAAGGAAATTAAAGTCCCATTTCAGGCCTCAGTTCAACAAAGCATTTAAGTAATTCTTAATTTCAAGTACATCTTAAACTGAATCCTATTTTATCAAAGGCAAAAAAAAAAGTCTTCAGAAGAACTTCCTCACATAGTTAGAGTGTGGGGTTTGTCTTAAAGTGAACTTAGAAATGCTGCCTGTATCAGAGGCTGATGGAAAATGACATATAAAGATAAAATTACCTGTTGTCCAGAAAGCCTGTGTGATGTGCTGAAGGAGGCAGGAAACTCAGTTCCAATTTTGGAGCAGAATATAGAATGAATTGGATTTATCATTCTTTGGGGCAGTGCTTTGAGACAAAAAAGCAAGGTGTTTTGCAAAGAAAAAGAGCCATATCTCAGTCACAAACTTATTGGGCAGTTAGGCATGTTCTCCTGAGATATCACACCATTGGAGGCTTTGTTAAGCCTCCACCATTGGAGGCTTTGTTGACCTTGACTAAAGATGAATAGAGAGAATCCCATCAAGCTGGCAGCTAAATCTCTTGTATCTTTCTGTCACTAGGAGCATCTTTAAGTAGCATTATATCTGCTTCCTTCTCTGGAGAACTTCAGGGGTCTATATTGAGAGTTAATGGCTCTTTTGCCTTGTATGGCCCCAGGTCTTGTTAAAGGACTTGAAAATTTTTGATAGATAAGTATCAGTTTTGGTATTGTGGGCCATAATCTGTATTTATGGGTCTCCTCAGAAGATTCTATGACACAGCTTTCAGTTTTCAATGCAAAACATCAATGAAAGTATTTACTTCCACCTCACCTTCCCCAATAAATTGGAAGCTGTTAGTTACAGTTTTTAAGCCACATACGGTTACTTACTTCATACAGGTCATCTTTCTTATGAAAATTTTATGATATTCAGCATGAAAATACCTGGTGGCCTTGTGTTTTGCCACCTGGTGTGATGCAAGATAAAAATCAACTATTTCACCTGTGAAGACACTCAGATGACAAATAGTGAGGAAAAGAAAAAATACCTTTCTGTCTCAGTAAGCTGTTCCCTTGCTGTTCATGAAAGAGTTAAGGAATAGCCAAGAGTTAAAAATAGCCATCAAATATAAAACACCAATCATGAAGATGAAAACATTTTTTCACTCACCAGTTTGGAACATTAGAGAGATTAAAATATATGTAACCCCCAAATTTTGGTAGAGTAAATAGGCAATTTTATCATGTTTAATGAAAAGTCCCCTGGGACGGAAATTCAGCACTGCAAAATGTGTTATTTTTTTCATATGACAACAGAAAACATGACAGAGGAAAAGCTCAGACTTAACAGATTTCTTAATTAAATCTCTGTATTTCAGCATATGCCTGAAAATTGTAACAGCCGTATAGAAAATGTATAAATGGATCTGTAGTGAGTCTAAAGAAGCACACATTAATATGTAGCTAATGACTAAAACCAAATTGTTATTAAGCAGAAGACAGTTGATTTTATGCTGATACTGCACTGCACAGGTAACTTCACCACATTCTTACTTTAACTTCAAGATACTTCGAACTTCTGGGTACCTTTTATTAAGTTTGTCTGAAGAGGGCAGCCTTTCCTAATGCACTTGGAATTTTCTTAATTTGGCAAGGTTAGTGTATGCTAAACAAATTGACACAGGACAAGCTCACAATCCCAAGTTTGCCTCTCGTTATTGCCTGTGTATTCCTTGAAGTTTCTTTTCACACATATTTGTCAACCAACTGCAAAGAATACTATTATTTTAAATATTTGACCTCTCTGATGAAATACAGTCCAATTTCACTTACTCTTTATGCTAAAGGAATGGAGGCTTGCTGTGATATTTATAGAGAGAAATTTAAAGGGAATGTTTTTAGAAAATTTCTGGAAATATGTGTGTTGTTTATTCTTTCTGCAGTTTAGAAGTAAGTGCTATTTACCTTCATTCATAAATGCTTAGAATCCATGTGAATATAGCAGTGAAATATCTGCCCTTTTTTGTTGACAAACTTGCTAATCTTTTTTTCATGCTGAACTCCTCTCCAAGCTTTGAAAAGAGGCATTAGGCTGAAAGTAGACAGTGATGCTACATTTTCTTTTATTTTATACTTTAATCATAAGAAAATGTTAAAAAAAAATTAACAAAGTTATGGACTGCCATGTTATCAGAAAAGATGTACGTCTGCTCTGCATTTTGCAATTAGTGTGATAGATTTAAGGGCTCTTAGATGGATTTATTGCTTTGGTGTACCTCAATCACAGTGCAGAGAGGGGCATTTGAACAAGCTGGAATAATAATATTTCACAGTTATTGCTGCTCTAGCCACTATGTCAAACCTCTGCTCTTGCAGTGACAGCCAGATCTGAATGCCTGTCTCACCTTCTGTGGGCTGGGGTTTGGAGTGTGTGATAGGTTGGGGGGGACAAGGAGTGCACGCTGGGAGCAAGCCCAGGGCTTCCCAGCAAGGAGGACCTAAAAGCTGGTTCCGGGTCAAAAGGAAGGCAGGTGGAGACAATAGGTATAGGATTTCCCAGCATTCACATAACCAACCATACTGTTTGCAAAAGAGTGTTACGTGCCCTACTAGAATCCCTCTATATAATTCATGTCCAGCATGGTGCTTGTGCAGTAGCAGTGGTGGTGTGGGGCCTGCTCAAAAGTCAGCTAACGATTTTCTTAGTAATCCTCTCTGGAAGTGTCTGTAGCAAAATGAGATCACTTTATGTACTCAGGAGCCCAGTAAGTTTGCTGTGGTGGTTGACAGCTAGTAAACCTTGTACCACATCACAGTCACCGTGGCTGTCACCCATGCTAATTATATTATGCCCTCACTGTCTGCAGTCAAATGTACAGTACAATGTCACCCCTTTAGTTTGTCAGCTTCATTTCTGAGCTGATGATTAGGCAGTATCAGTGCTAATCTAGCCAAATTATCTCCTTTTTAATTTGATGACTTTTTAGGGACTTTTTAAGGAAAATAAATATACAAAGAAAATTTCCCTACTGTCATTAGGTTCAAAGTAGCAAATAATTGAATTTCCTCCTCTCACAAACTTGTACAGCTGTTTAAGCTACCAATCTTATTGCAACCTCATGTCATTGCTTGACAGAAGACTTGCTCAAAACCTTGTCATTCATGTCCATTGATTCGAAAATATTCTTTTATTCCTACCTTGTCTTTCCCACAGCAGCCACTAGCTCAGAAGTCAAGGCAGATTGCTTCAGTTCCTTCCAGCCCCAGACTCTCCCAATGACTGGACCAGTCTGAAGAGTATGGTGCTTCTTCCTCTTCCCACTTTAGCACTGGATTGCTATGAAACAGAGCAGAAATTCATTAGTCTCCTTTCTTTGAAACTTAACTTAAAGTTAACTTTCTACAAAAGAGTTGCATACTTGTGCTATTTTCTTCTAAGATATCAGATACTCTCCTTGATGGCCAAAGACCCACCAGATTATTCTTCCTGAATCCTCTAAGAAATGGTGCCTTAATTGTCATTATATCAGTGTCTTCCCTTGAGACAACACCTAACTGAAATTGCTTGCTTGGTTTTGGTTTTGGTGACTAATCTTGGGAGGGAACATCATTCTCTTTGCCAGACACCATACTTGTCTCTCACTGTTTCCTGTTTAAAGAGAATATGTCTGTAAAAGGTATGGAGACTGGATTTTTGAGGTTGAAATGGGAAGAAACATACAAATAACTCCCACATTTCCAATACTTCCTTATTTTGAAGTTGTAAATGTGACTTTCTCTTTCCACTCCTAGGGAATGTTTGCAAAATTAGGTTGTAAAAAATTTGAATAAGCTTATTGCATCCAGGTCTTAATAATTTAGCAGAAATTGCCAGCATTTTTCCTCAATATCTATTTGCCTTTTGAATACTTAAAAAATTTCATTTGTCTGAGAATGACTCCTTTATCTAGAAAATAATGTTTTGTTGTTCACTTTTATCTCTCCCCATTAAAGAGATCATTACAGTGCCTCCTCCACCTTTCTGTGATTGCACTGTTTGCAAATGAAGAGTTTTATTTTTGTGCTTTACTGAACCTTCATGATTCATGCCCTTGCCTCCCAGTACTGAAACATACGTAAAATATTCTGATTATTACATCTACTGTATACCATCTTTTACTTCAATTTCTGCACTATTGTCTTTGGCATTATGAAGGCTCTTCTCTTTTCTGGTTTTATTGTAATCTTCAATATACATGTAATTCTGAATTCTTATTTTCTTTGGTGAACATTAATAAGAAAAGGAAAGATCCCCCAATGCCATTATGAGAGCATTCATTGTTTTTATATTTTTACTTGTTCCTCTAATGTTTTTTGATACTCTCTGTAGTGCATCTCTGAAGGTTTCCTACTCAATGTCAGTTTTCAGTGTGGCCACTTGATTATCTTTTCATATCTCAGACCTGATATTACTTAAAAATTCTGGGTCACTTTTCATATTTCTTGTCTGCTATTACAATGGGACAGATAATCTTTCTCTGAGTAGCTGCTGAAAGAGAACAGCTCTCATTACAATGAATTTCCTTTACATTCTTGGTGTTATTCCTTTGTCTCAAAACATTAATTCCATTATTGCAGACCTATGCAAACTTCTGAAAAAAGCCCCATCTTTCAGTCCTCCAAAACCAATCCCATTCTGCCATAACCAAGACTATTTTATAGAATATCCTGAGTTGGAAGGGACCTACAAGGATCATTCAAGTCTACTTCTGGCCCTCCACAGGACAGCAATCATAACATGTTCCTCAGAGTGTTGTCCAAATGATTCTTGAACTCTGGCAGGCTTGGTGCTGTGACCTCTTCCCCTACACCTCCTTGTGCCCCAGAATTTCATTTATCAGGAAAATGGTGAGAGTCCAAAGGACACAAAAGATATATATTCCAAGTTCTTCTAATAATTTAGCTTATATTTCCTTGTGCATTCTTTCAATAGGAGTAGGTGTCCTGGTAGTATCAGTGCTCTTGTGTTCCCTGACTGGTTGTTTAAATTACCAATTGTGAATAATGCTATTTGCTCAACACAATATTATACTTCCTAGCTCACAATCTTTTTTCCATAGAAGCAGCTACTAACTTATAGAAAGCCATTTTCCCACTAAACTGTCTTTCATATGGCTGTCATGTGTTCCCTACCTTCTCTGTAGTGCTTGGGAGAGTTTTTGACCTCAAAGCATCGAATGTTTCCATAGTTTTTTCTTTTTTTTTCCCTCTAACTGAGATGATTTCTCTGCCTTATCTAATTGAGTGTTTCCAAGTCTTTGACTTTCTTACAATTTGTTATTTGTACATTTTATGGCGTAAGGATGCCAACTTTATGTCAACTCCATCTGGAAGACTTGAAGGTTGTTCCTCGATCTCTTTGCAGCTTATCTTCAAACTCTCTGGCTTTGGAAGAAAGTGCCAACTGCACAGCAAATCACAGTGTGTGTAGCATCTCCATAGAGAAGTCCTTTCACCATATTAAAATTCCTAAAAAAGATGTTATTGTTTCTCACCAACAGTAGTTGTTTTTCGGCTTGATTGTGATTCAAATACACTGCACTTTCATTGATCAATACAAACTGAAATGGAGAAGGAATTAGTGGCTACAGTATTGTTGGCTCAAGCTTGACCAGTCAGTTCTGCTAAGGTAGATGTGGTTTTAGATGGACAGTGCAATCTCCAATATCAGTTCTTATTTGATTTGTGAGATATAAAATGCTTGTGGACTTCATCACCATTTAAATATACACTTTGAAATGTCAAATACATTAATTATTAACAAATTTTAACAGTCAAGTAGGATATGAGAGGTCATATAATGAAGGGTTGGAGGTTTTTTAGCACAAAACTCCAGACTGGTAAAGTGTAAAGAGTTTCTGAAGAGAGGATATTTTCATCCCTGGCTTTGTCTGGAAGCTCTCTTTCCTTTCCTTAATGTCTGTATTAAACTGGTTAACAGGAATGGACAAAGAGAAAAAAGAGAGGAAATCACAGTGTTACGACAAGCCCTACAACATAGTTCAGAGTCCATGTCGCATTGTTAGTGTCAAGAACCCACAGGTGGGGTGAGCCATAGATGACTTACACTACTTTTGGCAATTACACCTGAGAAATTATGAGTCACTGTGCTGATGATCAAGAGCAGACAATGGATATAAAACACAAGTGAGTACTTTGAGTGAGTGCCCGAGTTCCTATAAAAGCGTCTACTGAATGCATTTACTTCATCAAAGCCCAAACCCACAGGTTCAGAGAGATGTACTTCAATGGTTGACAGCTCAGTCAATATCTCTCCTGCTCTGTCTCTTCCTGTCATAACATTGATTTCTGTAAGCTAGAGGAACTAATCCCTAATGACATTGTGTAATAGTGTTAAGGAAAGATTGTTTTCCCACTGTGCACTTTTTCATACACAACTTACAAATGTATTTCATTACTTACAAACTTTACCTCTTATAACTCTGTTACATTTTATTTCCTGCCATTTTATCCAGATCGGCTGCTTTTTTAATGTTTTCATCTTGATTTTACACTTCTGTGAGACAACGTATTTGGTGACTCCCCTGCATCATCTCATCACTGCAAAACAATGATGTCACTTTGACATATGCTATTCACTCAGCTGCCAAGCTAGCTGAAGAATGCATCATGTGCCCTTTGCATGGAAGAAAAGACCATATTGTCATGTCACGTACCATCATTCCACTGCTGTCAACATCACTACATTTAATTTTGTGTCCTAACCCCATGATCAGCAATGTTTGCCATTGCATGGTAAAAACTGCTGCATACTTGTAATGAAATGACATTGCTGTTATTAATCCAATTATCAACCTTTTCTCTCTTCATTTTTCCTAACTGGGAAAAAAAAAAAAATCAAAATCCATCTCTTGAATTTTGTAGTGCTAGCCTCACTAGAAAGAGGGCAGTTTTCTAGGTAGTTTTGGAGGATTTTTAACTTGTATGTTTTTGAAGAAACCATGGATATTTAAAGTATTTGGAATTTGTTTTGTCTTATGTCCAGAGTGGAACTAGCTATGAATTTCCAGCACAGCATTGGTATTGCTGAGAAGTGTGATGAGGTTTTGAAGGGAACAAGGAATTGTGTCTGTTTATGGCACAGGAGTGAAAATGGCTTCATGGGTGGGAGCACATTTGTGATGAGCAGGCTTTAGTGGGGTTGGCCTCCCCATGGAGCCAGGTGAGATACCAGATTGGAAGCACAGAGATACCCTTTCCACTGAGCTGACTCCTCTGATCCTTTGAGATGATGTGTGTAAGGAAGAGGCTGTAAAGGATTTAGTATTATTAAGGTCTTACCTCACACAGAGAATCAGCATGGCTTAAGGGTGTCTGGAGCTGGAACACAGGCAGGTATGGATTGATATGTAGGCATGAAGTCTGTATTGTTTCATGACATATCACTGGTTCAAATTTCAGACTGTAATTCCTCTAAGAACCATTCTTGATCAGATAGAATCAGATAAGTTGTCACCATTTCTGTTTAACTCAAATGTAGAAATTAAAAACTTGTCATTTTCTATATTGTTGTGGAGTAAGCTCAATAAGTGGAAAAACCTCCAACTCAAGACTTCACAAATCAGCTCCCTGCTGCTCCAGTCTGCTATGGTTAGTGTCAAAAGGAATTCACCTATTATTCATACCTGGAAAGTTATAAAAGATATTATAGCTCTTTATAGTGTGAGAAGTTAAAACTTTATTTTTCAGTCGCGTTTCTCTTCATAAATTTGTGCAGTGAAAAAAATAAAATGAACAAGTAAACCCAAAGGCCTGTATCACACAATAAATATCCATTAAATATTGTTTCTTTTCATTATAACATTATTGATTCCTCTTTACAAAAGTCACAGATATTCAAAACTTCATGAAAAACCATCTTACAGAGTTATCAGATGTCTCTATTCCTTTGTTGAGCAAATGAATTTTTGAATTTAAGAAAAAAAAATCAGGGAAAACCCATTAAAAATATTAGGATAAAGTAATCTAGGTAGTGGACAGTGCAAAATATATCCTGAGTTTGATGTCTTCCTTTGCATAAACAGCTGGACTCTATACTCTTTAAGTAAGCAACATCTCTAATAAAACTGGTAAACAAGATAGCTACTGAATGCCAGAAGGTTTTAGTTTAGGAAACAAAAGAGCATAGGAATTGGTGGTTTATCATGTATATCATATAACTATAACTGTATTCTCAAAGTATTACAGGTATGTCTAAGTACTTTTTCTCCGAAAAAAAAAAAGGTTTTGATATGACTGTTTAGCATTATGTTCTATTTCCATATTATATTTTCTCTATTTATAAATAGAATTATTTTTTCTCATTCTTGCCCAGCCAGAAAACTCTCACCAATTCCTGAATGTCAAGACAGTACTTCATGTCTTTACCAATGAGCTGCATCTTACAGATTAACACAGTTTGCAGGAGTTCATAAGGCACCCTGTTTACATAGCAAATTTACTACCACAATAACTCTTTAAGCCCTAGAAGAGGAAAAATTGCTTAGCTCTCTTGGTAGGAAGGAGAATGGGAACTGTGGGTAGGTTTAATTTCACCTAACTAACCATCCCAAGTTAGATGTCTCAATGTAACTGTCTGCTTAGCCTTCCTCTCTAGTAAAGGAATGGAAAGACCCAGGTACTTCTAGGCAGGAATTCATCCCATCTTAAGATTCTCTTGTGAGCTAATGGGATAAATTGCCATGCTCATCAGAAGACTTTATAATTTTATTTGCATGTTATCTACTGTGTTCAGCAGTAGGAATGTTCTGAGAAAACAGTTTTCTTGTGAACTGCATGTAAAACAGCATCTTTGCACATACACTGCTTCATTTGCTCTCCTTTCATCTGTGCCACTTTATTGCTATGGAAAGTACTATTTTTCCTCACATTCAGGCTTGGGTCTGTGTGCTTGAATTGTTGCACCTGCATCTACATCAAATTTTTCTTTTCATACTGAGTCCTGTCTAAGCAATAGTGTGTAAAGCATGAACTTTCCTTGCCACTTTTCCCACAACTTCCATCTTAAATACCAACATGCACATGTCCAGTTTCCAGTTTTATTGCCTTCAGAAGTACAGTGTGCTCTGATTCTTACACCTTTCTAAAGTTTTCAGCAGAAGTTCATTGGTCTTTTAAAGCAACTGGTGGTCACCTGCAGCTGAGTGAGTTTAAACTCTCTTCACAGGTGGAGGAAATTAAAAGAAAGGCCAAGGACATAAGGAACAGCTGGGACAGGCAGGTAATTAGTGCAGTGGCAGCTGATTAGGTTCTAAATAGCTGGGAGGGGCTTTTGTGCCTACATATGACTGAGAGGCAGCTTGTAGTGAGTAGAAGTGAGCTGGGAAAATAGAAGGACTGGATATAAAATTTGTTGAGAGGGAGGGTGGTCTTTTGGACTTATTGGAGGTCCTGGGGTAGTTGAGAGCAGTTTGGTTTAGTTGTTTTCAGTGTTGCTGTTGGGGAACTCTACAAGACTGGAGGGTAAGTTTCTGTTCAAGGCTTGTGTTTAAGTGCTTGTTGTGCCAGTCAAAGAGTCCTTAAACGTTTTGTGTGTGTGCTCCTTTTTCAAAAGAAAGAGTGATGTCAGAGGTGGTTTTAACTGAAGCAAAAAAGGATGTGGCTTAAAGGGCTGATGCAGCCTGTGTCCTCCCTGGTAAAAATACTTTGTGAAAATGTAACACCTTGGGGTTTCCTTTGTGGCTGAAGCTGTATGCAAAAGGTACTCATCCAGCAGAAAATGTAGTCTAGCTTGTGATCCTGGCCACTAGGTGTGAAGAGTCATATTCCTAGAGGTAGGTGGTTTTCCATTTTCTGCTGGTTGCAGTGAAATAACAGCAAGAGTGTGTATGTTTGGAGTTTGTTCATTCATAACTTGTTAAATCACTTACCTCAAATATTTTAATTGTTGAGATGAGGAAGGGTTGTGGTTTGGCCTTCAGGGTTTTTTTTCTTATTGCCATTAGAACCTGGAGAGAAGCTCAATGAAAGTGTTTCCTAGGTGTTTCAGATTCTGCTCTAAGTAGTCTGATATAGAAAGTACAGAAGCTTCTGTGTGTAAGCCCTTGCTCTATAACTTGGTAGTTTGTTTGCCTCAGAACATGCAAGTGAGCCTACTTCTTGATCTGTGAATGGAGGAAAAAAAACACCTGGAAGGATACAGGAAATAAATGCTGATCTTAGACATTTTATACTACTGCTTTCACTGGGTGTTTTGTTTTTTAAAGTGCCTACTTCATAATTAAATTGAAAGATGGAGGTCAGATTCAGAAATACTTCTGAAGCTCTAGTCCTTTCTTGTTTGTGAAGTTAAAAAAAATAAAAATAATCTTCTGCCTTTGTCTTTGGATGTGTTTGTCTGCTGAGTGTCTGTCCTGGAAAGGATTTGCCTGTTTCTCTGTAATATTGCAGTACTGTTCCTCTGTGGGATATCTGTCTTTTGCATGCCCTTGAAACTGAGATGTAAGAGTTCAAAAGAGTGATGGCTCTAAAGGAAATGTACCTACTAAAGGTAACAGGTATTGGAGTAAGTAATGAAACCCAAGACTGATATTTATGAGTTTAGACAGGAGGAATATGCAGTTTTATTGGATGATACTAAAGGCAGACATACATTATATGTATATATTAATTAAGGAAGATGGGTAGTGCTTGTGGAAAGGCATCTTGCTGGAAAATAACTTCCAGATGCTTCTAGAAACACTCCATCTATTTCATCATTGAACTTGTTGTTTATAGATTGACCAGTCATTCCTCTGAAGCAGATGGAGATAGTTTCCATAAGTTTTTCTAAAGCTGAAATCAGCATTGCATTCACTTGCTCTTTTCTGAAGCTTCTGCTGGAAAAACCTATTATTCTGTTGCATGGTGTATCTGTAGGTTGCCCTTTGAAGGAAGGGTGTCTAGAAGAAGCTAAATACACTGTACAGTATGCTATTAATTAAATTTGTAAAATAACTCTTTTTTGAGACACTAACACAAGCACAATTACAGCAGGAGCTGTTTCTCATTAGTGGGAATGACATGCCAGCTTTAGAATATGTAATGATGTATAAGCCCTAGTGGTTATAATTGGCATAGAAATGTACTGTATCCTTGGGTGTTAAAAGCCATAAGCTATTTATTTTCATACTTACAAAGAGTGTACTACATTGTGGTATTAATCTCACATGGATTGTCATACTTGCATTTTTTTGGTAGAATTTATGTCCATATGGTTCAAATATGCTTATGTCCCCCTATTAGCGTCCTGCTGGTGACATAATGTACTAATAAATTAGTATCTCATGTCTGTATCATGAGCCTGTTTGAATTCAGATCTCATGAGAAAGAAATTCAAAACCTACCTGGTCTTCCTGATAGGAATAGCCTTGTTGTCATTAGGTTTTTTGTAAAACCTGAGCTTATACAATATAATAATGATATGCTTGCAAGAAATTTGACTGTTGGCTGTGGCATCTGGTGTTTTAGGATTTTTAAAAATACTAAATTCATGTAACCAAAGATTGGATTTGGAGGTGCTGTCTTATGCTAGGCACTAGCCTAAACCGGGAGTAACTGGTATTGAAGTTGATGTCATAGTTTTGAAAACAGGGATGATATATATTAACATAATTGGTGAGGTTCTACTAGATAACATATTGTATTGACTCTTTT
>JAOXXN010000395.1:39106915-39119319 GCA_026770055.1 Myrmophylax atrothorax
TATTGACTCTTTTGCAATATTGAAGGCAGTTTGATTATAAGATCTGTATGTGACACACATAATACTGAAATATGATTTAGATGTGAAAGTAGATGGTATGGTCTTTATCTTAGTGTTTCAGAAAAAAAGATAAATGGGTGAGAGAAATATAGAGATAAAGCATAAAGACTGTTTTTTTCTTAAAATCTGATAAATAAATAATCTGTTACCTATTCCAAAAATACCCAAGTTTCTTTTTTCAGAAAGAACAATTCTGCTGTATTCTCTCTTGGCACCCTCCCTTGAACTCTCCTGACCCAAGAGAAACACCACTTGTCATTGGTCTGCACTTGGACATTGAGCCATTGACCACAATTCTTTGAGTGTGACCTTGTAGCCAGTTCTTTATCCACTGGGCAGCCCATCTGTTAAATCCATGTCTCTCCAATTTGGAGACAAGGATGTTGTGTGGGACCATGTCAAAGACTTTACATGAGTCCAGGTCGATGTCAGTTGTTCTTCCCTTTGGAACACATTTGCTTAATCTGAGTAAATTACTTGGCTAATGGTTGGTGTTTTGAAGCTGCAGTTTAGGTTAGGGGTTAGCATTTAAGTTTGTGGTCTAGATGACATGTTTAAACTAAGGTGAAAATTGAGGTTCTGAGGTTCAAGGCTGAGCAGCAAATTCAGCAAACCTTCCCTGTGATTTTTAATGGTACTGTATCGTATTTGTGGTTTCTGCAGGGTTTTGTTTAGGTGTTGGGTTTGTTTGGTTGGTTTTTTTGGCTATAGGCACTTATATGGTTGAGATTCATGAAGTTGACTGTGTGTATGACAGACATTTTGGTGCATATTTAGCATGCCTTTCTTTTATTTTGCAGAGACCTACAGCCAACAAGACTTCTGGTGCTCCTTCCTACAGCAGATGGTCCAGTTCACAGCCCCATCAGGTAATACAACCTTGTCAAAAAGGATATGAAACTCAGGTTGACACATGCTTCCTTTTAAAATGAATCTGTGAGAGGATCTGAGAGTGTTCTCTACCTGCAACAGCCCAACTAGGTCATGCTGGTCTCTGAGGTTATTGCAGGATATCCTGTGGCAAACTGTTTGATGAAGTTGTTGCTCCTGGAGTGGCTTGTACAGCTGTGCCTCCTCTGATGCAGTGGTGCCTCTTGTGGTTTGTCGGGGATAGTTATTATGGCTGGAAACTCCTACTCTTTACATCTTGTCACTTAAGCTAGAAGGGGGTGTGTTTGATGCTCTTCAGCAACACCTGAAGTCGTGTTCTCCCACGCCAGCCTTTAGACACTACCCCACTGTTTTTTGTGCTACTTAAAATAACCAAGTCGTGAAGTGGTTACAAAGGTCAAAACTTTTAGGAAAACTTGTTGTAAACCCAAACTGAAGCCAGAAAACTGTTCAGTGATAGCCAGGAAGGAATACTATTGTCAATGATTCTTTATAAGAATTTGATTGCTATTCAGGGTTTCTGTTCCTTTGTCAAAATCAGAAGACTTTTTTGGCTGTAGAAAAGAACATGGCTTGCTTTGCTATTAAAGAACAATGTATTTAAACTAAAGCAACTTTGTCTTTAAAAACTCCTCAGGTGTCTGTTCAGTAATGATTCTATTGACATTGCTTTCCTCCAACCTCTACTTTTTTTGAAGAAGAACTGAAGGTAGAAAGAGGCAGGAAAAAAGAGACCCAAAATTACCACCCTCTCTTGACACTATGAAAAACTTAAATTACCTTTGTGAGTAAACCCTTGATCTAACATGGTGGATTTTCCTTTTGAAGAACATGTATACACTGAAAGCAAACTTCCAAAAAATTGATATTTGACTTCAAAAACTAAAGCCAAAGGAACCATGAATTTAATTTATATTCAAATTAGGTTGGGGGGGGGGGCAGGTAAATACTTCATGGGCTATTAGCTATCTGTTTCACCATCAGCCTTATTAGTTCTATTTTCTCAAAGTATTATAAGAGTTTTTTGCCTCCTCTTCATATAAAAGTATGTTATTTTTGCTCGCAAAGGTTGCCGTATTTTCTTTCTTTTGCTTTTTGAACACTGAATTTTTACTGTTGGGGATAAAAATGAAGATTATATTGACAAAAAGTTAATTATTTTCAGGGGTTAATGTTTGCCCTATCCTATGGAATCAGGCAGCGAGCAAGGAAAAGTTCATGGGAGTATCATTAATATGTACAAGGACTGTTCCCCTCTTCCTGTGTGTCTGCAGTTGCATGGAAGTTAGTGGGAGGTGCATTCCTAAGTCAGGAGGTGATCATCCTGACAAATCATATGAAGTGCACCTTATGCTCTACACACTTGATTTCTCTTTTGAGGAGGGACGGGAAGAAAAGTGCATAATAAAGATTGTTTGTAGTGTTACAACCCTGTCAAACTACTAGCAGAGTTAAGGGATTAACTATCAGGAATCTTGTTTGAAAGTATGTCTAGACCATCCAGCATCTGCAGGGGGAAAAAAAAATCATTCTAATGGATTAAAGCATGCCTCTAGTAATTTTCCTCCACCTATGCTGTACCCCTTACATTTTAATCTCGTCTTCCTTTGTCATTTACACTCTAATCTTTTCTTTTTCATCCTTGTTTATTGTAAGCTTTTGTCTGCTGTGTTTTGGGTTTAATAAGCCTATAAACTTGCCTCATAGATATTACAAATGCTGGTACCAACTGTGAGGATGTGTAGCCTTGCTGTGGTTCAATTTGGGAGACCTGAATAATGCTGTGTGCTCTCATGAGCTGAGTGGCAAAATATTTGTATTCAGACTTGCAGCTTGCCAGTATCTATATATAGTTTATTTAAACTTTTTTTAAAAGACTGCTCTCCAAGAAAGAAAAATATGAAAGTTCAAATTCATAGTCTGCATTTTCTTGCCTCGTGCAGTGAACCCAGTGAAGGCTTTTCCACATGTATCTTAGGAGAATCCACCCAGAAATCTAATAGAACTACATAGATGAAACCTTTGGTGCATCTAAGAAATGTTAAAAGTTAAATTGGTTTCCTCCTTCCCTCCCCCAAGTTTTCCTTTTTCATTTCTTCTATCTGTGTGAAGTTGGAAGGTGCATTGGGTGAGAGATTTGAAAGGAGTTCTGCAGGTGGGGTCAATGAATCATAGAAAATAACACATTTTTCCCTAACTTATTTTGCTTTGTGCTACCCAGGCATGCTTATATTTTGTATTGGATAAGCTGAAGCATGTTTATCTATCTCAGATAAGCTATCTGGGGAAGGTTTTTAATAAGCTTCTATTAACTTGTTGCTCTTGTGGACACGTGGAATTTGTATGCTCAGGGGTTTTTTTTATGTGAATTTGTTCAGAGAATGGTGAGGGTTTTTTTTCCTGCCCCTTGAGCCTGGGAAAATGTCTTGTTGCAAGGGAGGCGTCTTTAAAGCTTGATTTAGAGGTTCCTTCTGACTTCCTTGGGAAAGAGGCACTAGTACCTTCTTGAAGCTAGGTTTTTTTTTTCAAGCGTTCCACTTTCTCAATGGCAGAATAAGAAACCAACAGTCTAAAAGGTCAATCTTTTTTGAAGTCGAGGAATTAGTGGGGGGTGGGCAGGAAAGCCAAACCATGTTCAAGCTTCTGAACTGGCATTCACAGAGCTATGTTGGATCTTACTGCCTTCAGATGAACTAAACTGGCTTGAGGGATGGGATCAAGGAGAAAATAGACACTAATGAGTCAAAATTGCTTACAGCACTGTTCTTGGCTAGTGGCATTGCTTGATGTGTGAATTCTGCAGCAATTTTGTGAGAAGCTCTGAAATGAACTTAGTCCTTTTGTGGTACTCTGTGTGCTTCCTGAAGTGCAACTGGCTCTTACTGCTGATGAAAATGAATGAGGAAATGGCACTTTATCAAGCATGATGTTCTAGCTGATTTATAACATGATGCTGCTTTTGCTGAGTGGGATGACAGCCAAGGCAGAGCTGCTTTTGGTTGTGTGGGATGGTCTGTCTGATATCAGGAATCACAGGTACACAGGCATGCTGGAGCACAAGGCACCTGGCATTGCAGCTTGGCTGGCCCTAGAAGCAGTTTTAATGTGAACAATTCACTCATTACTGGTAGTGACTTGAGAACTATGTGCTAGGAACTACTGGGGTGGGTGCAGTAGAAAAAACCCCTATTTGTTCCTTAGGAAAAACCCCCCAAACCCCAGAAGCAACCCAATTTTTCAGATGCCAGTTTAAGGCTGATACAGTGAAAGACACCATAGGCAAAGTGTCCTAAAAGGAATAATAATGGGATGATCCTCCTAATTTGCTATATGCTAACTGATGATGAGAGGCAAAAAGTGGGTAGCACCTCATCAGATCTCGGTAATAAATCTAACTTATATGCCAGCAGAAGACAGTGATAGGCTGTCTTTTCTAGCACACTAAGCAGCACGTGAAATCTGACAATTCATTTGGTCTCCGCTCTTGGCTGGCATCTTAGTGACAATATTCCAGGTCTCTTGCACAGAGTAGCAAGAATGTCTTTAGAAATGTTGAGATTATATTCCTTTCTAGAAATAAATGAATGCATCTTTAGCATTAGGTGCTAAATGAGCCTGCAGAAATAATTGGTGTGTATTAAATGCCATTAAAAATAACATAGAACGTTTCAGCATTTTCCCCTCCCTATATCTATTAGCAAGGCATTAATTTATGAGCTAATGAAGTAAAAAATGCAGAAAGTGAAATGGTGTCCAATGAGCCGCAGGACAGGAGGACTCTCAGCTGAACTTCCTTAAAGTTCCTCTGTCTGGCTCCACTGCTGCTTTGTTAGAGAATTATTGCTCTGGCTTTCTGGTTGTAGCAACACAAGCTCTTTGCTTTCTTGCTGGTAGTTAAAGCTTTGTCTGTTGCTGAACTTGGCATCATTGCCTTAAGGTGAGAATGGAGGGCTTTTTCTTCAATATCCTGATCTTTAAACACAGGAATAAGTACTGTATTTTTGTACAGTGGTTAGCCATTTCTTAGAGGAATCTGAACAGACAATAGATGTTGATCAACATTCTGTGTAGTATCTGAACTTTAAACAGGTTAGATCTTCTAGTACTCTGTGATAGTTTATAACACAGCTTTGTGATTGAGATGAGGGAAATATCAGTGAACCAGTCAAGAATACAGAAGCTAGGAAAGATGATACTCCAGCTTTAATTCCAGCTTTGCTTTGGCAGCTGTTTCATTGAATTCCGGGTCAGAGATTTCAGTATATGCAATTTCTCTCTTGCTTCCTCCCTGTTATGTGTGTCCCTGCTTTCCCCTTGCCTTGTTTTTGCCCTTGTATTCTTCCTGTATGTGTGTTGGAGCAGGAAAGTGTTGATAAGCAGATAATTAGACAGGTGTCAGTTCAGTAGTGCCTTTCACAGTGCATAAGGTCAAATGAACCTTGCAATTAATTGTGCAGCATGAGAGTAGAGCATTTATTTAGTTTCAAGAAGCTGTTCCAGGTATGGCTGCCGGTAACAGTTGGGATTGCTGCAGCCTGCAGTCCAAAATAAGACACCTGCAGGTGGAATTCATCACTTCTTAATGCAGGGAGATGGGTAATGGTGAGTTTCCTTTATGGGATCTGGCATGTTACCTGAACACAAAGAGAGCTGGAGCACCTGTTAGCAATGACTCAGAAGATACATTCCTGTGAAGAGATTTTCTTTTAAACTGAGGGAAGATACCTAGTTCTAAATAATAAAGACTAATAAATAGTCACATATTCAGCTGTTTTGAATTGTATTTGTTTGTTTTCCCTTCAGTGCCTCAAGTCTGACTTGGAAAAAGTCAGTATTGAGAAAGTCACTGTCTCCCTGATGGCTTGGCTGTTTGCTTTTCTGCTGAGTACTGCTCACTGTGGCAGTAAATTTTAGGTTACATGCCTGTCCACTAGAAAACATACTGAGAACACCAACGGTTTTCCCAGAAGCCACTGAACAGCTGTCAAAGGGCAACAACATTCCTTCACTGTTGACCTAGGTTTGAGCTGCACCAGTTTGCTCATCTAAATGAGAGTCTTGGCCCAGCTATGAGGGTTAAACCTTATTATAAAGGTCAAATGAGATCTGGTAACTTTCCAAAGCCAAACCAGACAACCCAAGCCACAGAAATATGTTACTGCCTCTTGATACTTGGCATATAACCAAAAAACCGAGCAAACTTCAGTGGGCTTAATTGGAGTTAATAAGGGAAATTTGTCAGTTTTGCAATAAACTGAGGAAAAAAATCCCCGAATACATCCTTTTGATAATACATCTTTTCAGAACTACACATACCTCTATACCATACATCATTATAGTTTTGCAACATTTGAACTTGATTCTCATTGCGTTTTGATCCTAGTTACTTTTGGATAAGCACATGAAAAAATCAAATATGCCATGAAAGAAGTTGAATTTTTTGACGTGTTGTCAAATGGAGTCACTGAATTTCAACAAGCTGCTGTTAGGCTGACCTTAGATAATTCATTAAGTTTGAGTTGAAGGCAGTGCCGTGTGGAAGCAAATTTAACTAGTTAAACACTTGTTGCAAGGCATGATATGTAAAAGAATAATTGCATTTCTAAGTTTACTGAAGGATTGGAAAATTCAAATATTTGTGGTTGGTACTCCAAGGCTGCTGTCCTTATTACAGCCACAGTATATGCTGTGTTATGTGCATTATAGCTTTGTGGGATTTTGTCAACTATTAATAAATATTTTTCAATTAATAAACTGACCCATGTAGTAAGCCAGTTTTTATTAGTAATAGCCAAAACAGTAGACACTTTTCCTTGTGTTTCTCACCTCTCATAGCACTTGTTCATCTCTTGTGCTAGAGCTTGGTGGTTTCTTCCAGTCAGTTGGAAACCTAGTGTTAGAGACTCTGCTTGACTCCAAAGTTTGATGCTTCCTCAGTGAAATCTGTCAGCTGCTGCTTCTAGCTTGATGCTTTTGGTAGGCCTTCCTAAGGGAAGATTGAACCCGGCACCTGTGTTTCAAAGCAACAGGAATCTGCAGCCTGACTTTGCCAAGGTCATTGGCAAGGGCAGAGCAAACCTGTTAACCTTGGTGACTGCTCTGCAAGTGAGGAGATCAGGGCACACAGAGTTGGCTGCTCAGCCAAATGCATCTGTACAGCAAGATGCGTAAGCTATTTTTATTGTATGGAGATAACTCAGCCAAAGGAGACTTTGGAGTGGTTGTATCTGTTGCCAAGCAAAGTACAACATCAACATAGCCTTGAAAAGCTAAGACTTTTGTAAACAAAATAAGAAGGGAACTAAAAAAGGAAACTGATTTCTTTTGGTCAATTGCAGAATAGGAGTAAATGTAAATATATGTAGTACTATTGAAAGGTTGCTTGTCTAAGTATGCTGCCTGTTCTTTTGGCAAGATCACCAAGCAGCCAACTGAACTGAACATAAAGCTGTTTTGTAAGCTGCAAGAAGGATGAAACCCTGTGCCTGGAGGGAAACAATGGAGTTGATAGGGTTCAACCCCCATGCTTTCTCTTACTAGGTGTGGAGAAGCACTTTGTGTCTGATAGCATCAGTCTTCAGTCTGCTATGTTAGTAGTTGTGTATCTTCGGAAAGGAACTGAAACTTATATTTAAAAGCTGAGCTTATGCTTTATGTGTCAGTGGAATTGACAAAATGAAGGTCTGCTGCAATCTATGTGACTGGTACCTTTAGGCCACTCTGTGGGGTTGGATATGTATATATGTATATATCCCTCACCAAGCATGGGATTTGGGCATTATTTACCAATACACAACAGTTACATGAGTCTAGTATTACAATATTAAAAGTCTGGGGAGTGCATGCTTTCCAGAAGGTATGACAACCTCAGTCTTAGTAAACTAATTATGTTAAATTTTCTCTGATTATGGTATATAAATGTTAAACTTTAGGTGTAATGGTTATGGAAACATAAGAGGACTCAAGATATAGTACGAGTCTTTCTTTTCTGAAGGTGTAAGGAAAGATATATCAGGTTTCCATTCTTGTCATTACTCGGGTACCATCGGTGGTGTGTTGCACTTTTGAGTTGACATTGAGAAGATCCTATCTATCACTTGGTTAATCTTAAAATCAGCCTGCAGAAAAAAAAAGGTTTTGTTCAAAATGGTGTTCCTAAACAGCTGCCATAGTTGGATTTTTTTTTCTAGCCCAGCAAACTTTTTACTCTGTTTGCTTGTTATGTACTTACTTTTGATGGTGAAAACCAAATGAGTGTATTATGTTAAGTGTTTGCTTCATGTACTCAGGTTTGCCTAGAGAAATATGTGTACTGGGGATGAAGAAAACTAGCAACATTTCTAATGATTTCCATAGATGTAATACATTCCCAAAACCTATCTGACTGCTGCACTTACGTTGTGTCTTAGGACTATTTTTTCTAGGAGAATTTGATAAGATTTAAAAAGACTATATGGTTCTACAAAATTTTAAGCAATGAAGACAAGGTTCTCCCTGTGTCACATATTGTATTGGCCCTGAAAGATGCCCTACCCCTTTTGGAAACCTCGCTTCTAAACTGTAGAATCAATTTGTTGAGTACCTCAGCCTTCTCCTCATCTGTTAAGAGAATACCGGTGTTGTTTACTGGGATGGGGGGTATAATGTCTTTGTCCTTTGTTTTCTGGTTAGCATACCTGTAGAAGCTCTTCTTGTCATTCTTTGAATCCCTTGCCAGGTTCAGTTGCAGCTTTGCCTTGGTCTTCCTTACCCCATCTCTACACAGCCAAACTTCATCTCTGTGGTCTTCCCGGGTTACCTGGCCTTGTTTCCACTGTGCATTTGCTTCTTTCGCTTTATTTTACTCAGCCGTACCGGCCACTTGCCTTACTTGCCTGGTTTCTTGCTCCTGGGAATTGCTAGCTTTTGCAATCTATGGAAGACTTCCTTAAAGATATGCCAGCTCTGCTCCACTCCCTTGTCCCTGAGGGCAGTCTCGCAGGGGTTCCTATTGACTATCTTCTTGAAGAGCTGGAAGTTTGCTTTCCTGAAGTTCAGGGGTCTAACTTAACTCTTTACCTGATCCATATCTCTCAGGACGGCAGACTGCAGCAAGGCATGATCCCTGAAGCCCAGGCAGCCTCCCATCTTGGTGTCCCAAATTAACTTGCTTACATTGGCAATTGTATGGATTTCTTAGTGCTGGGGCAAAGGCTCAGTTGTGGGTGTCTGTGTTTTTTTCAAGAACAAGACTAAACTTTCTCTCTTGTGCAGATTTTCTGGTTAAGAAATGAGCTCACCCTAGAGCTCAAGGAGTAATTCTGTTAAAGTCAATCAACTGCAAGATGTGTGTACATTTACTATCAGGCTTAATTAGTTTTGTTGTTCACACAGCTACACAGTTGAATTCTAACAAAATTCTATAGTGGATTGATTGAATTCAAACTCATTAAATCTGTGAGTCTTTTAAGGAAACTATCTCCTTGCTGCATCTAGCAACATTATTCTTGACTCTTCCCAAGGTTCAGATCTTGTCAGATAAACTTCAGATACTATTGTTGGAAGCTGCACATAATCTAACAGCATTGTCTTTTCATTACATTTTCTGTAGTATCCCTGATGTGTGTGTCTTGACTAATAGCAAAGATTGACAAAGGATTTTGCACACAAACATCTTGCCTCATGTACTACTAAATGTGTCATTTGATATCTTCTGTTGTAGACTTCTTGGTTTTGACTTTGCTATGATATCGTAAAAGAGAAACTGCCAATAGATGGTGTTTTAACACTTGACAATGATTCGTCATGATTTTTCTCACTTTAGGTTTAATTTTTCTTGGAATGAACAGTTCATAGATTTTTTTTTTTAATTCTCCTGTCTGGTCAATGCAATCAATTTGATGCAAAAGATAATTTGTATGACAATTGCAGCCTACGTGCATACTACTATATATCCTTCTTAGCTTCCCTCAGTGTTCCAATGTTTTTAAAGATTGGAAGATAGGTGGGAGCAGAGGAGTTTAAGTTATTTTGGGGGACTTTTTCCCCCTTGTACGAGTATTTAACAGCAACAGATGGGCTATGCTCTTTGTGCCTCTCATCTTTCATATTTCTGAAGCCTTACACCTGGAAAGGAAATGCAACCAAGAGACATGGCTGGATCCACTGTCAGCTGCACTAACAAAGGGATTGATGATTTTCCAGAGCAAACATGAGCTGAGGGGTGGAGGCTAACCTTCAGAGAAGAACCAGCTGGCACTGAGCTGTGTCCAGGGGCTGGTCTGGGGTTGGGGGCATGTCTAGGGAAGACAGTCAAATCAGGGCTAGTGCTATAGAACTGTTTATCTGCCTTTCTAAACAAGGTCCTGACCAAAACTTCCTTGAAAACTTTCACCTTTCCTAT
Source organism: Myrmophylax atrothorax (assembly GCA_026770055.1). NCBI lineage: Eukaryota > Metazoa > Chordata > Aves > Passeriformes > Thamnophilidae > Myrmophylax > Myrmophylax atrothorax. The sequence goes on from JAOXXN010000395.1 coordinate 39,117,249, forward strand.
CATTCACATGAAAGAGAACAAATTTGGCTGATGGATTGTTTTAATAATCTAAATTATGATCGTTCTGTTTGATAATTAACCATGTAAATCTGAAAGAAACAAACTGTTGTGTCAACAAAAATAAATCTGCAGACTATGTTTGGGGGAATAGCTAAAAAAGCTAATTTAGTTATAGAGATAGTTTATGCTTTGTAATGAGAATGTATTTTGCTGCAGCCGTCTTAGCAACTTTAGGCCTTCTTTATATAGTCTAATTTAAAATGTATTTACCCCCTAGCAATTAAATTGCCATCTATGTATGAATCATAAAACCTGGAGATGGAAAATACCTCTTGAACATATGGACCGGATCCTCAACAGATACAATTCAGTTTAACTCATAGTCAGAGAACAGATATTCTGTCTTCAAAGTCAGTCTGTTTGTCCCAGGTTTTCTGAATGTTGACTCTTTCTAGAGTCTCTTTGTCTAATCCTGGAGCTGATCTTGGCTAAAAAACTTTGGTTGACTAGAGATCTCTGCCTTTCAGTTTTATTTCAGCAGCTTGTGAGCTCCACTGTCTACTCTACTGCATGATTTTATAAAAGCTTGAATAGTCATTGAACATGGTAATGTTCAGTTATATCAGGATGCTTACTAGTCCTTATGTTTCAGGGTACAGATTAGTTGCCTACTGAGTTAAGATCTTAACTGTATGACTGCTCCTTTTTGTTTCCATCAAGCTGTGTTGATATTTGAAATCGAAGTGTAGTAAGGACATGAAGGTTGGTTGGTTTGTTTGTCAGTTGAATGTTCTGTATTAACAGTGACTCAGTTACTTACTTGTTAATGCTAAGCATTGGTGGAAGTTACCTGAAACCCAAGAATGTGCTAGAAATAAAATGGGACTTTGTATTGGCAATTCAATTCAATATGAGGTTCAGGATGCTCATTCTCCCAGCAGGTTTGGAGATCCTGTGTCATTCTGATGACAAGCTTTTAGACTTATGGGGAAATTCTTTGAGAATTTCTTGATGTCTTCCTAGCAGAAGCTAGTTAACTTCCCCAAAATCATGAAGCTTGCATTCCTCTATCTTATCAATAGCTATGTACACTGAAGAATTCTGTTTTCATAGTCCATGATGATAATCTTTAGTACTCTGCAGTTTTGCCAGTGACTGAGAACACATTATAGAGTGATGGTCACCCTACTGGTGAAGTGGGCTATGAGCTTTCATTGGGATTATTTTAATGAACACCAACATTTCACTCATTTTGGGGATGGCATTGTTAAAAAAACCAAGGGCATACAAGTAACTTATAGTAATACCTCAAAGCTCACTGATGTGGGAGGCTGGGAACTTAATTTCATTTAAAATTAAATATTCACGTTTCTAAGACAGAAACTTAAATAGGGATAATGTAGGCAAAAAACTGGATAAAACAACTCTGTATAAGCTTGACTTAGGTATTATCATGAATTCACTAAATTTTTTGCTTCAGCTGTAGTGGATGTGCAAAACAACTAATGTTTCAGGGCAGTGTACAAACAAGTGTACAAACTTGAATTAAACCTTCAAAAATAAAAAAAAGTTACAGGAAACAAAAAATTGTGATCAACAATGTAAGGATAATGTGACTTTCTGAAAAAATGAGATTTTTTCTGGTTTCTTTTTCTATGACGTGTGAATGGCATTCAAATGGGAAAAGCATCTGAACTCCAAAGAATGAGTGACAGTGCCTCAATGGCTGAGATTGGTTTGAATCCCTCTTCATGTACAGATTAAAATGCAAATGTTAATTGGGTAGTTTAAAAATTAAGAAGGGAAAGTTAGAGTATTGTACAGGTTGCAAATGTACCCATCAAAAACTTGTGGAGTGAGATGATAATCTGGAAAAGTATCCTCATGTGTCTTAGACTAAAGGCACACAAACTTTCCATTGTTTACATTTGTGGGCAGCAAATTAATAAGATTGTGCTGTGTGCCTCCATAACCATGTGTAACTGTAAGGAGTGGGGGAAAAAATTGTTGTTAATCCTCCCAGTGACTTAAATGGACCTCCAAAGACTAGACAAAACTCTAAGACACTTTG
>JAOXXN010000395.1:39127484-39141187 GCA_026770055.1 Myrmophylax atrothorax
GGAAAGTTCTTTTCTTTTTTTTGCTATTAAGTGTTGCCTCAATAGCAGAGGTCAGAAACCCTTCCAACCTGTGTGCTGTCCCTGTCGGTAGGCAGTGTTGGGAAACACAAGGATCTGATTGTCTGGAGGCGCTTATTGCTAATAATTTCTCCCTGACTAAAGTGTGGTCCTCATAGGGGAGTCAAAAATCTTTCCAGCCTGTGTTCTGTCCAGAGTCTGGCAGGCAGTGCTGGGTTCATAAAGCTTTGATTACTCCGAGGGCGCTTATAGCTAATAACTTTTATTTAATACAGGTAAGAGTAGAAGTCTGCATTTCTGTCTCTTCTCCCTTTCATGCGACAGGTTGGTAGCATCAGTTCCAGGACTGTTTGAGGAAAATCAGTAAAATGTCTGCTAAAGTATCATTATTCCAAGGATGGTAGTTGCCTCTTATTTCATATCCATCCTTTGGAGGTAACCTGTCCCATCATGACTTCAAGCAAGACATGAAACCAGTGTGATGCCAATTTTGGTGCTAGTTGTAGCTCTATTATTTATCAGTGGGCAAGTGAAACAATATTCTAAAGCTTTGTGGAAATTCCTGATTCTTGCACTCTTCATGGATGGAGATGAGTTTTCTAGTGAAGGTACTGTATAATTTTTTTCAAACATGCTCTTTTGGATGACTAGAAGAGAACTAAGTTTGAAATGGAGGCCAAGAGACTAGAAATTGTTTTTATACCGTTTCTTGTCTCTTCTTCTACCAGTCCTTCATTTACTCCTTCAGGCGTGCTGAAATGAAGCTTCAAGTTCTGACATTCAGCAATCCAATTGCTTGGTCTAAACTGTGAGATAGGATGAGGCCTTCTAAGAAAAGGGGACACCAGTTGTTTCTTTCTGGAGACCTTTTTTTTGGTTGGGTCTACTATATCCAAGTGGAATTACAGAAAGGATTTGTCTTAAGTCTAATTACTTCCTCTTTTCTCCCCCCCCCCTTTCCCATACTCCCCTACCATTAGGTGTGAAAGCTCATGCCTGTCCTGCTGTCATCATTGGGAATTACCCTTTAATAATTCTTCAGCATATACAAGGTTTTTATGCCTGTAAAATCTCGTGTTTCTTCCTCATATCTCAGTTCTCTGATAGGCACCTGCTACAGGTGACCTTGCAAAAGGGCCTGAGAACTCTTACCCTCTTCCTCTTTCATCATTTCCCACTACTGGCACGTTGTGCTCATGATACGAGCTGAGCCTGAAACATGCCAGGAACAAACTGTATGAAGTCCTTTGTGACCTGAACAGAGGCTAAGGCTTCAGTGGAGAAAACAACTGAGCTGATACTTGCACTTAGATGTATTTTCTTCTGCCTCAGCTTCATTAAGGCACTGCTGCAAAGCTGTATTACTGCCATTTGGTGGAATCTGGCTGCAGCAGCCCATCTGTGAGGAACAATCAAGAAACATGAGATGCTTTGAGGTGATACTGCTTTTCCTTTGATCTCTTAGGCTTTTATGGCCTGATGGCAGTTTGAACTGTAGAGTGGAGGAAGTGCCAAGAAGTGCCTTTGCCAGGAAACGGAGCATCAGATACCTTCTGAAGAGAAATTCAACTCTTTTCTGCTCATACAACTTGAGACATGAAATCGTGTGACCTTAAGTAACATTGGTCCCACAACACATCCACCCACCTATCAATTGAGGAGTGGGAAAAGGAGTATTCCAGTTCCACTGCAATAAGCTTTGTGGATAGATACCAACTGACACTTGTAGTTCAGGCTTCCTTGTGTGTGATAATATATGGTGTTTGTAGATAAATACAACTGTAGTCCTTCACCTTTCTGAAGAAGTTAAAAAAGAATCATTAAAAAAGAATCTTTTAAGAAATATCTCCAGCATAGATACTGAGAAAGTACTTGCAAAAAATACTTGGGCAGAGCTTATTCTAGTTGCAAGTGAAGATGTGATGATGGTCAGGCTTCATGAATGAAGATTTGAGAAGGGCTCTCCCCACATGGTGTGCCCATTGAGCCTGTGCAGTGGATTTTTTAGGTGAGGCACAACGTGCACAGAACTGGCCCCACCATTTAGCTCCTGAGGTTCATGTGGCCTGGCTGAGCGAGCTTGGACAGTGACAGTGAAGTCCTCAGGACTAGAACCTACAGCTCCCAGTATTGCCAGGAGGTCTTCCATCCAAGTACTGACCGGGGCTGACCTTGCTTAGCTTCCAAGATCTGACGGGATCGGGTGTCAGGGTGGCATTGATGTGTCTAGAGAGAAAAAGCAGCTCTTGGCCCTGTTTCTTACCAGTCAACAATTGTGTTTCAGTTGGATTTGCAGAGATTTTCTATATTTTTTTTTGTCTCCTGACTGTCACTTGCCTATGGTTCTGTCATCGTTTGCACTTTGGAAACACGATTCATGTGAATATCTGAGAAGGGCATATATGTTGAGTGATGTACTTGCATAGGGTTTCTAGGAATTACTGGTACTTTTCTGTACTGTTAAAACATGCTGATTGTTTTGGCAAGTTCTGACAAGCTCTTGTTATGACTAAGAGAACAACTACTCTTACTGTCCTTTTTATCCAACCCTTTAACAATTTAAAAGATTTGAAGGTTTTTTTCTGATCAAAAGATTTTATTGATGAATATATCTGCGTATACTTTAATCTGCTCTAACTCAGATGTTGTGTGACATCCGTTTTTTTTTATTGAATGTTTGCAGCTTTTTTGGAAATCCAGATTTCTAACTTCAGGTATGCCTGTAGGAGCTGCCGTGGCTTGCCCTTCCATTTTGTGTTTAATGTGCATTAGCAGCAAGAGACTTAAATGTCCCATTTTTCTCTTCCCCAATGTTTTGTGATCCCTTTTAAAATACATTCTGAAAGTACATTTCCTGGAAAACTGCAGTTTTTGCTGTTCAAAATTGATTATTTTCATTCATGTGATTCTGATAATTGTAAATATAGGTCTTAGTTTTATTCCTTTTTCCCTGTGTTTTATGCTGCATGCATGAAAGTGGATATGTCTGTTCTGGTTTATTTCTGATGTCTGATGCCCAATTTTGGGAGTTTTTTTGTTTGTCTTTTTTGTATGTGTGTGTGTGTTTTCTGTGTGGTTTTGGGGGTTTTTTTGGTTGCCTTTTTGTTTGCTTTTTCTTAATATGAGATGTCAGTGTAGCACCCTAACAAAGTGTCAATATGTGTTATATTGACCTCTCTGTGGCTGAGCTAAGAAGATCTGATCTTGCAAGTATTTATACTTAACCTTAGGGTCCTCAGCAAACATACAGGTTTGATTGATATTACTGGCAAACATTAAAATCGGAAATCTTCCCTGCATATGTTCTTGTTGAGCACAACCTCTTTTAGTTTCGTTTTTGTTGCTTGTTTTTTCTCTCCATGCTGACTCTATTACTATTTCTAAGAATATGCAGACCACTCACTAGTTAAACAGTCTAGCTTGTTAATGCAGACCTAGTTAACTTCAAGACCAAAATCATGGCTCTTCCATGTGATCTAATTAAAAGTTTGCTGACTTGGATGACAATATTTGCCACATAATCTATTATTTGTCATATAGTAACCTTGAAGTTGGTGGGGTTACATTGCTAACTGTAGCAGCAAGAAGCAAGCAGCCACAGTGCCCCACACTGCTCCTTTGATATGATGGTAAGCTGTATTAGTCTTAAATGCTGATACTTAGTATTTATTCCCAAGCCTCTCAGTTGCTCTTAAGTATTTATTTTTGGGGTATTATTGGCTTCAAGAAGCATTAACAAAATGATGATTATATGTTGGTTTAAAGGCTATGAATGTTTAATACTTCAAGTAGGAAGTCTTTGATTTATTCTTGAAATCACTGGTAGTGATTGGAAACACCACACTTAAACATATGCTCTAACTGATGCTTCCCTTGGTGGCTCAGTTAGAGGTGGAATTTTTCCGCAGTTGCACATTTCCAAGTGTTTCGAGTGTGAAATAGTTGCAAGGCTCTGTCCAAACTTCGTGTGTGCACACATCAGAGAGATGTAATGTTTTACCTTTTTTCTTTGTTGAAGATATGTGAAAATGGCATATGGATGTGGCAATATCAACTGGCACAAGTGTTTGAATTTGGACTATGATGTAAAGAACAGAGCAATATGACTATCTCCAATAGTGCCTAACTTCTGTTCTTAACACCTGCTGGCCTTATCCACTGGACTACTAACACGAGTGTTGAATTGATACAGTAAAAGGAAAAAAGAAGCCTATATGTTTTTAGATCTATTTTACAGCTGAATGACACGTTTCTGGACAGATTAAAGAAAGAAGTGTGAGTAGGGAAACTGCATGGATTTACCATGAATAAAGCATGTCTGATTAACCTTTTGTTGTAAATGCCTAGGTCTGTAGCCAAGGGAGGAGCAGTGGGTATCATTTCTTTTCTCTTTAGCAACACCTCTGATGTGGTCTCCTGCAGCATTCCTGTGTCCACGCTAGGGGTGGGTGCTTAACTAGATGCATAAATAAAATCTGATTGGATAATCAGGTGTAGGAGCAAGATCCAGGTAGGGCTGTGCTCTGTCCAAGCTGGCTCTGAGAGGAGTAGCACAGGGGTCTGTACTGGCACCTGTCCTGTGTAACATGTTTATTAGGGACTTGGAGAACAGGATGGAGGATACTGTCATGTCTGCAGATGACACCAAACTAGGGAGAAAGGGATCAGTATGCTTGAGACCAGGACTACTATCTAAAAAGGAGCTGGAGGAATGGCCTAGGAGAAACTTGATTAAAGACAGTGAGGGCAAAGGCAGGTCTTGCACCTGCGAAGGAAGGAGTCTTTTGGCAGTGGCTGGAAAGAGGCTTTATGAAAAAGTCCTCATGGACACAGCAGCAGTCAAGCAGCGGAGCAGGTTGTACAGTCAGTGTCCACCCATGCTTCCATGGACACATTGAAGGTCCAGCTGGATCAAGTCCTGCGCAACCTGGTCTCAGCTCACAGCTGGGCCTTCTTTGAGCAGGGGTTGAACTAAAAATCTCCTGAACTTTCCTATGATTCCTCTGACTTCTTGCAATGAAATCATGGTCCACATGAAATATTTTTTTCCTGTAGAATATTTTGGAAAATATTCTTGCTCTACTTATGAGTTTTAAGATTCGGGAAAAGTTATTTAATCTCTCTGATGTACATAATAGATATACATGCCAAATTGGCCAAGACTGAAGTTTAGTATATTGATAAGTACAATAAACAGAAAAATGAGTTTGATAATCTAATAGCAATCTGGCCAGTAACACAGAAAGATGTGCATTATAATTCATTCAGATTATTCCACAGTATTGGTCATAACTGTACTTCCAAACTGTATTTAAAGTCTGCACGTGAGCTCAGAAAGAATGTCCAAGGTTACCCACTTTCTTCTGAGTTTAGAAGTTGACAATTGTTTTTGTGACTTCCACTATCTCTTCTACTTATGACATTTTGCAAAATATTCCCTGCTGTTAGAGTTAGGATGCTGGTGGGGTGTCTCAACTGTTAACCCAGAGCACATGTTGTGTTGGTTAATGCATTTACATTGCTATAGATTAAGGCTTTCATGTTTCTGAAACATCCTATTGCTTATTTCGCTTAATTTCACTTAAACAGGTGAAAAATTAGAGATATATCAATGAATTTTATGTGAAATGAATTGGAAAGTTTTCATTTTTAGTAGAAAGCTCCTAACATGCCTTTTCAGGCGATGAAATTGAGGAACGTCCTTCTTGAAGAATCTGTTGTATGATCAAAGAATGGTCTGGGTTGGAACGGGACCTTAAAAATAATCTAGTTTCAACTCCCCTGCTGTGGACAGAGACATCTTCCCTTAGATCAGGCTGCCCAGGACTCCATCCAACCTGGCCTTGAACACTTCCAGGGATGGAGCATCCACAACTTCTCTGCATAGCCTGTTCATGTGCCTCACCACCCTCACAATAAATAATTTCTTCCTGATAGCTAATCTAAACCTACGCTCGTTCAGTTTGAAGCCATTCCATCTTGTCCTGTCACCACATGCAATTGCAAAAAGTCCCTTTCCATCTTTCTTGCAGGCTCCCTTCAGGTACTGGAAGGCCACAATTAGGTCCTCCCAAGACTTCTCTTTTCCAGATGTCAACCTGCTTTTTAAAAGTACAAGTTTAGTGAGAGCATAATGACAAAAGTTTTAACTACAGTATCCTCTTGTAGCTTCGCTCAGAAGTGTTAACGCTTGCTATCTTAGCAGTAGACCTACTGCTAATTACATGAGCTTTGCTGTGGGCTGGTCTATTAGCCCAGCTAAGGTTCTGATGGCTAAATCTGAGATTATTCTCAACGATGAGCATATTTTTGTGACATTGGTCATTATCCAGTGTGAGCTAATTGGGTCTTAAGGGCATGAGAGCAGTGAAGATGTTCATCAGAAAGGCATAATTCAGTTGCTCATAGCTGCTTTCTGTCTCTATGGGTGATCACTAGTCTTATGGCAACTTTATATAGGAAATTTCTTATAAGCCTTAATCCTGTTCTGAGTATATTTACAGTGGTGTTCTGCCCCCAGCATTTCTGCCTGTCTGTTCTGGGACAGAAATTCTCATCTCTCATGGGAAGGTGGTTGTTTCTTACCCAGTGACAATGTCAACATTTTTGGCTGCTGATGCACCCCAAAGTGGTGGGGCACATTGGAATGGCAACTTACTACATAAGCCCAAGTTGTTAGGGGAAATAACATTAAAATATCTTAATATTGAAAGAGAGTTGATTATCTCTCGTAGCCACTGCAATACTATTTGTGCAAAAAATTGGCAGCCTGTAGCACTAACTCATAAATTTAGAAGCAGCTATTTTTTGTTTTGGTTTGCTCACTGCATAAATCAAACAGAGCCTTTAAGGAAGTATAACAAATAATGATGCTCCCACTGTTATAAATTTTCTGCTGCTGAATAAAAGGAAAGAAACTCAATATGAAACCCATGAAGACACAAAATGATAAAAGCAGGTATTTTACTCTAGAAATTGTTCCCAGTTATTCCCAGCACTGGGGATTTATTCGTAGGTTGTATTTCACTGTTAAGTGTGTGACTGCTGTTTTTCTTGAAACTGAGATCTGCCCACTGTCATCTGAGCGCTGATTTTGCTCCTGGTGGATTTTAGAAAGGATATGATGCTCTGGTAGCTGAATTTTACATGGCTTCCTGTGATGAGCATTACAGGCTCCTGTGAGAAGAGACGAGCAGCTGAAGCTTGGCAAGCCCCAATGGATCCTGTTAGAGATCAGAGGAGAAACCCACAAGCAAGGACAGGGAGTAAACAGCGATACATCTGTCAGCAGGCAGCTGGTCAAATCCATACTCTCAGTACAGCTGGCGATGAAAGAAAATATTAAAATTGCTATTTCACCTACCTCGTGCCTCACAGCCTCTAGTAGAAGAATGACCATACTGTTGAATATAGGCTGCCCTGTTAGGGAGACATCACACTATGGGTGAATATATGGTATGGGTATTAGCACATTGAGTTGCAGTGTGGTTTTTTGGCAGTCTCTGGAAGAAATGGGACTAATGCCTTCTTCATTCAGTTGGATTTTCTGTATTAGTATAAAGCCAAAGTCAAGAAATAGAGCTGTTCAATGAGTACAGAGAAAAAGCTCCATTTTCACTATGAAGACACTGAAATTTCTTATTTCTTTTTTTTTAATGACAAGGATATAAATTGTTCTGAGAAGATGGATAATATACCTGAATAATATTTATTTTCTTAACTAGTCTCACATAATCTTTTTTATTTAGGAAACGGGAATTATTTCTGCTTTCTTAATTCTGAGCAAAGAAAATAGGAAAAGAGACCTGAGAGATTTTATGTGTATATAATTCTTAAATTTTTTTTACATTAATATTTAGTCAATGACCATATAGTAAATTCACAAAACTTAAGAGTTGGCATTTCCTTCTAGACATTGCATTATGTGTGAATGCAATATATTTTTATGATTATTTGCAGCCTAGTCTAGCTCAAAGTGCTCCAAAGAGAGCAGAACAAAACATAGCAAACAAGTAGCTGGTTCTGCTGGTCCTCATGTCAGCAGAAGTAAGGGAGCCCAGATCCTGGCACATGGGTGCCCCTTTGGTAGCTGTACTGCTGAAAGAGGGTAGGATGCTGCTCAGTTGCACTCCTGCAGCCAAGAATCCTTTTTTTTCTGCTGAAGCTGAGCAGACATCAAGTGCATGCTAATTTGGTGCTTGATATGCAGGTTAATTGTTCCAGGGCTAGTTTAAACCTTTGTAAATGGGAAAGCTCATCAGACTGGACCTAGAAGCATTTCTGCTGGAAATTACTTTTCCTTCCAACATTAGTCTTAGGTCTGAACTGCTTGGAGAAACAAGATTTGTTCTGACCACAGTTGAATGCAGAGCTCATCCCAGGGTGCACCTATGGTAGTGTTTTTGTTCAGGGCAGCAGTGCAGCTCTGAAGCAAGTCAGCTAAACCTGTCTGCTTGCGAGGCACTAGCTGGATTCACAGTGCAACTCTGGAACACATGGATTACATATTTGATGGACAGCAAACTTGGAGGCCAAGTAGATGAAGTTATGAAACTGATACTGCCACACGAGAAGGTGGAACAAAGCAGGACCCCAGCACAGATTGTCTTGTCTGTGAATACTGAAGTGTAACTGAGTAGCTGCCTGCCTGTGCCACACAGGGAATAGCATTCCACTGTAGCTTTAAAGCACTTCAGGTGTGACAGTGGTAGTTGCTGCATAAATGTGTATGAAAAACGTGTTCATCGTAGAACAGGTGGATGAATGGCATTGTTTGCTTTCCAATTCAGAATCTGCGTGTTTAGATTGTTTTAGAGAATCTTCCTAAAGGACTGGATCATCTGTAAGAGTGTTGGAGAATCAGAAGCATGAGGGAAAGCCCTCAGTTGTATGCCTGCTGTGAGATGTGTGCAATGGGCTGTGGATGGAAATGGCATAAAGACTCAGTATGACCCTCATTCCCCTGGCCCCAGAAGGCTTTTGGTCATCTGCTTCGTTGGTGGTTCAGAAAATCCCACTTTGGCTGTGATTGGGCTTAGTGTAGTTGGTAGCTTGTGGTTTTCACTGTCTGAAGGAAGCTATTTACTTCTGGGAGAGGATTTGGGTTCATGTGGTGCCACAGTTCAGCAATCCAGAATAGGAGGTGAAAATTAGTTCCACGTGTAGGTACTAGGAAGTGCTTAAACCTGAGGTCTGGCTAATCTATTATGGATAGCAGAAGTCATCAGAGTTGAGTTTTAGTGTGAGTCTGTTCAAGTCTTTCTGGATCTTCAGAACAAGTTGAATTTAGCTTAGTTAGTCTTGCCAGTGAAAGCTGGTTGGGATAGGAAAACGTTAAAAAAAATAAAAATTGAAACATCAATCTGCATGAGATAAGCTTACAGAGGTAAGTAAGAAATGTGTTGTAGTTAGAGCTGTAAACAAGATTATATTGCTTTTACTGCCAAATATTAATGCCTGAAAAATTTCTGCAGAGACTAATGTTCTGTAGGATATTATACATGAGATCTAAAAGTAATAACAATGAAGAAATTACTGAATTTTTCTGTAATGGGAAGTGAGGCTGTAAAGTTGTTTTTAAGTTGAGTTACATTTGCACAGTTTCCACCTTTAAATGGAGAGGCAGCTTGTGGAAGAGCTTGAATGCAGTCTGTGGTCTTGTAGGGGATGTGACTTCAGTCATAGCTGCTTTTGCACAGGCAAATGAAGGTCTTAAAGAAACTTTTTTTTTAATTTAAAAGACATCTTGAGTTTTTGGTTCTGGACTTAGTTGTTCATGATGGAGATATTTCATCTGAGGGTTTGATCTTCTCTGTCTATTGCCTTTCTCAGTTTAATCAGGAGCAGGCAGCGACAGGTACGCATTGCTTTATTGAGATGCCGTGAAAGTGAGACTGTGATGTGGACAAGGAAACCTGTATTTCTTGAACAATGCTTTTTTGCAATCTACATTCCAAAGACCTGGCCGTGCAGTTTGCTGTTTCATACATTTGATGACGTCCAGGCATGAAGGCTAGTGCCTAAGATTTACCTTATAAAAGCTTTGACCCCTCAGTAGCCTGCTGGAGTTCATCTCCACAGAGCCAGGACCAGCACATCAGCCTCTCTCTAAGACTTTCTACACACCTGTAAGATAACTGCAAAGCAGAACTGAAGATTTTGCTTTGTATATACCCCCGTGAAACCACCCGAGAATGTCAGTGTGATATTATTCAAATGGAACTTCTTTAGTTAATAAAAGAAACTATGAAAATCAATCTTTTGGCACACATAAAAATTATTTAGCAAAACCGTGGCAATGAGTGTATAAAGCTGTCAGACTATGTCTGTTCTGTTAAAGAACCAGAATATTTTAATGTAAGTTAGTGTGTCCAAACACAGAGCTGATAGACCATAGATGAATTCCCTTGCCATGAGTGTCCTTGTCCAAAGAGCTTTTAGGAAAAACTCTTCAAGTAGCAAAGATTTCAAATGACATGGGATTTATGAGCTAAAGGCTATGTGCTGTTCTGCTTGAAAAAAACCTGCTAGCCACTACATTTTAAGACCCTTTTTCTCTGCAAAGGGTTGTGCAGTGCTGACATAACACATTCTGAAACAATTAGCTGTAAATGTATTAATTGCATTCTTGTACTGTGAGGGAACACAGCATAAGAATATAATCTCATAATTTGTGTCCCACAATTATAAAAGGATGTTCAAGTATTTGAACAACTCCAGAGAAGGGCAACAATGCTGGTGAAGGAGGTGGAAGGAATGTCCTCTGAGGAGTGGTTTAGGACACTGTTTGTGTTGTTTGGATGTAAGCTGGTTATGAAGCCACCTTGCAGCTCTCTACAGCTTCCTCAGAAGAAATGGAGAAGGGAATTCTGGCTAGTCTCATCTCCCTGAGATCCAGTGCTAAGATGTGTGGGAATGGCTCAAAGCTTCACCTGTCAGGGGAGGTTTGGACTTGACATGAGGGTGGTCAAATACTGTAACGGAATTCCTGGAGAGGTGTTTGATGCCCCATGCCTGTCAGCGTTTAAAAGGCATTTGGAAATGCCTTTAATACCATGCTTTAAGTTGTGGTAAGCACCAAAGTTGTCGGGCAGTTGGACTAGATGATTGTTGTAGCTCTCTTCCAGATGAATTGTTCTATTCTGTTTTCCTTACCCTTTTCATTGTCCTAGGAGTACATGCAAAGGAAATCTCTCATGACATTTCTTTCCAGCCCTGCACTAGCAGAAGATATTGAATGGGTAATTATATCCTGTTCTAAGAATAGCCTCTGTAACCTTGTGAGGAAAAAGGCATGTACCTTCTGATGGGGGTGAGAGCTGTGGATTCCCTTTAGGTAGTTTGACCATTTGAATAAATTTGCAAAAAAGCAAATGTGAAGTGCAGGTTTTGTAAGTCTTCTGTGTTCATCCAGTTTAGCTGCAGTTCCACAGGTCAGCTTAGGGCAAATATCTCAGCTCAACCTGGGGCCTTCAGTCCCTGCCTGAGCTATGTTGCAGGTGTGCACATCTCTGCCCATGTGTCTTGGCTGGGCCAGGGACCTGCACTGCAGAGAGCTGCTCTCCTGGAGGGATCCCTCAGGCCTAGGGCACAGCTTGTCATGCATAATTTTAGGCATAACGTGGCATAACTATACTATCCTATTCTATTCTCTGTGTTCCCTGTGAGTCAAATAATGATGAGACTAATATTTGCCTGAAATTTTTCAGCTCCAAAACTGCTTTCAAGGACACACATCACAAAGGTTGCAAGTGGCAACACAATTTTACTGTCTGTCTTGATTTGTTTCAGAGCTGATGCTCACAAATTAACAAAAAGCACATGTGTAGCCAGGAGCAGGCCAATGCTTTCTTCAGCTTAGCTTGGAAAAAATGTTTGCAGCCTGGCAGAGGCAAGTTACAGAACTACAGAAAGCAGCAGCAGGGCAGGCCAAGGATTCCAAAGAGTGAGGGTGTGAAGAATGAGGATCAGGACTGATCCCACACGAAAGGAGGTGTGTGGCACTATGGGATGTTTTCAAAAATGACATGTGTCAATAAAAGCATTCTTTTGCCTTCAAAAACTTGCTGAACTGTGCTGCTTGGCCAGTGATGCATGTAAAGTGCTCTCACTCTTGTTCTTTGCCTGTGTTGAAGGCAGGGAGAGCTGAAAAGGGGCAATTCCTGATGGGGCAGCCAGCCTGGAGCCTTTCCAGGCACAGGCTGTTTTGCACAAGCAACCCATGGGGAAATGGAGCCAAGGAAAGACCAGAGCTCACTCCCACTGCAGACCTGCAGTTGAAAAGAGAGCCAGAAAGAGCCAAGGTACAAATGACACCTTGGACATGCAAGAGCAGCACAAAAGAACCTTGACAAAAGGGACCAGAGGAGCCCTGGCAAGGGGCTGTGCTCAATGCTAGAGGACAAGTACTCCTAGAGGACAAGTACTTCCTGGAGGCAGAGTAATCATCCTCCCACTGGATGAGGGGCACAAGGGCTACCTTTGAGGAGCAAAAGGACCAAGTACCTAGCCAAAATGGCCTAAAGCAGCCCTTGCCAGGGGTTGTTCTTGGTGCTGCAGAGAAAGGCAAAAAAACCCTGGGGGGATTGTTTTCCAAACTGCCCTAGGAAAAAAGAGCCTACCTCTGCCCAGCTGCAGAGCCTAAGAGTTTATCTGTGTCATCCTCATGGTGCATGAGCAGCAGGCGGTAACCTAACCAAAAGGACCCAAAGAAGCCCTGACAAGTTGTTATGCTCAGTGCTGCAGAGGAAGGCAGAATAACCCCTGGGACCAAGGCCAGTCTGCCCCTGGAAAAAATTCCATCCTGACTTCAGAACTGGTGATCAGCTATTCCCTGAGCATATGAGCAAGACTTAGCTCCTCATCCCGCTGTCTGCTGGTTATTCCCAAAACATGCCCAACCACTCTTCTTCCTCAGCCTGGAACCATCTCAGGGGCTTCGGAGACTGGCCAAATGCCTCCAACCTGATGAACCTTGAGGGCAAGAATCCTACCCATGCCTGGCAGGACAACAGTGGTTGCTCCAGTGTACTGGTACCTCTTGCAACAACTGTGACTCCTATTTTTTATGTCTGCTGCCCTAATTTCACTGAAGATGAGGACAAAGAGCACTGCAGTGCTCCTCAAGTCCTCCTAAAGAAGGCAGTCCCTTGGTCTCTTTGCTGGGGTTCATGGTTCTTCTCTTTTCCTCTAGTGTTTGCTCCCCAAAGCCTGAAACAGGATTAGCGTCCATCAGGTTGGCTTTGAGCATGGACGTGCCAGGAGCCGGCCTTGCAGTGAGACTGTATCTCCATAGCTTTCCCCATCAATCTTAGGGTCCTTGATTGCCCCCTAAAGTACTCAGATTGCTCGCATTTTGAGCATCCTTTTTTTTTCTAGTGAGGTCTTTAAATAATAGTGCAAGTCTTAAATCACCCCATAACCCACCATAAACTTTTTGTTTCTTTTGGAAAATGAAGGGGAAGTACCCAGCTGTTGTTTCTGATGATGACTTCCGTGATCGTGCATATACACACCCATTCCTTGCAGCCCTGGGAGAGGTTATGAAAACATGGGATCTTGTGGGAGATGGCTTTTTCCATTTGATACAAAGTTTTGGGAGAAATGAAAAATCCTCTTTCAAGCATACTAAGAGTAAAACTTCTTTCTTTTTCTTTCCCCTTCAGAAAAAAGCAAACCATTTCATT
>JAOXXN010000395.1:39147810-39159365 GCA_026770055.1 Myrmophylax atrothorax
CACAACAGCTCCCGAAATAACATTTATTAATACAAATATGTGACAGTTATTGTGGGTTCTGCTTTGCCGGTGATAACATTTAGCTGCAAGATTGTATTTAATTGATAATAAAAGACCCCCGAAAGAAACCAGTACAAAACACATTTTACAAAGACAAACACACCAAACTCAAGTTACAATACAGCAGTGTGTCCCATTTTCACGACAGACAGAAACTAGCAACAAAGAACTACCAACTAAAAATACAGCCACCTAAAACACTTATCTAGACACTCTTTCAATAACATAGGACAATAAAATAGCTTGCACACCACACTTTCTGTAACATGAAGCAAAAGGAAAGAACAGAGCTGCTTCTCATCAACACACATGTTGAAAAAGCAACTGCACATTGTAAAAGAAAGCAACAACTAATATGAAGTGCAAAGTGTAAAGCAAGTTACTGTTATTAGTATTAAGGTAGCAAAACACAGTAAAGGAGGTGCTTATAAAGTAAGAATCAAAGTAGCTGTTAGCATAAGATGTAAGATCGAATGTTAAAAATGTGTAAAGGAATAAGCTTTGTAAGAAAGTAAAGGTAAGAAAGTAAAGTGTGGGAAAATAAAAAGCACATGGTCTCCTTACCCCTACATTGTTCCAGGAGGTGAAGGCAAGACAGGTTGCCAGCAGCTACCCTCACAGATATGACATTTTCCCCTCTTTCCTGCAGTTAAATCTGCATCTCTTTTTATACCTTTTTTTTTCTTCAGGTGGTTGTGTGACTAAGGTCAATCTTTTGGTGGGGTGACACAGATGGCTGAGGGCGGTGGCTCCTTGAGTGGTCATAGAAGATATGGCAGAGGGGGGCCATGTTGTTATTTAACAACACTCTACTCTGTGTTAATCTTATCAGTTTGAAAGCCTTTGTCCTCTGCTGGGAGCATCCCTCCAGGGGGCTGAGGCGTTTCCCTCAATTCATAAAGGCTTAATCAGCCCATCACCCCACAACATGGTTTCAACTTATATGGAACCCAAAAGCCTGGAATCAGAGTGATGACATCATCTGATATTATTTACAAAAGGCAGCAGCTCTTGGGTTATTCCCTCATCACACCTGAAATATTTAATCTCTGATCTATAGAATTGACATGAAATGGCAGCTGTCTGAAATTGCAGAGCCTAACTTAAAACAGAGGGTAGGCACTACTAGATACTATAACAGCCCAACTGTATGTGTAGATTATTTAAATGCTTTTTGGGAACTTTTTGGGGAGCTTTTGTTTTGACAGCAATTTGTGGACCTCCTTTCTGGCTTGTTTTTCTGCAGACTGTGTCTAAATGCTCCATCTCGGACATAGTTCTTCCTGGGATTCCCCAGCTCTAGTTTGATTTTACATTCAATTTGTTAGGCTCAAAGCACTGCCCACAGTGAGTATTTGGCATGCTGATTTGGATGCCATGTGTGGATGTCTTTGCTTGTGGATCAGACAAACTGCTTCAGAGTCACAGGAAAGCTAAAATTCACAAGTATTTCCAGAGGGGGTTTCAAGAGGTGACAAGATGTTCTTTAGTACATGGTTCATTTTGTTGCTTTTTATTATCATTCTGTTATTTCATTTAAAAGGACCCCCAAAGTTTTGTTATGTTTTTGTTTAATAAGGGTAAAGACATTAAGACAGTATTCTGGGATATTATTTCAGTATCAGTGTTGTTAAAGCTCATTTTTCAATTTACTCTGACTTTGAAGCCATGGGAGCAACTTTGCATTTGAATCCAATCAAGGAACTCTTGGTGTAATAAATGAAACACCAGGGAAAAATCAAGGGTAACAATTGTATTTTCCCCTTTTGACTTTGGATTTGAAATGGGAAGAATAATTTCTGAACATTTTAAGAAATATTTTTTCCAGGCGAGCATGCTTTTGCCTATTTGTTTTTTATGTATTCTTGCCACATAACAGTGGGAGATTTTTAACATACAGCTGAGACTGAAATATAAGCTCCCCTAATGAGTAAGATATATTGTCAGTGTCAAGTCAAATACAATAAAGAAGAGTGAGTAATATGTGTACAAAAATGTACCATATGCCATTTCATGATGATTTTTATTGTCATATTTGTTCTTAAACTGATTCCACAGGCAGGTAAGCACTTACTACCTTGTGAAGTTCTTTGAAATCTGTGTGTGTGCTTTTATTAACTGATGATAGTCTGGTTCTAGTTGAATAACATATAGGTATGTGCATGTCTATAATGGCATGTGCACACCCCTGTGTGTGGGTTGTGAAGTTCATGGGACAGTATAATATTGCTTGGTGACAGTGAGTGTCTCTTCATCTCTTTCTGTGCCTTCCAATCCCTGTACTGGACTTGAAATGCAGTCCACAACCCATGCCAAAGGTTCTGTTCCTTACTGGGTGGCTATATCAGGCTCCAAGCTTGCTTACTCACTACACACACTTCATGTCCCTGGACTAGGAATTGTGAATTAATGAAAGCAGTGTCAGAGCCCTTATTTGGTTTTCCTGGCAAAGCTTTTATTGTCATTGATGGGAACTGCATCATGTGTTTAAAAAAGAAATAAACTGTGATTTTGGCCAATTTTTTAAATTTCATTAAAGTTTCTGGTGCTCAGAATCTCATTGCAATCATATGTAGCTTTTATTCTGACTGTTTCTTCAGCTAAAATCTACTGATCTTTGCTGGTTGAACAGGGCTGTGATTTATTATCCATTTTTCCCACCCCACCTACTTCTTCCCTCTGCTCTTCTACCCTTCCCACACATGTTTCTTCTGTTCAGGTCTTTATTTTTTTTTCCTTCAGTTTGTTTATTTTCTTTCCAGCATGCTTACACACTTTATTGGCTGATTTAGAAGTTCAGAAATCTAACCAAGGAGCTTTATTTGAGTGTCAAATGCAGGATTCTTTAAGAGGTTTCAGTTTTAAGAAGGTATCTTGATCTTTGGAATGGAGATTGGTAAAAACATTGTAAACAGGGCACCCCAAACTTCTAGTCTCTTTAACATGAACTTTTCAATTTAGTCAGTTTAGAGTTAAGTTTACACAGATACCAGGACCAAAAAAATTTCAAGTGCTTTTTACTGATGTTGAGTTAGAAATATTTAAGAACTGTGTGCTAATACTTCCTGTGTTTACAACTACTGTGAGAGATTCAGGTGAGGAAAAACTTCCCGTTGATGAGAACTTTCAGGTCCAAGAATGTCTGAAGATCTGGTGGGGGAGTGGCAGGAGAAAATGCAAATTTAACCAGATATTTCTGAAATGCTTTAAAATCACTATTGAGTGGAGTGAGGCTTTTTTTGAAACAAAACAAAACAAAACAAAACCTTGCTCTGTATTATGCACACTTATATAACTTAAATTTATTTCCTCTCCCTGAGTAGTGGCTCTTCAAAAAATACAAAATGAGTCCTGAGTTAAAACAATAGTTAGAGCATGTGGATCTGGTTCCCTGTCCTGGGTTGAAATCATAACCAAATCATATTGTGTTGTAGGCTTCTTCAAGTTTGTGTTATCAGCCATGGATTTCTGCCTAAATGAAGGGATGCCTCCATTTAATGATCCTGGGTCCAAATGAAACTCCAATTTCTACCTCATTTATCCCAATGACACACTTAGGGGTATTATTCAGTGTATTTAACTATACCTAAAGCACAGGAGATACCAGAAGGTTTTGCAGTGCATACTTCAGTTAAGCAGTAAAAGGCCGTATGATATGCATCTTCTTTCTACACATAAATAAACAATGGGTCCTGCTACCAGGCTGTGAGGCTTAATTGTGCTGCACTTATGGACTTTTCCTGGCCAGGGGGTGGGGAAATAAAAAGGATGCAGCTACAGGGAAAAAAAAAAAAGATAGGAATATGTGTGAATTATATATTGAGTTTTCTTAGAGCTCTGCTCTGTCCTGGGTCTTGTGGAAATGATGATTCATGCAGGTGCTGCAGGATGAGAAACTAAGTAATTTTAAGTATGTTAATGGAATATTTGTTAAGAGTTGGGAGATATGGGAGGGTAGGTTCAAGACTGAAGCAGCTAACAAAATTATTAAATAAAAGTGTAAAAATTTGTAATTATCTGCCACTTTCAGCATTCCCAGGGATTTTGCTTGTTACTTGCTATGAGAGAGCAACTGTTATGACCTTAGGGCCTGATTCTGTAAATGTAATATTGCTGGCATAATTCCACTGACTTTTTGGAAATATTTCCAACACCTGATGCTTAGTATCCCAATTCTGAAATATTCAAGTAATACTGAAATACTACTGTAAATGGTATTTAGAATATGGTCATGTGCATATGCCTAGATATATGAATTAAGAGACACAAGAGCAAATTATTTTTAGTCCTAAGTGAGCAAGTATTTGGTCCACCAGCTCCCTCCAGTCCTTTTTGCATTCATCACAAAAATCTTGTGCCACACATGTGCAGTTGTATAAAAATATTTATATTGTGCCAAATTTGTAAGTGATATGGCATGCTGTCTGCTCATTTCCTTGCTCAGCATTTTGCCCATGTTCACTTTCAGGAAAACAGCTCTAGTTCCCAATAGATGAGATTGATGCAAAACTCCTAGAAACTGTAAAGCATAAACTTTTCTGATCTTTTTTTACCATATGGATTTCAGACCTTTAGGTTCACGATTTTACATGATTCTTCACAACCCTGAGGGCTAGAAACTTAAACCTGCTTATATGGTGTTTATGTCAAATGCTGTGAAACTTGCTGAAGTTAAAAACCCAAGCCAACTAACCAAGGAAAAAACCCTAACACCCTACAGATTCACAGGTTGGTAATATTAGAAAAGAACAGGTTCAAACAGACAGCATACTTTCTGTAGAAATGTTAACACCTGAACTGTTTCATTTCAAACTGTAAATGTCTTGGGCTTTTGCGTTGTGAATTGCTGAACTCTAGTTTTATTTCAGTTTTTAATATGGTGTCTGCTTGGTCTTTTTCTTAATGGAATTTCTGAGAGAGAGAGTGTTTCTGCAGAAAACTTTCTTTTTATTTCTGGAAAATAGCATTTTTCAAAAGAAGAAAAGTTTGGTAAGATTATGTAGGACTAAAATTAACCAGCTGTAATGCTAGGACTTTAAGGGGGTCTGGTCAACCAGCCAATTGGCACATCTCAGGAAGGTGAAGATTTGTGAATTTATTTTGGGAAATAAACATGAGATTCAGTAGCCTTCAAAAAACCAGCTAACTGGGTGAGGCCAAAAAATGTCAACTTAAAAGAATAACATAGCTCTGCTGGGATTTTTAATGATAAAGGCTGCATTAGAATTCAATCTGCTGTTGTAGTATGTCACATATCATATCAGCAACAATGAAAATTTTACTATATGCTTTCTGTCCTTTGTATTGCATATGAGGTTTGTGCATACCTCTGACCTTTTACGTCTTGCTAATCAATTCTCATCCATCAGGGTATCCACAAATTGCTGTATGACTTGCTAGAGAGGGGAAATTCTCCCCTCATTATACACAGTACAAAGGTTTGTCTGGCCCTGAAGCATGAAGGTACTGCTGGAGGCAGGTTACTGAACTAGATGTACAAGTGGACTTGATATGTTTTGGCACGTCCTATAATGCCAGCACGGAGACACTGAGACAGCCCACGTTGGGGTGCAGCGTCGCATTAGGCCACCACAATGAGTGGTGCCTAACTTGGCAATTCTGTATCTCTTACTGTCAGAGCAGTTCTCTGCTGGGGAACATTTGTGGATCTCAGAGGAGCTATACCAGTAAAAACCTAGAAAAAGCTAATTGTGAATTATATCCCTTGAAGAGTATTTTATTTGTGAGGGGGTGAATGCCTGTCCCTCAATACAGGATACCTCTTGCCACCCATGGGAGGGAGTGGTGGAAGTTCAGGAACTGCAATAATCTGGGTATGGGAATCTGACTCTCTGAAGTGCTGCGTGTCCCTGTAGGGTGAAAGGCACCTACATAATAGTAATGGGATGTGATGGTAGGATAAATCCAGGATTTTAGAGGAATCTACTTTCAGTATGATGTCCATTGCGTGATACGCAGAGCTTTGATTTCAATGGCTTGTGTTGCTCTTGCATGAAATGTGTTTGGGAGGAAAACACCCTCATCCAGAAAACAAAATACTCCCCTATTCCTACAAGTTCCTAGTGCATAATCATCTGAATGCAAGTAAAAGGCAGCTTTTTTCCCATGAAGAATTCTTAGATCTGTTTGTTCACAATTTCTGCAGATGTTTATTTGAGTGCAAGCAGCACCGAGTAATGAAACAAATGAGCTGGAAGTGTCAGAATGCCCAATTATACAACTCAGTGCCTGTCCATGGGGCTGAACAATGGAAACTACTAGGCATGCTTTACTCATTTAACTTTGTTTAAACTATTCTTGGCATCAAAGTTGCACTAATGTGGTCACTTCTGTGTGGCAATTAACAAACTGTAGCAATTGGGGCCATTCTTAGGGCGTGCTGCAGAAGGGTTGCAGAGTAGGCGGCAGTTAGCTGTTGGGCTAATTTCCTGTTGGACCTGAAAGGTGGGAGGAAAAGATTCAATTCTGGATTCCTTCTCACATATCTGAAAAGGAAAAAAAGAAAAATTCTCCACAAAATCTGAATAAGAGTTGCTGCAGCTCATCCTAAAAGGACCTAAATTCTTCTCTTTGCCAGTTTGTCCCTTTAGCCAACCATCACAATTTCCTCTCCTTACTGCTCTCAAATCCTGTGTCATAAAAAATGATTGACAAGGAGATGAGGATACTATTATCAGGAACAGGTGGAAGTGAACAGAAAGCAGGTAAGAATCAACTAGAAAAAGACAGAAAAAAACTCATTATATTTAGGAAAAGGGCAGCTGGAGTAGTAACAGCAGGTGGACCATCAGGGGAATGGAGAACCTGAAGATGAAAGAGCTGTTCCTGAGTCCTGCACACTAAGGAATTTTTTAAAGAATAAACTTGATCTTATGCTCTGAAAGCAGCCAGGCAGGCCCTGTTTTCATAGGCATTGTTCTCACTGACTTATATTTAAGTTTCCTTTGAACAGAGACCACAGATTTGAACCCATATTGTTCAAATAGATGTATCTTTTATACATGCAAAATGTCACTTGACTGTAAATTATTTCAGTCTGCACTTTCTGCGTGAAGTGGTAGAATATAAAGTGGACTGAGACACACATTATGCAGAATTCTGTATGATTGTTAATAATAGCTTCCTGGCCACTCTGCTACAATTTTATGGCTTAAAAATAACGCTCAGCTGTTCCGGAACAAGAGGCCATTGGAAAGGGGTGAGGGCAGAATCTTTCCTAACCTCTGAGTGGAAACAGTAGCTGCTGATCTGTTGGCACAGGAATTACCCAAGCCTATTATTATTATATAAAAAGTAAATTGTTATTACCATACGTACAGACCTCCATTTGGTGGTGCAGAACCAGAACGGCTATTTCCTGACAGCCTGTGCTCCTTGTCGCTGTGTTGCATGTGCCATACAAAGGAGTTTCTTGGGGATGGACGATAGCAAAACCCACTCAGGAAAGGATGACCACCTACTGTGCATAACTACAAGGCCTCTTCTTCCAGGGGGTGTAACCTCCAAAATTCCTATGAGCAGTAAAACAATACAGCATCTTTCTTTCTTCTTTGTAGTGCAGAGTGATATGTAACCACTCTTGGTAAAAGCACGTTTTTAGTGGCCGAGCCCACTGTCCTCGTTCCCGTTCAGTAACGTGTATTCACATAGGAAATAAGAGCAAATGAAGGAGTAGTGAGCTGAGCTCTCTCTAGACAGTAGGAGCATTTGACTTTTCTAGCTTCTGGAGACTTTGTAAGAGTGTGCTTTTGGTTAACTTGAAACTGAAACCCCAAACCCAGGTCTGTGGTAAAGCAACAGCAGTTGTCTTCATGTAGGCTAATAGTATGACTTGGCAATTCTTGTGTCAGATCAATGAATGCCTTTTCTTTTTTCTTTCTTTTTTTTTTTTTTTTGGTCAAACTGACTTCTAGATAACAGTTTACAGGAGTAATCACTAGTAACCTGTAAGGCTTAAAAAACTGTCACCTGTCAAATTCTGACTGTTTCTTCTTTGTAAAATATGCTCATATTTTCTGGTGCTGTTCTTCTGGAAGCTGTACAGTGCAGTATGTGCATAGCAACCCAGGGTAAAAGCATATGCACTGCAGTCTGCTCTGGAACAGCAGGAATTGCAGGAATATCAGTTTGTGCAGGGGTGTCACAGCTTTCCTGCAGAATTTGTATGACTCTCAAGATCATGGATGCATAAGAATAA
The DNA here is from genome assembly GCA_026770055.1 of Myrmophylax atrothorax. Taxonomy (NCBI): domain Eukaryota; kingdom Metazoa; phylum Chordata; class Aves; order Passeriformes; family Thamnophilidae; genus Myrmophylax; species Myrmophylax atrothorax. The sequence continues at coordinate 39,156,089 of JAOXXN010000395.1, forward strand.
TTGCCTAATTCTGCAACTTGCCCTTATACTGGCATGGGGTGGGTTTGCTCCACTGGGTTCTCAAATCAAATATATTTTAAGCATGAGGGAATGGCTCTTTATGTTCATATACTGTATGAAGCGCTTAATCATTCATAGCTGAAAATTAGCTGAGTGTGATTATTCACCAAGGTACATTAACAGCAGCTGGTGTTTTACTGCATTCCCACAAGACAAAAAAATATTGGTCCAAAATGTATGCAGAGCTTTTAAAGACATCTGGGTAAATACCTAGCAGAAAAGGGACTAAGTCTTCCTGCTTGCACATTTACTGACAGAAGAAGTCTTGTTTTCAAATCTACTGTGCTAAACTGAAGGATGAAAATGTTTCTTGGGCAGAGTGGCACAGAGACCAGCTCCCACTCCTTCTACAGTCTCCTTGCCTCTGGTTCTGGGCTGGATGGTGGTGGGCAAACACTAAATACCTGTTCCATGGTGCAGAAGAGAGATTGAGCTTGTCTCTTCTTCATTCCAGGACAGAAACCAATCATTTTGCAAACCATACTCTGGTCTGCCTTTGAGTTCCGATGCACTCCCGTCTGCTGCCTTGGTCTGTGTACCAAAGCTCAGAGGTGATCCTGTGAGACACCAAGCACTGGTCTAGTGAGCGCTCATACATTTTCAAAAAGAGAGATGCTGTGCTAGAAACAAACATATTAATATTTCAATCACACTTATTTTTCATTATTACAGTAGAAGTTGAAAGAAAAGAATGCTGTGGAGGTAGTCAGTGCCAAGACAGTATAGATACAACTGATACATTTTTCAGAGAAGTGTCTTATAGCTGTTCTTAAAAAGCTTAAATAATGATGATCACAAGGTCTCTGCAGGCCAACTCTTCCAGGACTTAGCTATGCTTATCATTAGAAAGTTCTTCCTAAAGTCTAACCTCAATCTCCCTTGCTGCCATTTCAGCCTGTTTCTACACATACAGCCCTTAGCCAATATGGAAAAGGCTTTTCCTTTCTCTTTCTAGAAGCTCTTTTTGTTTTGTTTTCGCATCTCCCTTCAGACCTCTTTATTTTTAGACTAAACAACTCTCTTTCTCCCAGGCTTTCCTCTGAGGATAGGTTTTGAGACCTCTGGTGATAATTCTTTTCATCTGAAATCCTTCAAGTTGACCTGCATTGTTCTTGTATTAGATTGTGCCCCAATCTGGCTGCAGTCCTCCAGCTGTGGGGGCCTTACCACTTCTTAGCAAAGCCAAAGGTTTTCTTCAGCTGCCTTACAAGCAGCACTCCTGTTTAGATATCCTACTTTGATCTTTACTTTCTCTCAGAAGCAAAATATTCTTGACTTGCATTCAATTTGTGATCCATTATGATTCCCAAATCCTGTTCTGAAGACCTCTCCAGTTGTTTTCTCTCTTACATCTTTAGTCAGCTGCACAGATGTATATGTGTATGTGTATATATATGTATGTACATGCGGTTGTCACATTTCATAGTCTGCAGCTTCATGCTTCTTGAAATGCATCCTCATTTTCTCAAATACTTTTCTTCTCTCTCCTGATTGCTTTGAACAATAAATTTCTTCCTCTAAAGGATCTGTTATACTTTTTCAGCTTGATACTCCCTTCAGACCTGGCATTTTATCTTTCACCATACCAAATTATTAATGAAAGTATTGAAAAGTATCATAATGAAAACAGGTTCCTGCTCTTCATGCAGCTTTCCTATTTGACAGTGAAGCAATGCTTGTATGATTTTTCAAATAGCCACATACCAAACTGTATAGTTTCACCTATATCTTGGTTTATTGTCTTATTTATGACAGATTTGTGAATGAATATCAGAACCCTTACTAATGGCAAGACCTAGTCCAGCCAGCACTTCTTCATTCTTCGTAAGACACATGATGCCATGGAATAAACTGTTGGATATATTATTTGAGTCATTTATGTTTGTTTATAACTCTCCTTGTCTGTTTAATTACTCTTTACAAATAATTAATTTTGTTCTATATCTTTCTGAGATTTGAAGTTATTTTGATTAATCTGTAAGTCTACCTATGGTATTTGAAAAAGTGAAACATTTTATCAAGGTTTTCTGCATATGGTTATCTGGAGAAAAATCTGCATTTTTCTACCCATTCACTTGCATTTTGTTGTTGAGATGCATGTTGGCATCAGGATCTTTGCTTACCATGTACTTGATATCTAGTCCCAGATTTCTACGTACTTGTCAGCTGGCTAAAAATATTGTGCAAGACTTGGCTGGTCTCTGTATCTGGTCACCTCTTGAACCTAGTTCATTCAGGCCACAGGGAATGTTTTTGTTTTTCAGTGCTTTGGGATGATAGGCTTCTCCTCATAAATTAGGCAAGAGAATTTCTGTTCAGCCTAACTAGAATGAGAAATGGTATGTAGCTATAGAAAGCTGGTTTATGTTTAGTCTTGTGAATCTGTGACACGTATCCGGTCTCAGTTTTGAGTTTTGTATATGTGTGGGAGAACTGAGTGACTGAAGCTTTAAAAGCTGCCTCTCCTTTGGAGACTGTATGAAATCTACTGCTGGTCTGGTTAAGGGCATTGAGCAGACCTGTCACAGGTTTTTTCAAGGTCCCTAACGTGTCAGAATCTAGCTATGGCAGAGATTTGTTCCTGCAGCTTTGTTCTCGTGGTAATACAGCTGTCACTTCAACAACATTGACTTCTAAAATTCTTTCACCATCTTCCTCCAATGTCCTTAGTTGTAGTAAGTGATTACATTCTATCTTCAGTGATGAGCAGAGTTTAGATGCAATTCCTGTTAAAACCCAGCCTCTGTCACTCTGCCCTTCACACTACTTCAAAATCACAAGAGCAAAACATCACTGTAGCAAACTTGGCTTTCCAGTTATAATCAGGAGCAGAGCCTGTGCAAAATCAATGGCTTTTAGTTTTAATAGATTAGTTCAGAAACTTTTCCTTTGTCTGCTAGGTTTGTAAACTTTCTCCAGATTAACTGATTTATCTTCCATGTTTAATAGGGGAGTCACTAGCAATGCCTACTTGTAAATTGCTTAAAACTTTCCATTACAAAAGATGCTTGCAGCCTTTTCTTTGGACAGTTCCTGTCTTCCTGTTTGCAGTGAGTCATTGATAGGCAGCATGAAGTGTGCCCTTTGGCTAAGGAAGTACCCCCTTTCCTTATTATTTTTTCTCCTATTCCATAGAATGACACCCAACTTGTCCTGCAATATCAAATATTAAAAAATGTCACCTCAGTTTGTTTCCTTGTATGCTCCAAGAAATTCT
>JAOXXN010000395.1:39159465-39181049 GCA_026770055.1 Myrmophylax atrothorax
CTTTGTTGCCTTGTGTGCTCCAGGAAGTGCTGGCAGCCCACCAAAATCAAATGCAGTTTAAAGCCAGGCTCTCACTTATGCCACAAATGCAAAGGTGGAGAAAGAACTATGAGTCCCAGAAAGGCAATGGATTAGTTATAGCTAAGTGGTTAAAAATGACTTCTTGCTTTCCAGGGAGCAGGGAGAAACTCTCCCAGTATAGGTTTCAAGCAGCCTGTTGCTCATCCTTCTCCAGTGTACAACTTGAAGGCTGGAACATTTTTTGATATCTATGACAGGACTTGGCTCCTCCAACTGGTCCTTATCTTTAGGGAAAACCATACCAAAACAGGAATGTCCAAAACTTCATCACACATTCAGCCCATGAACTCGGAAAGAGAAGGTCCAGTGGCATAGTAGGTGATGATCTGTGTAGTCACAGAGGTGGCTGGTTGTACCTGGCCATTGTAAAGCCAAGCACTGCAGATGTTGGACAGAGCACCTTTTACAAGCTCAGTAACCATTTCCCGTATGCCACAGTGTACGGTGGTGGAGTGGTTAGATGTTTTGAACCTTATACATGTTACTGAAGCAAATGGATCCGTGCTGCCCTTTCCAACAGGTAATGGTTCTCTGCAATGGCTCAAAATTACCTTTTTGAGTCACCTGATGCCTCACACAGCCCCAGAAACCAGGCTGTTCCTTCTGTGCATCACCTGCCAAGTCTAGTCTGGTGCTCCTACCTGAGCAAAAGCTGCTGCGTATTTTAACAGAGATCTTGACTAAAACCTAATGCTGTATGATAATTGTGGACCCAGGGTTTTGTGGTGATTACTCTTGCTCTTTTATACTATCCTGATGCAGGGCAATATGTGCTTCACTTCCAGTACATGTTCAGGTATGTTAACCTTGTGCAAGTGAGTCTCTGAGTCCTTGAACCAAAATTCAACCCTGAATCCAACCCAAGTTCAGCTGTGAAGATTGCAGAATCGACCATTGTGTCAAGTGCAGCAAAAAACTGTTCCTGTGAGATGGGAACATACAATCCACAGTGAATTCTGTCTCCTTTCACACTCTCTCCCTTCCTCAAGTATGTGTTTTGTGGTTTTGTTGGAGGGAAGGCAAAAAGCCCCAGCGTGTTGAAATTGCTACACTTCAAGGCAGCATGTTTTGAGAAACTTCTGAAATGAAAAGCTCCCACCAGTCTACTAGCCCTGTCTCGGTGCACAGCTGCAGAGGACCATGAGGGCTTAAGAAGCTGCCATGTCTGAAATTTAAGGGCCAAAAAGGGCTTAAAAAGTGTTAATGACATTCTTTAAAATGTCTTTACTATGGAAAACTTCAGAGCATCTGTCATTTGTAAATTTTAACAGTGGGAATATCCAGCAGAAATAAAATTTGAGGCTTAATCTGATGTATTGGTTAAATATGGATGCTCTGGCACAAGCAACTGATTTTCAGTATTTGTGTGTCCTGCTATAGGTTAAGAAATACAACAGCAATTAAAGTAGATGCACTTTGATAACTTGCTTGTGCATCAGTGCTATTAATATCCATCTATCTTCCTGGCTAGTTTCAAACAGGAGACCAAGATAATATCCCACAAAATGCTGAGGCAATACCTTGCATCGTAAACTTCTGTGACTGTAATGAAATCAGACTTACAACACTTTATTTTATGAAACGTGTTTTGTCAGCCTCTTGACAATGCCCCCCTGTTATCAGGGGTTACCATGTGTCTTACAGTGTAATGCAGCCATTGCCATTTGTGTCTAAACTTGTCCAGCATTCCCACATCTTTGGATTTCCTGGCACTTTAACTCACACAATAACTGCGGCTTTCTTTTCTTCTTGAATTAGACACAGCTATTTCCCAATGGTGATAAACCTGAAGAAACATCCTAAAAGCTAGATAGATACATTTCTTTCACATTTATTTTGGATGTAAAATACTCTGCAAAGAATATAAGCTGCTGCCAGGCATGTGGCCACAAGATGAGTGTTTTTCTCACATATGTATCCATTTCTTTTAATAATGAATAATGGACTTTATATTTAAAAGTGATGTTTCCACGAATGTGCTAGATTGTGCTATATTTCTTTCACATGAGTATATTCCCATCATGCTGAACGTCTCACAGAGCTTGCCTTGAGGGCTTTTGTTTAAAGTAATGTACTTTAATGAAAAAGAGCTGCTGAAATTTGTCAGCTTTTTCCAGCGTGATTGCATTTTGGCGGTGGTTTAAAAAAATCTTTACCCACTTTATGATCTTCACACTTGTTCCAAAATCCCTCTTCATTTTTAAAAGTAAAAAGATATATGTACACACATATTACCCAAAGCCCTGAAACTGCCTTGGACCTTTTGCATGAACATTCTCATTGAAGTCAATGAATAATAGAGGCAGACTTCAGCTGTGTGCAATATTCAAGCCCACGCTGTAGGGTAGATTTCAGCTATTACAAACAATTTGGAGATATACACTTTACATGTAGTTTTCAAAACTATCAATATATTTTAAGGACTTAATATCTAATGGGAAATGGATGATACTGGTATGGAATTGCCAGTAGATGATTTCAGAAATTATCAGCCTTGACTCAGTGAAGTAGAGACATCTTTGGAAGAGTAAGGGCAAATGGGTGAGGTACCCTGTACTTATGAGAGTACTGGCAAGTTAGTGTGCAAGCTCTTGTAGGCTTTTGTTTCTTAGGAGATGTTCAAGTCCTCTGACACTGGGCAGACAGGCAAGGGAAACTATGGCTGCAGTGATCTGCAACATGCAGATTCTTGGTTATTTGTTCCTCTTCTCTGCGGGCCTGTGGAGTAGATTAGCTGAAAAATAATATTAATTCCTGTAAGGTTGGCTCTGCTTTATCAGAGCCAGTAAGGAGCTCAGTGGCCGTAGTGCTGAAAAGTGAGGAAGCATTTAAAGAGGGCAGCTCAGGGCTGGCTTGTCTGTTGTCAAGTAAGTCCCTGATAGGTGCAATGTGGCCTCTGGGGTGCTCCCAAGGTATATTGGAGATTATCTGGGGGAGATGTACCATCCTGTGGGGCAGCAACTGTGCTCCTGCAGCACAGGCTCCAGACACATGCTCTTATGAAGCAGCTCTGCATGGGACTAACGTTGATGACAAAGATGACCTGCAGCACAAGGTTCTGGGAACAGCTGGTATGTAACTTACAGGAGACAAGTGAAGGCTGTGCCCCACCAGAACAAAGCTTCCTAGCTGCAGGCATTGTGCTGGCTTTACAGACAACTGGTTTGTGTTGTTTGGAGAAGCGAGTGGAAACTACCTCGTATTCATGTCCTTTTCAAAAATCAGACTAGTTTCTCCTGTCTTCTAAGTATTTTGATGGATCCTGATAGATACAAGGTCAATAAGGTCATCAGAAATGATAATTTTTGGAAGTGTACATTCATTTATGGATGTTGGTAGAAATCTGAAACTAGAAAGATTTCATACATACACTTGAGAAATAGAAGTGTGAAGTGAAAATACTCCTTCAGAGACTTAAATAGTCTCTTACTCTACAAATATTTCAGGCTACATGAGATTGACTCATGCAAGAGGGTTGCTATAGAATCATAGTATCACAGAATGTGCTGGGTTGGAAGGGACTCATCAGGATCACGAAGTCCAACTCCTGGCCCTATGCGGGTCCATCTACAAGAATCACACCATGTATTTGAGAGCATTGTCCAAACACTTCCTGAACTGCGATAGGCTTGGTTATCTGGGTGAAAAACCCTTTTCTTGATATCTGACTTAAACCTCCCCTGATTCAGCTTCATGCTTTATGTGTGAGCCTTGCCAGGAAGGACCTGCAGATCAAATGATCCGTCCCATTACAGAAGCAACAAAAATGAAGATAGTGATCCTCAGCACAGCCTGACCATTTGATGACAATTTTCCATATAAAAGATCAGCATCTGTTTTCGAGTGGCAGGCCTTGGGTTATTACTCAACAACTGTCTTGATTATTTGGCAATGTTGTAATGTGTCCCTGATGGTTGGCTGCAAACCTGATACGTAGCCTCTCTTTCTTACTCCATACTGTTCTAGACAAGCGAGCATTTCTTCCAGAGCCTGCACTCATTTCTTTGTAGAGATGTCCAAAATTTCAACAAGTAGCCATTATACAGTGTCAATCTAATGGTTCAGCAAAGAAATATTTTAGAGGTTATTAGATTAAGATGGAGACTGTAGGAACTCTGTAGTCTATGTAAATACTTCTTCAATGGGAGAAAAATTCTTTCACTATGAAGTAGGATTTGTCCAAATCACTACCCCCCTCTTCCCCAATAAATCTTTAAGAACTTAAAAGGAAATTAACACCACATAAAAAAATTCATCTCCTGTCAGAACACGCCTTGAAAGGGTAAATGAAATTAGAAAGGACCAACATTTTTGGTATTGATTTTTATCAGATGTTACAGTGATGGACAGCAGTAAAGTAAGTGGTGCTTGGTCTTCAGTGGTATCTCTGCCTTTTTTTAGTTGCATGATATTGTTAGAACTTGTTAGTAGCTCTCCAGAAACATTCTTGGCTTGTTGGGAAGATAGTTTGTATTTTTTTTTCTCCTGCAGTGTGATGTCCATGGCATCTTATTCCACTACCCATTTTGGAATGTTACTCCACATGAGGACCAGTCAGGCAAATGCTTCCCACGCAAATCCATTGCTACACTAGCTGGTTTTGTAGCTCATGTATAAATATCTAGTGGAGCTCTCAGGAATCTTTTGAATTGCAAGTAATATACCAACTGAGTTATTCAGTAGTTGAAGTGTGACTAATACTTGTTTTACATAGTTCAAGTTGACGAATACAAACTTTGAAGCTTGGTTGAATAGAATTTAGTACCTAATATTCTGCAGAGCTTGTTTTCATTTTACTTTTAATAAATTGATTTTTCCTTTAATGGATTCTCTTTGAAATTTTATGTTTGTACCAATGCGCAGACTTCATTATTGCTATGTTGCATTACCGAGGGCAATACGAGTTTAAATCACTTTATGATAAGATTTTGTGTAATCTGCTCATACAAACTAATTAAATGTCAGGTCATTGTAATACAGAGCTCATAATATCACCATGGGTCACTAGAACCAGCAATTAGTAAGTCATGTGTAATCCAGTTAAATTCAAATTAAGAAAAAAAAAGTCAAGTCAGAGTTTGTTCCTAATTTTCAGTTTTTATAATTTTACATAGGTTGATGAGGGCACTTAAAAATACAGCTTCAGAATTGGTTTGTAACTTAATTTGATTTATACTGCTCAAGCATTGCTCTTAGGTTCTTCTAACCAATGGTCATATGAGTGCTTGTACTTTGAAATTAATTGACTTTGCATATTTAACTTTTACATATTTTGAATATGTTAATCCTTCACTAACTACACTGTTATTCTACTGATGGATATTTAATGGCTTGAAAGACCTCTACATTCTGCTTTCGCAAGCAGAAATAATAGAAGTGGTTGGTTTTTAGGTGAACTATGCAACTCATGCATAGAAAGCCTTGAAAAAAAGAAAAAAAAGAAGGAGTATAACAGGAATAAGACATGGAGGTTGTGCTAGGCAAAGGCAAGTGAGTAGGCAGGAGAGTGCTTTCTTCCACAGCTGGTTTTGCCCTGGTGGGGCAAGGGCTCTCTGCTAGGGAAGCACTGTCTGGTATTCTGTCATGTGGGATTGTCCAACTCATCCTCTGCTTTGTGTCTGGCACCTGAAGGAAAATATGCAGTAGGGTGCACTGTGTTACTCTGCAGCCAAAGACTTCCCAGCTGCGGTCAGTGTGTCCTTACCGTAGCACTCGGTCTTGCTGTAAATTTATTGCAGCCAGAGCAAAATTCTATTGCTGCAGTCCTCCTGCTATAGCTTTTTGGGTTAGAGCTTGATATGAAGGGCATGCTCAGCATTAGGTGCCATCAGCTTGCTCTCTATAGAGTTTTAATAGGATTTTTTCTTTAATTTTCCTAGATATATTTGAATTCAGACTTCTTAGCATTTGCCTTTCTATGGCTAAAATTCATTAGGCTCCTATCATATTTCAAACTAAATAGAATATCCTGACTGAAATGTCAGTGACATTCTTATAATGGCTGTGCCTGAAAGAAGCTAAAATACTAGTCGTAATTTATTTATATAGCATGCAAAGGTCGTAGGTGATTTAGAGAGAAGTCTAAAGACAAACAATCATTCTGATCATGTAATGGTGTATTCTCAGGTTATTTTAGCTTCATCAGAAGACTTGTAGTTGGTGTGAGCAGTGTCAGAGCTAGATTAAAAGTCACAGTGTGAAGATACCCACCATTCCCAGGCCTGCTCTTCTGTATTGCTCAGATCTGTATAAAACCAGTCACTGGTTTCACCGGATGTCATATGAGACCCGTTGTGCATTGCTTTCTCAGTAGGAGAGTCTACTGAAATCTCTTTGAAATCCATTAAAGAGGAAAGGAACAGCACATTCCGGGGCACTTTTATTTTGATGAGACTCATATTTAAGTATCTAACTTCTGTTGCCAGGTTTAAAAGATTCAGCCTTCTTTTTCTATTTTTTTTTTCTTTAACAAAGTGAAAATTTGAATTCTAAATCACAATCAGTAAAGCCCATCACTGCCAAATTAGGGTTGACAAGTATACCCTGCTGTGCATAGTTCCAGAGAGATGTTTTCAGATATGAATTTAGCTTTTAAGAAAGGCATGATCTCTTTGTAACTTTCCTGTCACATTCACTTTGTAATACAGTGATCGCAGAGCATTCACGATAGGTGGTTACCCCAAAATATTTTTTGTGCTCAGTTTATTAGTCTGTGCAGTAGATCTATGTGCTAGGAACCCATTATACTGCAAAATACTGAAAACTTGAACAACAGAATCAGATAAGCATAGAGATTAATCAAGAGCTGTGATAATCAGTTTTTCATATTTAATTAAAGAAAGTGTTTTGCTTTGGAAAGTTGCTGTGAGAGCTGCAGAATTTCCTTTCCCATCCCAGCAGATTGATACCAAACCCAGGAAACCTCATTGCATGGTACATGGGGCTGGTGGTGGTACACAGGGAGGTGGGCAGCTGCCACAACTGACTGTGGAGCATGGAGAAGGCTGTGATACACTTATACCTCTTCTTTTTTCTGGACTGATGATTTAGTAACTTTCACAAAAGGCTGCATCATTTGGTATTAGCTGAGATCCTGGCCTTGTATTTTGGAGCAAAAAGGAGTGTTTTAGAGGAGAGACAGTTATGACGAATGTGGAGATGGGAAGCTGGCATGCTACCAAAGCAGCCCTTCCTTTAATGGAGCTGGATTTAAGTACTGCTGTGCTCTTTGCCATTGTTTCACAAAGGCAATTATGCTGAGTTCATTAAGATGACATCTAAGACAGAGAGCTCCCACCATCTATTGTACAAGCACTACAGCAATTATGCTGCTCATACATATAGAGAAATGGTACTGGGTATTTTGTTTATATAAACAAAATAAACAATGAATTCAACAAGAAATTTGAAGAATGTTTCTGAAAATAATCTTGCTTTAGAGTAAATATCTCTCGGTGTCTTTAAAGGTTATTTTGAACAATACAGAATTTACAGAATACTAAACAGGAGAGTTTGCTGTCTTTATGTACATAAACATCTCACTGATGTTGACAGAAAACTCTATCTGGTTTTGAAAGCTCTGATTTGTCTTCTAAATATAGTCTTAGATCAGGGCTGCCCTGCAGTGGCAGCAGGAGCTCCCATTTACCTCACCTTGTGTCAGCCTAGGTACAGTAGCAGTGATGTTACATCCCGGTGCAATTTGGCTTAGGCAGTAAAAATGCAGGTTGCCCTTGTGAGGAAAGCAAGCCACAGCAAACAGGCATCATGTGGTTGTCCCCTTCCCCTCAAAATCCCACAATGCTGTTTAATTCTAAGGTAGATATATTTTGTATTTGCTTGTGACTTTCAGTCTTTTAGTTTGCTACTAATAAGGGCTTAAAGTTTAGCTTTTACTTAAAAACAAAAAGAAAGAGGGTAGTGTGTTGTTGGTTCGTTTGTTTGTTTTTTTTTTTTTTTGCCATGCAATTGCTTGCTGCTGGAGTGTGAGGGATTTTTAAGAACAGACATCAAATGTTAAAGTAAGAAGTGATCACAATCCAAAGTGGGCATCAACTGAAAGCAAACATGTTTTCTTATGGGGCATTTAAATGTTTGGAGATCTTTATGAAAGAAGTCTTGTCAAAGGAAGTGTATTGAGGGGATTTGGTCTATGTGGGAATGTGAAAGGGGAAGATGATAAATTTAAAATGGAATTAGCTGTGAAACTAGGATGCTTTCATCACTGGTAATGGATGAGTCAAAATAAAGTACAAATATACTTAAGATCTGATAGGTTAACTTTGGCTTGACCTGTAAGTGTGACAGTACAGAAGCAGCCTGGTCTCACTCATGTTGCGTAAGCTAATGGAAATGCCAGGATTAATTGCCTGTGACCCATCTGATGACATGAAGCTGCTTGTATATATTTAGCAAACAAAAGTGACACAGATGTTTCTTTTACAAAAGCAGTGCATATCCTTGTGCCAACCTACCCAGTGACAATAAGGACAAGGCCACTGATGTTGGTTTCTGGAGATGTTACAACAGCCAGAACACTATTGAACTCCCTCAGTGTCCCCCACAATGTGGTATTTGTAAAAGCTGTGTGCTGTATGTTGTGGTCTATGTGAGTGCATTTGGAAAACAAGCATCACAACCATGCAAAAACAAAGCCCAGATTGGTGTTTTCTGAGCATCTCTACCTGTGAATTTAGCACTACTGACAGAACTAGTATGCTACTATTTCAACTGGATTTTGAGGGAAGATTTGTAGCTATATATGGAGACACTAGTGAATACTAGTGTAATAATACTAATTGATAGAAATATCCATTGCTTTTCATGGACAGCCAGAGGGGTTGCCTTTGTGCAGACCAGTACTACCTCTGTGCCCATGGAAACAGCAGCCCTTGAAAGCAAAACTGTAAAATTCTTGTGCGCATTATCCGGAGCATGGAGGGAATGAGATTGTGGTTGTAATCACTTCCTTACCTTTTTACATTCCTCCCATTCACTTTGGTTGCTGCAGGACTGAGAATTCTGCGTTCAACTTAATTCTACATCTGTTCACTTCTTTCTGCCTCTGTAGCTCTGAGGCATTGGGCTCAAATGTTTCCCAGGGCTCCTGCTAGGATACTGCATTTCCAAATGTGCTTTGTGCAAGCTTTCTTTATAATCACAAAATCCTACATGTCGTTTGGTGGACTCTGGAAACATGGACTTCTCCAGCATAGGAAACACCAGGTTGCTTAGGTCTGAGAGGCTGTGTCACGTGCAAAAAAGGATACTGAACACGCTTCCTTTCATGGCAAAACAGCATCACTGCTTGTGTTTGCTCCTTGAAAAGCAGTACATTTAAACTACCCTGCTTTGTTTTAGTAAATGTAGTCTATAGAAGTAATGATAAGCCAAGGAAGCTCTGAGGGTCCTGGCACTATAAGCTCTTTAGGATTCATTGTAGCAGGGGAGAATATCTGCAGTCTGAAGCTTCAGGAGTTTGGAATGAAAGACTATCCTGTGTGTTTAACTGGCAATGAACTATTTTTAAATAAATGCCTTTCTTATTTTTTAACACTGAGCAACAAAAATGAAAAGGAAAATGTGGTCTCATACAGCTTTAGGAGAGACTAGGCCATTTCTCCAAAATTCTTGTTTATATGGCTTTTTCCCCTCATCCCTAAGTGTGTATTGATGATGATGACATTTCTATCAGTCTGGATATATATTGCACTGAAGTCCACAGTCCTGAATGTGAGCTGAAATTGTTTGAGATTCAGAGAAGCTCATCATCCTGCTGTCTGCCTTAAGTATGTGGTGATAGGCAGCCTTTCATTACATGTTCCACCAGGGAAAAATCACACGTCCCCTCCCCGTGACTGACAAGAGGCAGTGAAATCTCACTGGTTTCTGCTCTCCATCACCCTGCCTCAGCCTATCAGCTAAGTGACAGATGGTGCATGGTCCTGATGTATAGGTATTGGGAGTTTAAAGAACAACTCTCCAACAAAAGAAGCCTATAGGACACAAGTAGCTTTTAAAATGACCTCAGGAGACATGTCAATCAATGCACAGTATGGGACTTTCTCAGGTAGGAATTGCATTTGCGGATTGTGTGTGTTGTTTAAACATAAAACGCCCTACTGCCAACCATTTGCCAAGCTGCTTCTTCCTGAGATGAAGGCGGGAGCTGGATCTAGGACTCCCTGTGTTCATAAATAGAAATTACAGATCTATATCTACAGTTATTTGTCCATTTACCTGTGTATGCTGAATGTCTGTTTTTAAAATGACTCTGGCTAACTTTTGTGTAATTCTCCTGTGATGGTGATTATAACACACACTTGCACACTTCTTGTTTCTGGGAGACAATGACTTAAAAAAGTCGTTGAAGCAGAAAGAAGCACATGGATCCTGGTATAGTTTAATGGCAAATCACATTTGTCAAAACTGCAGATAAGGGAGCTCCATTCCAAACAATTTCTATAACAAATAATGGAACAAAATTTGACCCTGAACTCTGTGCATTCTGATCTCAATGTGGGAGTTTTGCTTGCAGGAGAGTAGTGGGTTAAGTTCTTTAATACTAAGGGCCTTGCCATGGTCTGTCTTTCATGCCCTTCCTCTCCACCCAAGGGGGAAAATTTTAGCCTTGGATTATTTTTTTTTCTTGTGGAGATGAGCAGCCTGGGTTTAGTGATCTTTTAAAAACATGAAGCAGAAGCCCTCAGTAGCTTAGCAGCAAACTGTGCCGTGGCGAGGCACTGAGCTGGTGTGTATGCAGTTTGCTCAAGTGCAGGAAAGCAGCCAAGTGTTCCGTGTGGGCAGCTTTCTTAACCAGCATCACATCCAGTAACTTTTCTCTTAATTTGGTGATGGCTGGTTTGTTGTGCAACTCAAGTTTATAGATATTTTGGGGGAACAGTGTTTCACAGGACAGTTGTTTCTTTGTTCTTTACATAAAAAGTCATGCATGAGAGCATGATTCTGTGTGAGATGCAAACCTGAAGCAACAGATGTTTGACTACATTCAGTGCAGGCGAGGCAGGAAGAGAAGAGTTGAAACCAATGTACTCACAGGTGAACTCTTGGGTAATCACAGGATATTGCAAGAAGCTGATCTGTGTGCTTGGCTTAAAACCAAATGAGCACTTTGATTACTCTGAAGTGATTTACTTTCAAGAAGAAAACTTGACTAGTTTTTTGACTGTCAAAGGTAGTAAAAACTCCTTCATAATTTTCCATTTTAAATTTGTACTCTTTTTATCTATTTAGTTACCTCTATATGCAGAGATTGTGTAGCACAAGGCTGTTTTGACCAGTGAGAGAAAAAAAGCTTTGGCAGCAGCCAGAGGCACTGAAGAAGTGGGCTTCTTTAGCTGCAGCAAGAAAAGCTGGTGAAGCTCTCCTGGGCAAATTAAAAATCAGCCTCACCCAGTGTTTGGGTCTTGATTCTTCAGTCAAAGCAGCCAGTCTGGTGTCAGATCTGTAAAGAACCACTGAAGCACTTTCAAGAGAAGCCCACGTCCTCTGAGAGCAGTGGGACACAACTGGTTGCCCCTCAAGTCACTTGGTGAGAGGGGCTGTGCCTGGGCTGGCCAATGCTCATTTGCAGCCTCCAGGCCTTTCTTGCTGAGTTGTGGTTGCTCTGGACCAGAGGGGACAGGAGGTGTTGGAACAGGGATACCCTTGTGCTGCAGCTGGGTTGTGGTCTCTCTCCTGTACAGGAACCAAGCCCTTGACTTTGATCTGAGCAACACGGGCAAATTTATAAGCAACTGAAAGCACTCTGGAAAGGAAATATATGTGATTTCATCTACCGTGACATGCTGTAGAGGGTTGAATTATTAAAACACATGAGTTTCTCTCTTAAGCCAAAACTGGAGTTGTGATTTCTCTCATCTGAGGCCTTGCAGCCGGTCAGATTTTTGCTTTCAGTATACAATAAGTATAAGGTGTAACCCTGCATACTTTCCCCTGTTTTTCTGAGATGGAGATTTGCCAGATGCCTCTTCTTTGTGACTGCTTCTAAGTGCTGTGGTCATGCAGACTGCAGCCTGAGATGACTCTGTGTGGCTCAGTGGGAATGGTGCCCAGCGGCTGCTCATCCTGGAAAAATAGTTGGAAAGTGAGCTCAAGCAATTTTCATTGCAGTTCTTAGGCATGAGGAAACAGACTGAAATGCCTGCTATTTGTGGGCTGTGGTGGCTACTAGTGGGGAGCAAATAATGCTGAAGATGACCAGTGAACTGCCATGATTTGTACCACAGAGTAGAAGGTACATTCATGGTATTCTTCAGGCTTTACCATTGTGTAAAATCACAGTTGTGACTTCAACTTGATCAAGATCCAATCTCCTCCTCTTGGAAAAGGCTTGAGAAAGTTGTTCAGTGTTGAAGCTGTATTTCTTGGGGGTTTTATCATGGTCCTCTTACTAAGCAAGTGCTCTCTTGCTGAGCAGGTGGGTGTTGGGTTCCAGTGGAGCCATGAGGAAATGAACAAAAACCATGAAGGGCCTGTGCTCCTGGCAGACTCAGAGATCTTTTCCCATTATGTAATGACCCTGCCTCCCCCCTAGTACTCCTCATCCCTGTTTTTTTGGCAGTAAAAGTCCATAAAATTGTGCTAGTAAACAAGACATCCTTGAGTATTGCCTTAGTGGCCATGTGTGATCATAAAAGACTTCATGTGTGGTCACCACATGAAAACATATAGTTTCAAAGAACTGCAAGTGGACTACTTTCACTGTAGCTGGAGGTTTGACAGTTTGCTGGAGAGCCTCACATGCAGCTCCTGTACACTTCTTTGAGAAATGCTGCCCCAGGCACTTCTCATCTGGCTCTTAATTTCTTCCTTGGGAGACAAGGTGGGTGTGTGTGAGTGTGAGAGAGATGTCAGAACAGCCAGTTTAAAACTTCGGCATAATCACAAGCTGGGTGAAGCTTTCAGCAGGTTGCTGCAGAGTGCTTGTAAGGAAGGAGTGTGAAGTGCACACAAGGGCACGTGTACCCTTGGTGGGCAGAGCAGCCCCTAAGATCTGACTGTCCAGCAGAGCTTCTAGAGGCAGGAGGAGCCCGCCCAGCCCTCGTCGCTGCCGTGTGGAGCCTGCCTAAGCGGCTCTGGGAAGCTGAGGCAGGTCACGACTCTGTGTGTCACTTAGTCTGTGAATGGAAATGGCCTTCCCTCAAAAATTAGGTGTGTGCTCTCATGCAGTGTGGGGTGCCAGCAGGGTTTCTGTCTTTGTGTTTTATTTTTGGGACACAATAATAATTAGAAAGAGGGAGTTTTAAAAACCTTTTATTTTGTATTGAGGATTTTGGAACAAAACGGAAGCCTTTCCTGCTGCATTGTTGTGTTCCCAGAAGTGGTGATTAGCAACCAAGATAAGTAGCTAAGGCTTTTCTGCAGAGGTAGTGTTCTTGGATGCAAAACACAGTGATTCCCATGGCTGCACTGCCTGCTTAGTCCCTGCTGCCCAGTGCTGGAGCTAAGACACCATTTTCTTTGCATCCTTCCTAGAAAAAGAGAAATGAGAAGCTGGATGCCTTTATTCTGTAACCTGTATGTAAGAAGTAACTTCTTCCTTCTGGCATTAAGGTGTTTGCCTTTATTCAGCATAAAGCACTTCAGTGGGTTGCTGAATTACTATTAGCTCCCAGTGGAGAGTACATGAAGTCTATTCTTTGTGAAGCAAAGTTGTAACGTGCTGTAAGCTCCAAAGCACTGATGCAATATTTATGTTGTTCCACGTTCTACTGGCAGATTTAAGCATAATATTGTAGACTGGCAGGAGTCTGTTAGATCTAAACTCCATGATTATATTGGTGTTTAATTTTAAGTTCTGTTGTACATGACAATGTATCCAGTTACATTTTTGTGTATGATTCTGCTTCTGGGAAGCAGAGCGATCAGTGGTAGTGACCTAGGCTGAAAAGCAGATTTTTTTTCTCAGTCAGAGTAAACCATGCATGGTTTGGGCTCTATAGTCTCAGCCATCTATCCAAAGAAATATTTTTCAGTGCAGTGGCAGGTGGCATATCTCTCTCTGGTGCTGTGTTATCTCTAAGTCCCACACTGAAGTCCCATTATCTCATTTAATTTGGAAGCATGTAGAAGGTACTGTAGGAGGATGCAAATGTAAAAGACCTTTCCTCACAGTGCCTTCAGTTTTATGCAAGGCTCATTTTTGACTTGCATTACTCTGGCAGAACAGATTAGCTGCTTCCCCTCAGTTTCCTTGTCTTCCCCTTGAGAAAGGTCCATCAGAGCCAACGTGCACTGCCTGTGTTAGTCCTCTCTCCTAATAATTAATTTGTTCATTTCTGCATTTAGTGCAGGGTGAGCTCCACTTGGCTTCCTCAGCCCACAGTCTTAAGAGAATGCTGTAAGCTTTTTGGGTGATCAGCACCTATGAAACAATTAATTTTTGTGAAGGACTCAGCTCCCACTTGAGCAAGAAAATGTCTTTGAGTTTAAAACTTGCATACCCATTATACTTAGCAATTAGGAGGAGTTTTATGGGTAGTTTTCATTTCAAAACTGAATTTCTTGGAGACTGTGAGGCTCTCTGATCTGAGGTGCTACAGAAAATCTCAGTGTGTGAGCAGTTGCTGTTGATGGTAACTGCCAGACTGATGGCTATTTTGCATGCCTGAAGATTATTTGTCCGGTATCTAAAAAGAGGTTGTCCCAAATGGTTGGCCTCATCCTATGAACTGATGAATTCCCATAGAAGATAGTTTATTCTGGTTCCGTCAGTACAGACTGCATGTAGGAGAAATTGTGCATCTTTTTCCATTGCATGTGATGCTCATGTAGGTAGTGTAACCGCAGATTTAGTCAGAAAGTGATCTTTGGTTTTGATTTTAAGGACAAATAGAAATTTTTACTTCAATCCTTTATCCTAAGAACATCCTTGAAAACGTAATTGTATTTGTGATAGTGTAAGCCACTCCATAAAAGGCATTGCATCATTTTATGTCAGTATAAGCACAAACTTTTTCTTGCCCGTTAAATATTGAGGCTGAAATTTATCTCTTCTAACTGAGGAACTGTAACTTCCCTGCATGGCCAAGGAGGAGATATCTACCTAATCATGTTTCATGTGGGGTACTGCACCTTTCCAAGCATCTGTCTCCACTGATTGCATCAGCTACTCTCCTGCCTTAAGTACTTTGGTCCTTAAAGTTAAGGATGAATGTAGGCCTGAGGAAGGTCCATTTTTTGTTGATGAACAGATGTAAAATGCTTACGGTTCAGTGAAATATTTTTCATTCTGTTATTGGTTGCTGTGGCTGTTTGTGAATGTCTCTGTTCCTTTCTGTTAATGAATACAGATGTGCAACTGCCTGCACCCATCTGGCTTTGTTCAATAAATGTGTAGGCACAGACGTTTAAATCAAATATTGATAAATACAGCTTTTAATATGTAAATTTGTCTTGTGAACAAAACTGTATCTGCCTTTTTTTTTTTATGGAGAGGTATTTCTGCCATGGTGATACTTCTTTTTGATTGCCATTGTATTCTGCCTACAGAGGCACATGCATAGACGCTTGAAAGAGTGGTAGGAATGGTTTCTGAAATAGATTTGGGGAGAGGAATTAAAAAGGTAGAAAGAATTCTTTGGACATAATTATTATTCTATTTTGATTGCAACATCTTCCTCATCCAAATGCCTTTTCAGCAATCAGAGACATAATGTATCAGGTATACTAGGGAAGTCTTAAATGGTCCCAAATAACACCTGCAGGGTGCCAGACAAGACAGTGTTAAAATATGGACCTATGTGTGTACATGCCGAAAAAAGTGAGTAATAGTAACCCCTTGCTTTCAAAATTTGTAACACTCTGAAAGTAGTGAACTAAGGCCCCGCTAATATGTTTGACAGCTGCTTAGTGGGGTGATAAAAGGCCATCAGTGTCAGTAGGGGAAAGCCTAGCCAAAGGTTGTGAGCAGTCAATTCTCAGGGTAATTTGTGATCAATTATCACCCTCCTTGTCTATTCTAAGATCTCAAGGACTTGTGATTTCAAGGGATTTCTTTTCTTGTTTCTTACCCCTTCTTTTTTTTTTTTTTGAAAAATAGTTGTTAACCAGAAAAAGTTTATGGCAAAAGCAGGAAGGAGTAAGGAGTCAGCATTTACGTTTTCACGGGAGAAATTTGCACCCAAGTATGGCTTTAAAAGAGACAACACTGTTGTGGGGGTGTTCAAGGAGCACATGGTGAACTCACTGTGTGGCTGTGCATGCCTTTCTCCTCTTCTTTTTATTTTGGCCTTTTCAGAAAATTGGGTATAAAATGATCTTACATTAGAGAAGTGTGCTGCTTAAAGCATATAATTTTTGCACACGTTCATAAATATACTTTTGCACTTTTTGGTTTTCTTTGGTTTGGAAAAGTTTGTCCTGGTTTGAACTGCTCAAAATGGAAAGAACTTTGTTATCTTGAAATGTGTGATATTTGCCTTCCCCCTCCCCACTTTACTGGAGATATTTTTTGCCCTGGAAGCTGGATGTAGTGAATTACCAGGTCTGAAACTTGCCTCCAGATTATATGGTGCCTTTTGCTACATAGGAAAGAGTAGTCCATCTAGTCTTCTTTACCAGACAATTGACTGAAATTGCAGCTTTTGTAGTACATGAAGTTGAAGATTTTAGGCATGGGAAGAGAACAAGAAGTTGAGATATTTTTATTTTAAAACATGTTATGGTCTCAGCATAATTTATTTAGGGGCAAAAGGAGTCGAAGTAGCTCCTGTGTGCTCCAGCACCTCCCACCCCATAACTTGCTGCCTGCTTTGCTGTATAAGGTATGTAATGTGTGAAGTTGCCCTTTAAAATGGAAGAGGTGCCTGCCTAGGAACCATGACTGATGGGTTTCTGTCGGGGCTCTCAGGATCTGCCCTACCACAGTAGATATATAGCATAAGGAGTAAGAGGAATTAAGGTAGAGATGTAAAACTGATGGGTATGTATTGTTAGTCAGTGTCATAAAATGCAAACTTAAGCTAATCAGTCTCTTAAAAGACTTCAGTTTTCTTGTCTGACCTCAGAACTTTCTATGGAGAATTCTTGCACGTCACTTACGGCTTTTTTAGCGTCTCCGGAGATGTCAAAAATTCTATTAGTTTTTCCAGAGGCTCATATGCAGAAAGAGATGGCATTATTTCTGTGGTTTGTAGAGAGATTACTAAATTAAACTATCTCTTTGTCTAGACAGGCTCCAGAAGTTGCACTGTGGTACAAAAGTAAAATTGGAAATGTATTAAAAAAAAAATCAACATTTTATTTAACTCTGTAAATTGTATTTCAAAGCCATTTAGATGACATTGTCATTATGTATGCAAATGCAAGAAGCAATGTCAGTAAGTTAGAAGCTCTGTGGGTTGTATTTTATGCTTTGTACTGCAGTAAAGGAATGTATGAAAGAAACCTTTCAAATATACACATATATTGTAAAAAGTAACACTATAAAACATCAGGATTTGAAATGCTTGCAGTAAGTGCTCTGTGGGATTATGCTGCCTTCATAAAAAGTTGTCAGCACAGAGACTAATTCCATTCTTAAATTAACCATCTCAGAGGAGCATGTTTTGGTACCTAGTGGCAGGACTTGTGAATTATTCCTGGAGCATTTGCCCAGTGGATGAAGGAAGAACATGGTCCATAAAGTTCACAATGGGTCTGAAAAGCAGAAATGTGTGTTGGAATCCTACTGCACTCATTGGCTAAACTCAGCGGTGGGAGCTTGCGCTTCATCAGCCCTGCCTTCATCTAGAAAAAAGAAAAAAAGAAAAAGCTTACAGAAAAAAAAACAATCAAGAAACCATGCATGGGGAAGTTCTTCTCATCCTGAGCTCTCTTTTATTCTATTTTCTCACAGGTTTTATTGTTGTCCTGGGCAGAGTCTTAAGCTTTGAATTTTACAGAAATATTTTCTAAAGTGCAGTGTCCAGACAGAACAGGATGGGGAACATGTTTCAGCCCTCAGGTTCGATGTATTCCAGATGCCAGAGCCCACATCATCACTCTGCAGGCTCCCAGTACCTCTAGGTTGGAATGGCATCCTGCCTTCTTCCTCCTTCCTGCTCTGTGCATATTATGGCTTGGTTGAAGTCTTCCTCAGTCCTTCAGGTTCTTCTCTGAGAAACAACAGCACTTGTAAAGACTTGATGCTCCCACTGGCACTTCCCAAAGTACACCACGGTAAATAACGATAGGCGTGAAACTCTCCCATAATGCATCAGAGTTTTTCTTAATTCCTGTGAAAGATCATTCTTGCATGTAGGGAATCAGAGAACAGTATTTGATCAATGTCATTTTGTTTCATCAAAATCTCCAGAAGACAAGAGACTGTCCCGGAAAGCGATTGGCATTCTATGTTTTGTCCTGGGAAATAAACACCTGCATTTACTGTGCTGTTTTAACATGGCTTTGTGCTGTTTTAACATGGCTTTTTAACAACCTTTACACACACAAATACATTTAAGCAATCTCATGTGTGTTAACTAGGTGTTCATGAGCTGTGATAGATTACTTTTAATGTCTGGCATTTACCTACTCCATCAAACCTTCTTTGATAGGCTGCTGGTACAGGAGAATGGAGCTGAACTCGAGGGCACAGAAAGTCCAGTGGTTGAGGAGTTGGAGATTTTAGACTCTGTGTTTCTGTTGGGGTTTTCCATCTCTATCTGGCTGGCCTATTGCCATTTTCATGCCAGTCTCCATGGTAACTTCTTTCAAGATAAAATAAGAGAAATGTGAGTTAGCTCGGTGCCCCCAGGAAAGCTGCCATGGTCCCGATGCCAGGGCCCCGGCGAGACCCAGCCCCAGCACGTGCATTCCGTCAGAGTTAGGTGGGTTACAACAGCTGCTTCCAGTTAGAGGTGAAATTTCTCCTTTCCCACTAGCCTTGCCAGGCAATGTCTCCTCAGCCCTTCTCTCTCATGTTTGGAAACATCCCTGTGTAATTCCTCTGTGGATTACTTTTCCCCTCCTGTTTGCAGGTTTGCATGATTCATTTTACATTTTAAATGGCTTTGTCAATAAAAGCTTCAGTTTTCAAATGAAACATAAGCTGGTAACTGGGGAAATGTTACAGGAAAATGTTTACTAACAGTTGTTAGTAAATTAATGAGTTTTCTGTGCCACAGCGTAAGTAGGAAATGGCAATATAAAAAATGATTTGGAGGACCAGGGTGTTTATTAGTAATAAAGCACCTGAGTTCTGTCCTTCCCTTGGCTGTTTGAGTTGTTGTGTGTCCTTGTACAAAGTTGCTGTCAAGTCCTATGCTTCTCCTTCCCTAAATATATAAAAAAAGCAAATGGTTATCCACATTCTTAAATTATTTTGAAGATTGGAGGTGAACTACTGTTTAAGTGAGAGCTACTGGCACCACTTGGGATCCTCAAAAAAGGGTGTTCATTTTTTTGGTGCTATGTTAGGAAGTGACCTGCAACTGGGTCCTCACATACTCTAGAAGTAGATGCTCTAGATGTTTACAATACTTTATTTTTTTTGTTCTAAAGTCTTGTAGACTTCTTGCAAGTGTGTTGCCTGTATTACTCTTTCTTCACAAGTGGTGTCAGCAGGAATCACAACCCTATTGCTCCAAGCTCCCTACTCAAACCTCAAGAGAGATTTCCATGAATAACTTTGTTTAATTACATAAGACAGAAGCACTTTGGAAGTGTTATTATCCCATTCTGGAATGGCCTGTATGCCACACCTGAAATGTGGTAGACCTGGAAGGTGCGTTTTAGGGTCTTGAAAGCTTTCAACTGAAATATAATGCCCTCTTTTGGGGTTGTGGGAGTTGGGGAACTTCTGGAGACAACAAAGGTTGTTACCTCATTTAGTTTCACATGAACTCTGTGTCTTTAAAATACTAGTTTTCCTCTTTGCATTTGGGACTGGAATTATTCTCAAACAGCTGCCCCTACCTCTTCCTCCAGCATGAACTGAAGTTACACAGTTCCTCCAGCAAAGTTTGCATAATTAGGTAGCTGGTTTGAAATTGTTAATCTTGAGAACTTTTACTACTTGTGGTATTTGGAAACAGTTCACAAGCTGAACGATCTCGACACCTCTTGTCCTAATTTCTTGAAGTGTCATATGGAAAAGAAGGCAGGGCTTGAAGTTTGCATGTCCTTGGCCAGGTACCATAACCCTAGCACAGCCTGGGTGTGGAGCCTTGGCAAGCACTGCATCTGGCATTGGATGAGAGGGCATGTAACAGGTTTTCATAATTCCACTCCTCATCCCCAGTGCCCTTCATAGCAGCTATTAGTGAAAAGAGGAGAAGAGGTGGTGAAGTGGTCCTTCATGGTCCCTCTTGCATGCCTTCTTTTCCACAAGGTAAGAAGCAAAGCCTTTGAAGTGACCCTGACAAATGGGAGCATGCACAAACTCCTGTAGCAACTTAAGCAGCCTTTCTGCCAGCCTCTGTCCCCTTTTTTCATGCCTTCTGCTAAATCTTGTTACAATGGGTAAGTTTTTCCAATAGGGATGGTGTAACAAATCTGGTGGTTTAGCAGATGCTGGCCTTATGCACTCTTCCCTCTTGTGCTGAGTGGTGGGCATTTATCTGAAATGTTTTTTAGGTGTACAGCATTATTTCATCTCGGTGAAATAATGCACAGTATCATTAATTGTGTGTTGTTGACAAGATTTTTGTGAAAGCAGTGAAGAGATACATTCTGCTATGTGGAAAAATTTGATGTATAAATAGAAAGCAGAGAAAGTGGAGGCTTTCATCTTGGCACTCATGCAAACAGGTGAAAAAAGATTTTTGAATGCAAATATGTACAAAAATAAGGTGTTCTGAATGAATAATTTAGCTTCCTGTGGGAGTGTATGAAATTGAGCATTTGCTCAGCATCCCCAGTTTGGAAATTGAAGCTGTGTGTTGTATCAACTGACAACAACATTGCATGCTCCTCTTACATTGTCATCAAGAGGCAATTGTTGGTCAGAGATTATTAATATACAGATATGCAGACAAAAATATAGCATTTGCTTTTTGAATTGACTTCTTCCTGGTAGCTCTGGCCAGATTATCTGCTTAGAGTGAACTGTGCAGAAGGGAGCTGTGGTAGGGGGAATCTCTTTGTTCTCCATGTTGCCCATTAGAGAAGTCAGGTTCATTTGACAGCAAAAAGCTGGATTTGCTCCCACAGCTCCTGCTCGCACAGAAGGGAGTCTCCTGCCATCCCTCTGGTCCCCTGCTGTGATAGCTTAATTTTGCTTCTAAGAGAGCCCTTTTCTTTGAGCTGTACCATGGAAATGTGGTGTGGCTGTATTCTGGCAGGTCTCTACAGTGCCCAAGTGAAAGAATAAAGTCTCTGGGCTTCACCTTTCATGGTTTAGTCCTCACTGTAGCGTATCCAGACCACCAGACCGCTGAGTCTTGAAGAGATCTGTTAGTTACTGACAGAAAAGTTCAAATGACATTGCTGTAAATGCAGCTGTCTTCTCACCCCCTGGTGGGAGTCTCTCTTTTGCAGATTTCTGTAACAGGGTGATT